>OY740826.1:1818791-2323791 GCA_963514005.1 Raja brachyura
GAGTGACTTCGTGAAGAGCCCGCCGGCGCGCATGCTCGACATATCGTCGTACCGCGTTGCTGCGACGGCTGGCGGTGGAGCGCGCTCCTCGCCAGCCCTTCAGAAGGGGCCACGGAGGTAAGTATTCTACCTTTAGTTGGTGGTCCTTGTTGTTGGTTTTGTCTTGCAGCAAGGACATGGATGGGAGTTCCAAGGGCCGGAGGACGTCAGGACGAGTTCGCCGGTCAACAGTTCCGGGGCCTTTACCATCGGCAGTACCTGCATCGCAGGCCGGGACTCAGGCGGAGATGTGGGTAAGCCCTGTGTTTACAGGTCCAGATCCGCCAGCACACCACAGCTCGGAGGAGTTCGACGAGGAGGAGTGTGGTGTGCCGCCAGAGCAGGGGGACCCTGCCATGGCAGTCAGGTCGTCAGCGGGCTCGCTGGCGACCTCGAGCTGGGTGCGTGCGGCTGCACGGCCTGTTCCACTCCGAGAAGGGGAAGGGCAGGAGCCCAGAAGCCTAACCCTACCAGGGCTAAGGCATTGCCTGACACGGAGGAGCGGTCAGGTTCCAGGGAAAGACCCGGGGCGGCTGTGAGGTCCAGCCGGCACGCCCCGACTCTCGACGCCGGGACGGGTCGGTCGAGTCGGGTCTCGTCACGGTCGCCGAGCCCCCCATGGATGGGTGGGCAAGACCATGCGTCGGCAACGTCCACGATGTGGGCAGCCGGCAAGACTGCGCGGGCCCCAGGCAGCCATGCTTCGGCTGGTGCCGACACCTCGCCGCAAGTGCCCTTAGTGGCAGCGGCTTCAGCTCCCGCTAAACGGAGGCGGTTGAACACGCCCGCGCAGGAATCGCGCAGTTCGCCTCGGCGGCTGTTAGCGACAACTACCGGCACCGGCAGGGCCTCGACGAGGTGCGGGCCGATGACAGGAGCCCGGTTTTCTTTTCAGAGCCGGAGGACTCCGACCACCTGAGTGTTCAGGGTGAAGGGCGTATTGACCGTATGGAGCGGCTGCTGGAGCTCCTGCTTCAACGTCAACAACAGCAGGGCAGCAACAGGCACAGGGCGTCTTCACAAACATCTACTATCAGCCTGGAGCAGCAGGAAGAAGTCCTCATCCAGGCAATGAGCCGTCACAAGGCTCCATCCAATTGCAACTCCCTCAACGTGCCTGTGGTCAATACGCCGATATGGGGCAACATCAGTGCGGCTATCCGTCAACAGGAGGTAAAACTGCAGCGGATCCTGAAGCTCCTCACGGCCGGTATTACCGCCTTTGTGCGGTCGGTGGACGGGGACGAATTGAATTTGGACCAGGGAGATGCCCTGGCCCTCCTGTGCGCGACCCAGCACGAAATTAACGGGTTTCGCAAAACCAGCATCCGCCCAGCGCTCAATCCAAAGTTTGCAGGAGTGTGCAAACCACCGCCGCCGCCCCCGCCCCGTCAGCTCTTTGGGAAGGACCTCTCGAAGAGAGTCAAAGAGCTTGACGAGCAAGCCAAAACGGTGGGGATCATGCGCCCTCAGAGTGCCCCCACACCGTCAGGCTCAAAGTCTCCATACATTCGATCACGAGGGTCTGCCAGTACCTCGACGAGGACCCACCCTCAAGCTCCACAACGACAGCAACATCAGACCCAGCACCAGGGGTCTTTTTTAGGACAGGGTCGGCAGAGACCCTGGTGGAAAACGAAGACGCAGCGCCCTCAAGCCAACCCAGCACCTCCACGTCCACACACGCGTGTCAAGGACCGCCGGTAACCACGGAGGTGAGGGGGTCTGGTTCTCTCTTTTCTCTCTGTTTAACTTCACATGTTGGTGGTCACCTTCGGTGGTTTTTTGGGTGCATGAGGTAATTTCACTGGTGACGAGTATGTGTTGCAGAATATTCAGGGGCATAAAATTGAGTTTATTAATGGCGACATTCCTCCATCCCAGCACATGCCCGCTCGAACATTTAAAATTATCTGCTGCAGAACAGGCAGCCGGCTATAAGGAATTGTTAAGTCTTGAGCAAAGGAGTGATTAAGAGAGTGGTGCATGAGCCAGTTGAATTTGTTTCGAACATATTCACCAGACCTAAGAAGGATGGAAGTTGTCGTGTCATTATTGATCTAACCCGTTTGAATACTTTTGTAACATATTCTCATTTTAAAATGGATACGATGAAACAACCAAATCATTGATTTCTCATGGTTGTTTTATGGCATGCATCGGTTTAAAAGACGCATATTATTCCGTATCCGTCCAGAAATGTGACAGAAGGTTTTAAAAATTCATCTGGATGGGGCAACTCTGGCAGTACAAGGCTTTGCCTAATGAGCTCACCACAGCCCTAGATTGTTCACTAAATTAGTGAAGCCAATTATGGCTTATTTGAGACAACGACACCATATAGTATGGCCTATTTAGATGATGTCTTAATTGTGGGCCACACCCTGGAATTGGCTGAACAGGGTGTTGCAGCTGCTGTCAATATATTTCAACAATTGGGGTTTATTGTCCATCCAGAGAAATCAAAGTTCTACCCTGCCCAGGTGATTAATTACCTAGGGTTCACGGTGAACTCTATAAGCATGAGGGTTACCATTCCAATTAACAAGATTGAGGAGGTTACCCAGGTGTGTCAAGATTTAATCCGCACCAATATACCATCGATTCGGCACTTAGCTACAATAATTGGGAAGCTGGTAGCTTTGTTTTCGGCAGCGCGATATGGACCTTTGCATTATCAGAATTTGCAAAGAGCTAAAATTGCTGCGTTAAAACAGAACGCTGGTTATTATGATCGGTCCATGCAGCTGCCGCCCGAAGCGATAAATGAGTTGCAATGGTGGGTGTGTCACATTAGCAACTCATTCAAGCCTATTAGGGAGGCTAATCCGGTGGTATATTTGCAAACTGATGCAAGCTCCAATGGTTGGGGATCCACGAATAATTGCTCTAGTTGTGGTGGCAGATGGGACACCCTTGAATCAACGATGTTGTTAACTCAAGGGATTAACTATTTGGAGTTGCTGGCAGCATTCCACGGACTTCGTGCGTATTGTTCTAAGCTTGTTGGAGCACATGTCCGTCTCCAAATAGACAACACCACAGCAGTAGCATATTTAAACCATATGGGTGGTACCAGGCCTGTTTCGTGTGACAAATTGGCAAACTCAATTTGGCTCTGGTGTGTTCAAAGAGACATTTGGATTTCAGCTACCTATTTGCCAGGTGAGCTTAATACTGTGGCGGACACCAGGTCACGCAAATTTAATGACAACATTGAATGGATGTTGCATCCTGAGATCTTTTCTAAAGTCACAGCCAAATTTGGTAAACCGGACATTGACCTCTTTGCGTCACGGTGGAACCATCAGGTACCAACCTACGTTTCATGGGAACCAGATCCTGGGGCAATAGCGCTAGATGCATTCTCGCTGGACTGGGGGAAGTGGTTTTTCTATGCCTTCCCCCCATTTTGCCTCATCAGTCGGGTATTGGGAAAGATTCAGGCAGATGCTGCCAAGGGCATCCTTATTATACCCGACTGGCCCACACAGCCTTGGTATCCGGTGGTCTTTGACATGCTCAACGAACCTTGGGTCCTTTTGAAGGGTTGCCCACAATTGGTTACTCACCCTGTCTCAGGGGAGCCGCATCCCTGCCATGGCTATTTAAATTTGTTGGCTTGCAGGTTCTGAACAGGCCGTTAGTCCAATACGGCCTCTCGGCTCGGACCATGGATACCACCGGGGCGTCGTGTCGAGAGTCTACAAGGCGAAGATACCGCTCGCATATTAAGAAGTGGGAAGCCTACTGCAGCCGCTCTCGCATCACGTACGATGACGTGACAACAACCGACGTCCTGGAACTCCTCGCGGGGTTGCACCATGATGAACACTTAAGTTACAGTGCCATCAACAGCGCCAGAAGTGCGCTATCATTCTACCTCAGTTTGGAGGTAGGATCCAACAGGCTAGTGTCCAGACTCATGCGGGGTATATTCAATATGAATCCGCCTACACCACGCTATAATATCACCTGGGATGTCAGGGACGTATTAACCCTGCTCAGGACGTGGTCACCCATGGAAGGGCTCCAACTGGACCAACGCACCATGAAGCTGGTGATGTTACTAGCGCTGACTTCAGCTCAGAGGGTACAGACACTACACAAACTTCGTGTCGACAGAATGACGTCTACCCCCACAGAAGTAGTCTTTTTCATTGACGAGCTACTAAAGCAGCATAGACCTGGGTGCACAGGGCTGCAGCTGAAGTTCCCGGCATACCCCGCAGATGCTAGGCTATGTGTAGCCTCACATATCCGCCACTATGTCAAGGTGACGGCACGCATCAGAGGAATGGAGCGATACCTGCTTGTCACTCATAAGAGACCTCATCATCGAGTGACAGTCCAGACGATATCCATGTGGCTTCCAGTCGTTTTGGGTAAGTCAGGTATCGACACTAATGTGTTCAAGTCTCTTTCCAACAGGGCTGCATCGACGTCAACGGCGAGGGTCATGGAGGTGCCCATGGACAAAATTCTCGCCACAGCAGGATGGGCTAATGAAGCTGTGTTCCAGCGTTTTTATAACAAGCCTGTTGCTGCTCCTCTACAGTTTACAGAAGCCGTGCTGAATGCAGGTCACGAACGTGGAGATGTCCCCGCATGAGGGGTTTTGATTTGTTATTAATAACTCTGCTCTTGTTTTGCAGTATGAACTATTGAGCAAGTTTGTTCCTCCCATCCATCCCTGGTAGTGGTGTGTCAGCATGGACGTGGTCCAGGGCGTGTAATCACAGAAGCTTTGAAGTCTTCACGAAGTCACTCACGTGACTCCGAAATGAAATAGTAAGATTGAACGAGAACTTACCAGTTCGAAGGTTGATCTTTATTTTATGAGGAGTCGAAGTGAGGGATTTCGTGCCCTCCTCGCCCAACCCTCAATCACCTTCATCTGGTAATCTTAGTCACTTCAATCTTACTATGCGAAGTCATTTCTTTGTTGGTTTCTGTGATTCCACGCCGCTACTTTGAAGTATGTCGAGCATGCGCGCCGGCGGGCTCTTCACGAAATCCCTCACTTCGACTCCTCATAAAATAAAGATCAACCTTCGAACTGGTAAGTTCTCGTTCAATCTTACTATTCTCCTGCCTTCTCCCTGGGCACCCGGTTCTAATCACGAATTTGTGTCTCTGCCTTAAAAATATCCATTGACTTGACCTCCACAGCCCTCTGTGGCAATGAGTTCCACAGATTAACTACCCACCACCTAAAGAAGTTCCTCCTCACCTCCTTTTTCAAAGAGCGGCCATTAATTATGAGGCTGTGCCCTCTGGTCCTCGACTCTACAACCAGTGGAAACATCCTCTCCACATCCACTCTATCCAGGCCTTTCACTATTCTGTGAGTTTCAAGGAGGTCCCCCCCCCCCCCCACCCCCATCCTTCTAAACTCCAGCGAGTGCAGGCCCAGTGCCGCCAAGCGCTCAACATGTGTTAACCCACTCGTTCCTGGGATCGCTCTTGTAAACCTCCTCTGGACCCTCTCCAGAGATAGCACATCTTTCCTCAGATATGGGGCCCAAATTGCTCACAATACTCCAAATATGGCCTGACCAGCAACCACATGCGGGCCGAAGGGCCAGTCCAGTGCTGTATTCATCGCTCTGTGTCTCTGTAGATGACGCTGATGCAGTACCAGCTATCGGACGATCTTCCCACCGCCCTGCCATTCCGACTCTTCCCCACTGTCGACAAGGACCCAGACGGCAGGTGAGAGATCCCCTCATGGTACTCGCCCCCCCCCCGTCTCGTCCCCCCCGTCTCTCTCTCTCCCTCCCTCCCGTCTCTTCCCCGCTAATCTCTCCTCTCTCCCCTCACCAGGCGCCTGACTGTGAACCTCAAGCTACGCTGTGACCTGCCCCCCAGGAGGTGAGTACACTCCTCTCTCCCCCTTTCTCTCCCCCTTTCTCTCCCCCTTTCTCTCCCCCTTTCTCTCCCCCTTTCTCTCCCCCTTTCTCTCCCCCTTTCTCTCCCCCTTTCTCTCCCCCTTTCTCTCCCCCTTTCTCTCCCCCTTTCTCTCCCCCTCTCCCCTTTCTCTCCCCTTTCTCTCCCCCTCTCCCCCTTTCTCTCCCCCTCTCCCTCCCCCTCTCCCCCTTTCTCTCCCCCTCTCCCCCTTTCTCTCCCCCTCTCTCTCCCCCTTTCTCTCCCCCTCTCCCCTTTCTCTCCCCCTCTCCCCCTCTCCCCCTTTCTCTCCCCCTCTCCCCCTTTCTCTCCCCCTCTCCCCCTTTCTCTCCCCCTCTCCCCCTTTCTCTCCCCCTCTCCCCCTTTCTCTCCCCCTCTCCCCCTTTCTCTCCCCCTCTCCCCCTTTCTCTCCCCCTCTCCCCCTTTCTCTCCCCCTCTCCCCCTTTCTCTCCCCCCTCCCCCTTTCTCTCGCCCTCTCCCCCTTTCTCTCGCCCTCTCCCCCTTTCTCTCGCCCTCTCCCCCTTTCTCTCGCCCTCTCCCCCTTTCTCTCGCCCTCTCCCCTTTCTCTCGCCCTCTCCCCCTTTCTCTCCCACTCTCCCCCTTTCTCTCCCCCTTTCTCTCCCCCTCTCCTCCTCTCCCCCTTTCTCTCCCCCTCTCCCCCTTTCTCTCGCCCTCTCCCCCTCTCCCCCTTTCTCTCCCCCTCTACCCCTCTCCCCCTTTCTCTCGCCCTCTCCCCCTCTCCCCCTTTCTCTCCCCCTCTCCCCCTCTCCCCCTTTCTCTCCCCCTTTCTCTCCCCCTTTCTCTCCCCCTCTCCCCCTTTCTCTCCCCCTCTCCCCCTTTCTCTCCCCCTCTCCCCCTTTCTCTCGCCCTCTCCCCCTTTCTCTCCCCCTCTCCCCCTTTCTCTCCCCCTCCCCCTTTCTCTCCCCCTTTCTCTCCCCCTTTCTCTCCCCCTTTCTCTCGCCCTCTCCCCCTTTCTCTCGCCCTCTCCCCCTTTCTCTCCCCCCTCTCCCCCTTTCTCTCCCCCTCTCCCCCTTTCTCTCCCCCTTTCTCTCCCCCTCTCCCCCTTTCTCTCCCCCTCTCCCCTTTCTCTCGCCCTCTCCCCCTTTCTCTCGCCCCCTCCCCGTCTCTCGCCCTCTCCCCGTCTCTCGCCCTCTCCCCCCGTCTCTCTCTCTCTCCTCTCCCCCCCCCCCCCCCCCCATCTCTCTCTCTGCCCCCCGTCTCTTTCTCACTCCCCCCTCTGCCACCGCGGGGAGTGTTTAATGCTGCCCGGTTGTCACTAACGCCTCCTCTCTCTGTGTCTCTGTGTCTTGCAGCCAGGGTGTCAACATCAGCGTTCATCTCCCGGTGCCCAAGGGCACTACCAGGTGAGACCCTGTCCCCTCTACCCTCATGCCCACCGCCCCACCATGTTGTGGGGTAACGTGCCCTCTGCCCACAGCTCACGGATCTCTCCCCTGCCCACTCCAGCGTGAGAACATGCCCTCTGCCCACAGTGCACTGCCCTGCGTCTCCTTGGGTAGCCTGCCCTGTGTCCCTGTGCCTCACCACCCTCCCCTGTGTGAGATCGTGCCCTGCACCCACTGCTCTCCGCTCCGCACCACCCCTCTCCTTGGGTAACGTACCCCGTCTCCCGCAGAGAGGGACAAGATGCCGGAGTAACAGCGGGACAGGCAGCATCTCTGGAGAGAAGTAATGGGTGAGGTTTGGTGCCGAGACCCTGCTTCAGGCAGAAACGTCGCCCGTTCCTTCTCTCCGGAGATGCTGCCTGTCCCGCTGAGTTCCGGCAGCATTTTCTGGTGATCTACATCACCCTCTCCTCAGTGAGAACCTGTCCTGTGCCCACCGCTCCCCACAGCTCACTGCACTGTGTCTCCTCGGGTAACTCTGCCCTCTGCCACCCACCCACTACTCTCCGCACCGCCCACTTCCTCGAGACGTGGCCAATTCTCACCCCAACATGGGACGACAGGTCCACTGCCATCTCCCGCGTGCCAAAGACAAGCCCGTGCGGGTTTGGCGGCTAACGGCGTTCTGTAAACTGTCCCCACACGTGTCGCGAGTGGATGGGGAACTGGGATGACGCAGTACTGGTGTGAGCGGGGTTGGATGGTCAGCGTGGACTCCATGGGCCGACACACTGAGAAGATATTGTTTTGTATTATTTTGTTTGCATGCGTTCCACCCACACTCCAAAGACGTACAGCTTTGTAGGTTAATTGACTTCCCTAAAGATTGTAAATTGCCCCTGGTGTGTAGGGTAGTGCTAGTGTACGGGGTGATCGCTGGTCGGCACGGACTCGGTGGGCCGAAGGGCCTGTTTCCGTGCTGGAATAATTCTCTAAAATAATCAAGTCTTCCACAGTGTGCAGATAAAGGGATTAACATTGAGTGCATTAGACAATAGGTGCAGGAGTCGGCCCTTCGAGCCAGCACCGCCATTCAATGTGATCATGGCTGATCATCCCCAATCAGTACCCCGTTCCTGCCTTCTCCCCATATCCCCTGACTCCGCTATTTTTAAGAGCCTTATCTAGCTCTCTCTTGAAAGCATCAGGAGAACCTGCCTCCACTGCCCTCTGAGGCAGAGAATTCCACAGACTCACCACTCTCTGTGAAAAAAAGTGTTTCCTCGTCTCCGTTCTAAATGGCTTCCTCCTTATTCTTAAGTCCAAGCCCAGTAAAGTCTGATTAAAGATAGTCAGAGGGTCTCCAATGAGGTAGATGGTAGCTCAGCTCTGCTCTCTAGTTGGTGAGAGGATGGTTCAGTTGCCTGATGACAGCTGGGAAGAAACTGTCCCTGAATCTGGAGTTTTCACACTTCTGAACCTCTTGCCCAATGGGAGACGGGAGAAGAGGGAGTGAGCAGGGTGAGACTGGTCCATGATGATGCTGTTGGCCTTGCTGGGGCAGCGTGAGGTAGAGATGGTCAATGTTTATTTTTTTAATGTTTAGCCACACAGCATGGAAACAGGCCCATAGTCACACCAAGCCGGCGCCGACCAGCGGCACCCCGTACACAAGCACTACTCTACACACTGGCGACAATTGACATTTTTTTATCGAAGCCAATTAACCTACAAACCTGTGCGGGGGTTTGGGGCGTGGGAGGAAATTGAAGCACCCGGAGAAATCCCATGGGGAGAAGATACAAACTTTGTACAGACAGCACCCGTAGTCTGGACCAACCCGGGTCTCTGACGCTGTGAGGCAGCAACTCTACCGCTGCACCACTATACTGCTCAATTGAAGGGTGGATGGTTTGCCTGATGGTCTGGGCTGTGTCCAAACTAGTTTAAAGATAGGTATGCACAGAATGCTGGAGTAACTCTGCGGGACAGGCGGCATCTCAGGATAGAAGGAATGGGTGACGTTTCGAGTCCAGACCCTTCATCGGACTGAAATGTCATCCTTCTATCCAGAGATGCTGCCTGTCCTGCTGTTACTCCAGTACTTTGTGTCTATCTTCGATGTAAACCAGTATTTCTCCCTACATCAACTTGTAGTGTGCTCTCTCAGTGACTGACTGTGACATATTACTAACCCCGGCCTGTGTTACTAACCCTGGCCTATGTTATTACTAACCCTTGGTGTTGTTACTAACCCTGTCATGCGTTGTTACTAAACCTAGGTGTTATTACTCACAGCGTCCCATGTTATTACTAACCCTGACCTGTGTTATTACTCACAGCGTCCCATGTTATTACTAACCCTGGCTTGTGTTATAAACTAACCCTAGGTGTTATTACTCACAGCGTCCCATGTTATTACTAACCCTGACCTGTGTTATTACTATCCCTAGGTGTTATAACTCATTGCGTCCCATGTTATCTCTAACCCCGGCCTGCGTTATTACCAACCCCAGCCTGTGTTATTACTACCCCATGCTCTGTCAGCAGCCTGTGTTATTACTACCCCTGTGCTCTGTCTGTCAGCAGCCTGTGTTATTACTACCCCTGTGCTCTCAGTCAGCAGCCTGTGTTATTACTACCCCTGTGCTCTGTCAGTCAGCTGCCTGTGTTATTACTACCCCTGTGCTCTGTGTGTCGGCAGCCTGTGTTATTACTACCCCTGTGCTCTGTGTGTCGGCAGCCTGTGTTATTACTACCCCATGCTCTGTCAGCAGCCTGTGTTATTACTACCCCTGTGCTCTCAGTCAGCAGCCTGTGTTATTACTACCCCTGTGCTCTGTGTGTCGGCAGCCTGTGTTATTACTACCCCTGTGTTATTACTACCCCTGTGCTCTGTGTGTCGGCAGCCTGTGGCAGGAGTTGAGCAGCCCGGAGCAGCGAGCCGAGTTGGTTGCCGACACCCGGTCAGTGCGCTGGCACATCCCCATCTTCCCCGGAGGCTCACAGTTCACCGCCCGCTTCAAGGTGAGGGGGGGAGAGGAGGGGAGGGCGGGCAAGGGGTGGGCACGAGGTGAACACACAACAGTGCAGCACAGGAACAGGCCCTTCGGCCCACGGTGTCTGTACGGAAAATGATGCCCAGTTACATCATCTCCTCTGCCTGCACGTGATGCATAGCCATCCACGACCTGCTGATCCATGCCTGTCTATAAGTCTCTTAAACACCACTTATATCACCTCTTAATCACTACTGAGAGCCTCAGAAATCCACTAAATACCACAGAACACCTCTTAATGCCACTAAAGATCAGTTCTATCACCACATCACACCAGTAATGGCATTAATAGCCTCTATAAAAACCCACTAAACACGTATATTACTTAAATGCCACTGAAAGCTTCTTAAACGCCACAATGCTACATACAAGCCTCTTAAAAGCCACTAACTCAACTAAAAACCTCTTAAATGTCATTAAACACCATGTGTAAAAGCCAATTGGACAGTGCCCTCCATAATGTTTGGGACAAAGACCCATCATTTATTTATTTGCCGCTGTGCTCCACAATTTGAGATTTGTAATAGAAAAAAATCACATGTGGTCAATACAATGCAATAGCGTTTATTGTCGTTTGAACCTCATTGAGGTTCAAACGGAATTTAGTTTCTGCAGTCATACAAACAAGAAAGAACCAAGACACAACACAATTTACACAAACATCCATCACAGTGAAGCTCCTCCTCAATGTGATGGAAGGCAAAGTCTTATCTCTCCCCTGCATTCCCCATTCTCCTCCCAATGTCAGAGTCAAAGCCCCCGGCGGGCGATGGTAAATAAGTCCCGTGGCCATTCAGGCCGCGCCGGGCGATACAAGGCCGCGCTCCGGGTCTTGAAGTGCACATTGTCAGATTTCAATAAAGGCCAATTTTATACATTTTGGTTTCACCATGTAGAAATGACATTGCCCCCCCCATTTCAGGGCACCATAATGTTTGGGACACCAATGTCATGTAAATGAAAGTAGTCATGTTTAGTATTTTGTTGCATATCCTTTGCATGCAGTGACTGCTTGAAGTCTGCGATTCATGGACATCACCAGTTGCTGGGTGTCTTCTCTGGTGATGCTCTGCCAGGCCTGTATTGCAGCCATCTTTAGCTTATGCTTGTATTGGGGGCTAGTCCCCTTCAGTTTTCTCTTCAGCATATAAAAGGCACGCTCAATTAGGTTCAGATCGGGTGATTGACTTGGCCGTTTTTTAGCTTTTGAAAAACTCTTTTGTTGCTTTAGCAGTATGTTTGGGGTCATTGTCTTGCTGTAGAATCAACCGCCGGCCAATGAGTTGTGAGGTATTTGTTTGAACTTGAGCAGATAGGATGTGTCTATACACTTCAGAATTCATTATGCTACTGCCATCAGCAGTTGTATCATGAATGAAGATAAGTCAGCCGGTACCTTCATTGACAAATCCGCACCTGACTCCTGAAGAGTGTTTCTGATCTGTCGGACAGGTGTTTGGAGATTTTTCTTTAGAGAGAATTCTTCGGTCATCAGCTGTGGAGGTCTTCCTTGGCCTGCCAGTCCCTTTGCGATTACTACGCTCACCAGTGCTCTCTTTCTTCTTAATGATGTTCCAAACAGTTGATTTTGGTAAGCCTTTTGTTTGGCTGATGTCTCTACCAGTTTTATTCTTGTTTCTCAGTCTCATAATGGCTTCTTTGACTTTCATTGGCACAACTTTGGTCCTCATGTTGATAAACAGCAATACCAGTTTCCAAAGGTGATGGAAAGACTGGAGGAAAGACTAGGTGCTGTGAGCTCTCTTGTACCTGCATTAAGGAGGCAATTAAACACACCCGAGCAATTACAAACGCCCGTGAAGCCATATGTCCCAAACATTATGGTGCCCTGAAACGGGGGGACAATGTGTAAACACTGCTGTAATTTCTACATGGTGAAACCTAAAAGTATAAAATTGGCCTTTAATAAAATCTGACAATGTGCACTTTAACCACATGTGATTTTTTTCTATTACAAATCTCAAATTGTGGAGTAGAGAGGCAAATAAATAAATGATGGGTCTTTGTCCCAAACATTATGGAGGGCACTGTATGGTGTATCTGATCGTATTGGATCACATGCATAGAACATTGAACAGCACAGCACAGGAACAGGCCCTTTGGCCCACAATGTCCGTGCCGAACATGATGCCGAGATAAACTCATCTCCTCTGCCTGAACGTGATCCGTATCCTCCATTCCCTGTATATCCATGTGCCTGTCCAAAAGCCTCTTAAACACCACTATTGTATCTGCCTCCACACCACCCCTGGCAGCGCCTTCCAGGCACCCTCCACCCTCTGTGTAAAAGAAAACTGGCCCCGCACATCTCCTTTAGACTTAACCCTCTCACCTTAAAGCTACGCCCTCTAGTCTTTGATATTTCCATCCTGAGAAAATGGTTCCGACTGTCTACCCTATCTGTGCCTCTTATAATTTTATAAACTTTCAACCGGTCTCCCCTCAACCTCCTGGGCTCCAGAAAAAAACAATCCAAATTTGTCCAACCAACCATTGCTTGTAGCTATAACCCTCCAGCCCAGCGACATCCTGATAAAGATCGACACAAAATGCTGGAGTAACTCAGCGGGACAGGCAGCATCTCTGGAGAGAAGCAATGGGTGACGTTTCGGGTCGAGACCCTTCTTCAGACTGAGAGTCAGGCGAGAAGGAGATTTATAGACAAGGAAATGTAAGGTGTGAACACGGGGAAAAGGGAATGGAGATCAAGGCAAATGTAGAATAGATCGTTGTTAGCTGGGAGAAGGTAAACAGATAAAATGTAGTTGGAGACAGTAAGACTGGTCGGAGAACTGGGACGAGGAGGGGATGGTGAGAGAGGGAAAGCAAGGGTTACTTGAAGTTGGAGAAGTCGATGTTTATACCGCTGGGTGTAAGCTGCCAAAGGTGCTGTACCTCACTCTGACAATGAAGGAGGCCCAGGACAGAAAAGTCAGGTTGGGAATGGGAGGGGAGATAAAGTGTTTTGCTGCCAGTAATGGGAGCATTTTGTGTCATCTTCATATACTCTAGCATTTTGTCTCTGTCTTTGATTGAAACCTGCATCTGCAGTTCCTTCCTTCCCAAACATCCTGATCAACTCCTGCAGCCTTTCCAAAGCCTCCACATCCTTCGTTAAAGGGCCATCAGTCGGCTTTAACAGAAGATACAAAATCTGAAGAAAGGTCCCGACCCGAAACGTCACCTGTCCATGTTCCCCACAGATGCTGCCTGACCCGCTGAATTACTCCAGCACTTTGTGTTTAGTTTCGAAGATACAAAGTGCTGGGGGAACTCTGTGGGTCAGGCTGCATAAAAGATAGGCACCGTACAAACTCCGTACAAACAGCACCTGTGGTCGGGATCAAACCCGGGTCTCTGGCGTTGTGAGGCAGCAACTCTACCGCTGCACCACCGATGGTGGAATCTTGAACAAAACAAAGTTGGGAGGGTGTGGGTGTGTGCTTGCGTTTGGTGACGTGTGTGCGCTTGTGCGTGTACATGGTGACGTGTGCGTGCAGTCACGTGTGCGTACGGTGACCCGTGTGCGTGCGGTGGCGTGTGCAATCACGTGTGTGCTGTGACGTGGTTGTGCGTGCGGTGACGTGTGGGGGTGTACGTGTGTGTGTGGTGACGAGTGTGAGTGTGTGCGTGTGGTGTCGTAGGTGTGAGTGTGTGTGGTGACGTGTATGTGAGCGCGCGTGTGCCGTGCGGTAACGGTGCTGCTTTGCTTTGTCCCGTGCAGCTGGAGGTGGCGTGTGTGCAGTGTGTGGTGACGTGTGTGTGGCGTGGTGTGTGCGCGTGTGTGTGCGTGTGTGCCGTGCAGTAACGGTGCTGCTTTGCTTCGTCCCGTGCAGCTGGAGGTGGCGGATCTGAGCGCTGCGTCTCTGCTGGAGCTCGGCCCGGCCTGCCTGTGTGTGTGTGCGTGCGTGCCCTTCAGTAACGGTGCTGCTTTGCTTCGTCCCGTGCAGCTGGAGGTGCCGTGTGTGCGCGTGCGTGCCATGCAGTAACGGTGCTGCTTTGCTTTATCCCGTGCAGCTGGAGGTGACGTGTGTGTGCGTGTGTGTGGTGAGCGTGTGTGTGCGTGTGTGCCATGCAGTAACGGTGCTGCTTTGCTTCGTCCCGTGCAGCTGGAGGTGGCGGATCTGAGCGCTGCGTCTCTGCTGGAGCTCGGCCCAGCCTGCCTGCAGTTCGAGCTGCCCATGACCACCTGCTCGGGGCTGCAGGTGCGGTTCCTGCGCCTCTCCTCTGCGCATCCTCCACCCCTGCAGCCGCCGCACCGCTGGGTGCGATACGTCACGCACAGCGACTCCTACCTCATCCGCATCTGACCCCACCGGACAGCCGGGACACTGCGCTGACGCTGGGAGCGTCCGAGTCCTGGTCACCGCCACAGTGAGACCACCATCAACACAGCACAAGGAACAAGTATCTAAAATCATCAGAAGGATAGATCGGGGAGAAGCACAGAATCTCTTGCCCAGAGTAGGGGAATCGAGGACCAGAGGACACGGGTTCATGGTGAAGGGGAAATGATTTAATAAGAATCTGAGGGATAACCTTTTCACACGAAGCGTGGTGTGTGTATAGAACAAGCTGCCAGCCAGAGGAGGCAGTTGAGGCTGGGACCATCCCAATGTTTAAGAAACCGTTAGACAGGTACATGGATAGGACAGGTTTGGAGGGATATGGAGCAAACACAGGCAGGTGGGACTAGTGTAGCTGGGACATGTTGGGCTGAAGGGCCTGTTTGTACACTGTACCACTATAATAACACAAGGGCTCTCTGTGCCACCAACCTGCCTCGCACCGCCCACAAGCTCAGACACAAAGTGCTGGAGTAACTCGGCGGGACAGTCAGCATCACTGGAGAGAAGGAACGGGCCAGGTCGAGACCCGTCTTCAGACTGGGAGTCAGGGGAAGGGGCGACACAGAGATAAGGAAGGGTAAGGTGTGAAAACGAGACATCAAAAGAGATGGAGCTCAAGGAAAATGTAGATTGTTATTAGCTAGGGGAAGGTGAGAACAAAGCAAACAGATAAAAATTCAATGGGGGGGGGGGGGAGTGTCAGGCTGGGCGGAGAACTGGGAATAGGGAGGGGCGGAGAGAGAAGGAACGCAAGGATTACTTGGTGAAGTCAATGTTCATAGTGAAGAACATTGACCACTAACTTCAAGTAACTTGCTTCCCCCCTCTCTCCATCTCTCCCCGTTCCCACATCTCCAACCAGTCTGACTGTTCCCCCGATTACATTTTATCTCTGTTTTGTTCTCACTTTCCCCGGGCTAACAATGACCAAATCTACATTCTCTTTGAGCCGATTCTCTTTTGATGTCTCGTTTACCGAAGTCACTTAACCTGCACGTCTTTCGGGCGTGGGATGAAAACTGAACACCCGGAGAAAACCCACGCAGGTCACGGGGAGAAGGTACAAACCCCGTGGCCAGGATCGAACCCGGGTCTCTGGCGCTGTGAGGCAGCAACTCTACCGCTGCACCACCTTGAGGCTCTGTCGGAACAAGCTGCCTGAGTCACTAGGTCAGAGAGATAGATAGAGGACCCTTTCTCCAGCCCCACAGGGCCGCCCTGGTGAGATCTTGAAACAGAGGATTCCATCAACATTGCTATCAGAACCAATGTACAATTCATGTAAATAAAAGTCTTTAAGTTAAAAATAGCGTGTGTACAATTAATGGTTCTTTTATGATCACATGTACCAAAGTTCAGTGGAATTATTTTTTTGCACAACAGATCAGTAAGATTATTACGGTACCCAAATACAATCCCCGATTAAAATACACAATGTACAGAAACAGCCCACTGAGTTCTTGGGCAGATTACAACCCAGCGGTATTAATATTGAAGATAGACACAAAGTGCTGGAGTAACTCGGTGGGACAGGCAGCATCTCTGGAGAGAAGGAATGGGTGATATTTCGGATTGAGACCCTGCGAGAATATTGATTTCTCTAACTTGTAACCCTTGCTTTTCCTCTCCGGCCCTCCCCCTTCCCAGTTCTCCGACTAGTTTCACTGTCCTGATTAATTTGAGTAGCAGGAAACTGCAGATGCTGGTTTACACTGAAGATAGACACAGAATGCTGGGGTAACTCAGTGGGATAGGCAGCATCTCTGGAGAGAAGGAATGGGTGATATTTCAGATCGAGACCCTTCTTTACTGATTGTATGCCTCCTTGTCACCTTCCCCTCAGCTAACAATGTACCATTCTGTATTTCCTTATCTGCTTTGATCTGCCATTTTCACACCTTACACTTCCATATCTCCAGACTCCCTCTGCCATGACTCTCAGTCAGAAGAAGGGTCTCGACCTGAAACGTCACCCATTCCTTCTCTCTGGAGATGCCGGCTGTCCCACTGAGTTACTCCAGCATTTCGTTGTAAACCAGCATTCGGAGTTGTTTACTACACACTGAGTCCATGTGAAAGAGGTTTTGGTACCATTTTCACAATCCCAGCTGCATCCGTTGCCTCTGTCTGGATCACGTTATAGGAGTAGAATTAAGCCATTTGGCCCATGGAGTCCACTCCACCATTCAATCATGGCTGATCGCTGCCTCCTAATCTAATTTCCCTGCCTTCTCCCCATGACCCTTGACACCCGTTCTAATCAAGAATTTATCTATATCCACTGAGTTGGCCTCCACTGCTCTCTGTGGCAATGAGTTCCACAGATTAACTACCCTCTAACTAAAGACATTCCTCTTCACCTTCTTTCTAAAAAGCCATCCTTTAATTCTGAGGCTGTGACCTCTGGTCCTAGACTCTCCCACCAGTGTGAACATCCTCTGCACATCCACCCTATCCAAGCCTTTCATTATTCTGTAAGTTTCAATGAGGTCCCCCCCTCAACCTTCTAAACTCCAGCGAGTACAGGCCCAGTGCCAACAAACGCCCATCATATGTTCACCCGCTCATTCCCGGATCGTCCCGTGAACCTTCCCCTCTCGCCAGGACACCTTCAGCCTTTGTGGCTCCCACAGCTGACCTTGAAGACGTGGATGTGGAGAGGATGAGTTTGGAAGAATGAGGGGGGAGCTCGTTGAAACGTACAGAATAGTGAAAGGCTTGGATAGCGTGGATGCGGAGAGGATGTTTCCACTAGTGGGAGAGTCTAGGACCAGAGGAGGGAGTGGCAGCCTTGAGGCTGAAGAACTGGTGTGGACGTGTTATTGAGCGGTGTCTCGAGGGTCTGACTGTAGTTTAGTTTAGAGATACAATGCGGAACCTGACCAACAGGTGGCACCGCAACGGCCGCCTTGCCACCAGTCTGTCTCCTTTTCTTCCTTTGTTGTTTGGTTGTACGTATTAAATATATGTTTTAGTATATCTTTAGCTTTGTTGAGGGGGGGGGGGGGAGGGGGGACCTTTTTTAATCTCTTACCACGACGGAGATGGGATTTTTTTCAGTATTGTATCTGCCCGCGTTGTGGCTTAACATCGAGGAGCTGGCGGACTCTTGCTGGGGATCGACTTTGGGAGCTCCAACTGCAGGTGCCTGGGGACGTTGACATCATGAAGCTGGCGGTCCCTGGTTAGTGGACAACTACGGGAGCTCCAGGCCGCAGGAGCTTCAAACGCCCCAACTGCGGATGGGTCGACTGCCCCGACAGCGGGAGAATAAAGAGGAACAAAGATGAAACTTTTTTGCCTTCCATCTCAGTGAGGAATCCACTGTGGTGGATGTTTATGTTAACTTTTATGTGGATGTGTGCAAAGATACTAGAGGAGCTCCACCTGGGACAATACCTTTGAACATTTGAAACAGGCCCTTCGGCCCACCGAGTCCGTGCCGACCAGCGATCCCCGCACACTAACTCTACCCTACGCACACTAAGGATAATTTAGAATTTTACCGAATTCAATTAACCTACAAACCCGCCGACTTTGGAGTGTGGGAGGAAAGCGGAGCACCCAGAGAAAACCCACGCAGGTCACGGGGAGAATATACGAACTCCGTACAGACAGCACCTGGAGTCAGGATCGAACCCGGGTCTCTGGTGCTCTGAGGCAGCAACTCTACCGCTGCGCCACCGTGCTGCCCTAAAGTCTTCAGGGTCGAGGGTCGTAGTCTTGATCAGTCGGCTTTAACAGAAGATACAAAATCTGAAGAAGGGTCTCGACTCAAAACGTCACCTCAGTCAAAGCTCCCTCTCCAGGTGGGTTCCACGGTGGGCTCGCCGAGCCTGATGTTGCGGTGTGGCCACGGTTTGCCGGGAGTTCTGCCGCAGCCGGCTCACCTGGAGTTGTTTCATAGAATTCATGGGCAGAGGAAACTAGAGACCGACGTACCTGGAGAACACGCACAACATACCTGGAGAAGATGCACAGTATACCTGGACAAGGGGCACAGTATACCTGGACAAGGGGCACAGTATACCTGGACAAGGGGCACAGTATACCTGGACAAGGGGCACAGTATACCTGGACAAGGGGCACAACATACCTGGACAAGGGGCACAGTATACCTGGACAAGAGGCACAGTATACCTGGACAAGGGGCACAGTATACCTGGACAAGGGGCACAGTATACCTGGACAAGGGGCACAGTATACCTGGACAAGGGGCACAGTATACCTGGACAAGGGGCACAGTATACCTGGACAAGGGGCACAGTATACCTGGACAAGGGGCACAGTATACCTGGACAAGGGGCACAGTATACCTGGACAAGGGGCACAGTATACCTGGACAAGAGGCACAGTATACCTGGACAAGAGGCACAGTATACCTGGACAAGGGGCACAGTATACCTGGACAAGGGGCACAACATACCTGGACAAGGGGCACAGTATACCTGGACAAGAGGCACAGTATACCTGGACAAGGGGCACAACATACCTGGACAAGGGGCACAGTATACCTGGACAAGAGGCACAGTATACCTGGACAAGAGGCACAATATACCTCGACAAGAGGCACAGTATACCTGGACAAGGGGCACAATATACCTGGACAAGGGGCACAATATACCTGGACAAGACATGAGGACCAACAGCTGATCAGCTGTGGGAAACACAACCTTGAGGCTGAAGATCTGGTGTAGACAGGTCATCAATCAGGATCACGAGCGTCGGGGTTTAGGGTAGTTTAGTGATTCAGTGTGGAAACAGGCCCTTCGGCCCACCGAGTCCGCGCCGACCGGCAATCACCGCACACTTACACTATCCTACACACACTAGGGCCAATTTACAATTTTACCAAAGCCAATTGTTAAAGGGGACACCGTCGAGTATGGCTGCCCAGCCTGCAGCTGTTCATCATTTCACCGTTTTAAACATTCTGTGTCAAAAGTTGTTTTTGGAGGTCTGGTCTTTTGATGTGGGGGTTGGGTGGAGGAAACTATTTCTCGGTCCCTACCTGGTCGGAGATGCGGCTTCCCTCCGAGCCCCATCTTTTCCTGGCGGCCTACCAACGGGACGAGCAGCGTTTCCTGCCGGGACCGGCCAGAACCTCAGCTTCGGCGGCGAAACGCAGCGCAGAAGCACCATCGCGGAGCGGGCGATGCCTTACCCGGGTCGCCGTGCAGTAAGCATCGCGGAACTGCGGTGCGTCCAGCTGCAGGTGGGCGGAACTTTAAACACCGTGGAGCCTGGGATCTCTCGCCAAGATCACCAGCGTTGGAGCTGCGAGCAGTGAACTACAGGAGCCATGGTCTCCGGCAACAAGCGGGTGTTCCAGACACTCCACGCTGAGTGTTCCTCCGACGCCGGAGTTCCATCATTCGGCGGGATGGCCGGCAACATAGGGCCGGCGTCGCGGCGACTGCGTTGGTCTCAATAGGCCCCGAACACAGAGGGAGAGGACTGGACTTGGCTGCCTTCCCTCAGTGGGAACCAATGTGGGGGGATGTTTTTATGATTAATGTCAAGGTCTTTAATGTTGTGTTTTATTTTTTATTGGTGTGCTGCAAATGGCAACTCAAATTTCACTGCACCAGAAACGGCGTATGTGACAATAAATGTCCTTTGTCCAATTAACCTGCATGTCTTTGGAATGTGGGAGGAAACGGGGAGAATGTGCAAACTCCATACAGACAGCACCCGTAGTCTGGATGGAACCCGGGTCTCTGGCGCTGTGAAGCTGCAACTCTACCGCAGCGCCACTGTGCCGCCCTAAAACCCTGAGGGTCGAGCGTCGGAGTCTTGAGGTTCGGTCCATGACCCGCTGAGTTACTCCAGCACATTGTGTCTTATTTTGGTAAACCAGAAGCTACAGATCCTTATTTCTAAATGTGTAGGAAGGAACTGCAGACGCTGGTTTACCACGAAGATCGACACAAAAAGCTGGAATAACGCAGCGGGACGGGCAGCATTTCTGGAGAGAAGGAATGGGTGACGTTTCAGGTCATGATCCTTCTTCAAACTTATTTCTAAATATCTCCAAACTTCTTTCAGCCACACTCCAGGAAGCTGGATGCAACCAAGGGATGGAGGGAACAGAAATTAATGGATATTTCTTCCCAATCTTCACTTTAAAAAAGTTGCTGCTTGTCCAATCCAATTCTATAAACTAGGCAACATTGAGAGTTTGGAGACAATGGCGAACTCATGGTGGATGCTATCAATTTAGTCACACAGCACGGAAACAACCAAACTACAACTGCGGAGGCCTCAAATAGGCCCCAACCACGGGTGAACAGAGGAAGAGGACTGAACTTTGGTGCCTTCCCTTACAGTGGAAATGTTGAATCCGCTGTGGGGGGGATGTTTTTTATGTTTTATGTTAAATTGTAAAGTGTTGTGTTTATCTTATTTGTGTGCTGCATGGTAACTCAAATTTCACTGCACCAATTGGTGTATGTGACAATAAATGTCCTTTGACCAAGAGAGGAGGGGACTCAGTCAGAGTGATACAGCATGGAAACAGGCCCTTCAGCTCAACTTGCCCACACCAACCAACATGTCCCATCTACATTAGTTCCATTTGCTTGTGTTTGGCCCATGTCCGTCTAAACCTGTCCCATCCAAGTCCAATCTGTCTATGTCTTTTAAATGCCGTTACAGTACCTGCCTCAACTACCTCCTCTGGCAGCTCGTTCCATACACCCACCTCCCTGCGTAATTCACCCTATCCATTTCCTCTTGATTTTGTGCACCTCTATAAGATAGTCAGAGTGATACAGCATGGAAACAGGCCCTTCGGCCCAACTTGTCCGCACCGGCCAACATGTCCTAGCTACACTGGTCCTACCTGCCTGCGTTTGGCCCTTATCCCTCCAAACCTGCCCTGTCCATATATCATAACTCGCCCCTCATCCTCCTGTGTTCCAAGGTATAAAGTTCGAGCCTGTCCAACCTTTCCCTCTAGCTCAGGCCCTAGAGTCGTGGCAGCATCCCTGTAAATGTTTAGATTAGCGGCATCCTTCCTGTAGCAGTTGTGTAAGTGTGGCCTGACCATTTACATGGTGAACCTGACCATTTGTAGTTGCCAGGTTACAAGTGTATGGAATCAGATCATAGCCAGATCAAATCCGAGACCACATATTTAACCATCCTCTGGTCCCCTATAAGAGCCATTGAGAAATGCACCAGCATCTCGGCGGGTCAATGCTCAGTGTGAAGGCTGTTGGAGTGTAGTATGGAGCTTGTACGTTCTCCCCCAGACCTGCGTGGGTTTTCTCCGGGATCTCTGGTTTCCTCCTCAACTCCAAAGACGCACAGGTTTGTAGGTTAATTGGCTTGGTATGAGTGTAAATTATCCCTAGTGTGTGTTGGATAGTGTTAGTGTGCGGGTACACTGGTCGGCACGGACCAGGTGGGCCGAAGGGCCTGTTTCCACGCTGTATCTCTAAACAAATCTAAGCCAGTGTGTAGGAAGGAACTGCTGATGCTGGTTTAAACCGAATATAGACACAAGTAGCTGGAGTAACTCACCGGAACAGGCAGCATCTCTGGAGAAAAGGTATGGGTGACATTTTGGGTCAAGACCCTTCTTTAGACTAGTTGTTAGCCCGAAAAGTCACCCATTCCTTCTCTCCAGAGAAGCGGCCTGTCCCACTGAGTTACTCCAGCATTTTGTGTTAAACTAAACCACGCCATTCAGTGCATAACAATTCAAGCACTGGATTCAGGGGGGGAATGGAAATCCTGCATTCACTACACAGAATAGTGGTGGCATAACTTTTAATTGCCTTTATTAACAAAATGAAAGATAAACTGCAGAAAAATCTCTTTACAGCAGAAATTTACAAAATGGACTTAACTGTACAAAACAAAACATCCGATCGATACAACGGGTTTGAGAAGCCTTCATTGACACTCCTGGGTCCTGTGTCTCAACAACTGAAGCTTCAAGCCAACAAACACCACTACACTAGTGGGTCAACTGTGAATGGTTCCCCTTGGCAGAGAGACGCATCTCAAACACAAACCACAACTTAATCCAACGCGATCTTGGCTCCTGTTCCTCAAAGCATAAGACTCGAGTATCCGGCAGCTTCAGAAATCCTAAGGCAGAAAAGATGAGAACTGGAGAGGAGTATTGAGAGTCAAGGTAGCACAAAGATCTTGAGTGCACTTTCACTTTAGTTTAGAGATGCAGGAAACAGGGCCTTCAGCCCAGCAAGTCCACGCCGACCAGCGATCCCCGCACACCAACACTATCCGAGACACACTAGGGACAATGCACAATCTTTACCGAAGCCAATTAACCTACAAACCAGACCTGGGTTCGATCCTGACCTCGGGTGCTGTCAGCGTGGAGTTTGCACGTTCCACTGTGGGTTTCCTCCAGGTGCTCCAGTTTCCTCCCACACCTCAAAGACTTGCGGGTTTGTAGGTTCATTGGCTTCTGTAAATTGCCCTTGAATGTGTAGGGAGTGGATGAGAAAATGGGATAACATCGAACCAGTGTGAACGGGTGATCGATGGTCGGCGCGGACTCGGTGGGCCGAAGGGCCCGTTTCCACACTGCATCTCCAAACTAGAAAAACCCCTAACAAGTAAAAGGATATTTTCAGCAAGATGACAAAAACCTGACTGTATTGTCGAGAGCTGCTTCACACTACACTGTGGGGAAATATGAAGCACTCTCCAAATAATACGAGCATGATCATACTTTAAGATTGAGATGGATAGCTTTTTTCAGTGCTTAGTTTGGAGATACAGTGCAGGAACAGGCCCTTCGGCCCACTGAGTCCACGCTGACCAGTAATCCCCGCACATTAACACTATCCCACACACACTAGGGACAATTTTTTACATTTACCAAGCCAATTAACCTACAAACCTGTACGTCTTTGCAGTGTGGGGGGAAACCAAAGATCTTGGAGAAAACCCACATGGAGAACGTACAAACTCCGTGCAAACAGCACCCATAGTCGGGATCGAACCCGGGACTCTGGCGCTGCAAGGCAGCAACTCCACTGCTGCGCCACTATACATAGTGCACTCACTATGGTGAATTAAAGTGAATTAGCACAAAGGACAGCTGAATGGAAGTTACACTGTGGAAGAGGGGAGAGAGCAGAACGGCACATTATCGTTTACAGTAACTTACGTCAATGTCTAGGATGGTCGAGTCGAAGAGGTCCTGCAACAGCCCAGCTCTTCCCCGTCTGCTGAGGGGTCCCTGCTGAAAGGCACAGAACTGTCAGGCAAAGCTGGCAACAGTCAGAGAGACCTTCACCCAATTGCATGGGACAAGGCAGGTAAGGAGGCGACAGAAAAGGGAGTTCTCCCCAAACACTCGTATTCAACTTTCCCCTCCCTTATCAAAGCTCGACCCCACCTTCCAAATGATTCCCAATCCTTCAGCTTGCTGCTTTTGTTCTCAGTTCTGTCCGTCGTTGTTGTGTGTCCGTCCTCAAATTTACACTGAGATAGGACGGCACAATGGCGCAGCGGTAGAGTTATCGCCTTGTAATAGCGCTGGTCCTAGAGACAGCGGCAGTGTGCGGGGAATCACTGGTTGATGCAGGCTCGGTGGGCTGACGGGCCTGTCTCTAAACTAAACTAACGGCACAAGACAAGGCAGGTAAACACGTGGCATAAAAGGGATTTCTTCCTGAAAACGGGTGGGCAGATGCAGTATAATGTGGATAAATGTGAGGTTATCCACTTTGGTGGCAAGAACAGGAAGACAGATTATTATCTCAATGGTGTCATGTTGGGAAAAGGGGAAGTACAACGAGACCTGGGTGTCCTTGTACACCAGTCACATAGAAAATGGGTGCAGAAGGAGGCCCTTCGAGCCAGCACCACCATTCATTGTGATCATGGCTGATCGTCCCCAATCAATAACCCATGCCTGCCTTCTCCCCATATCCCTTGATTCCACTAGTCCCTAGAGCTCTATCTAACTCTCTCTTAAATCCATCCAGCGATTTGGCCTCCTCTGCCCTCTGGGGCAGGGAATGCCACAAATTCACAACTCTCTGGGAAAAAAGGTTTTTCTCACCTCAGTCTTAAATGGCCTCCCCTTTATTCTAAGACAGTGGCCCCTGGTTCTGGACTCACCCAACATTGGGAACATTTACCTGCATCTAGCTTGTCTAGTCATTTTATAATTTTATATGTTTCTATAAGATCTCCCCTCATCCTTCTAAACCCCAGTGAATACAAGCCTAGTCTTTTCAATCTTTCCTCATATGACAGTCCCACCATCCCAGGGATCAATCTCGTGAACCTACGCTGCACTGCCTCAATCACAAGGATGTCCTCCCTCAAATTAGGAGACCAAAACTGTACACAATACTCCAGATATGGCCTTAGCAGAGCCCTATACAACTGCAAAAGAACCTCTTTAATCCTATATTGAAATCCTCTTGTTATGAAGGCCAACATTCCATTAGCTTTCTTCACTGCCTGCTATACCTGCACACCAACTTTCAGTGACTGGTGTACAAGGACACCCAGGGATCGCCGCACCTTCGCAGTCACTGAAAGTAAGTTTGCAGGTACAGCAGGCTGTGAAGAAAGCTAATGGCATGTTGGCCTTCATAACGAGGAGTTGAGTATAGGAGCAAAGAGGTCCTTCTGCAGTTGTACAGGGCCCTAGTGAGACCACACCTGGAGTATTGTGTGCAGTTTTGGTCTCCTAATTTGAAAAAGACCATTCTTACTATTGAGGGAGTGCAGCGTAGGTTTACCAGGTTAATTCCTGGGATGGCGGGACTATTATATGATGAAAGAATGGAGCGACTGGGCTTGTATTCTCTAGAATTTAGAGTGTTGAGAGGGAGGTCTTATAGAAACATACAAAATTATTAAGGGATCGGATATGCTAGATGCAGGAAACACGTCCCCGATGTTTAAGAATAAGGGGTAGGCCATTTAGAACTGAGATGAGGAAAAGTTTTTTCACCCAGAGAGTTATGAATTTGTGGAATTCTCTGCCTCAGAAGGCAGTGGAGGCCGATTCACTGGATGCATTCAAAAGAGAGTTAGATAGAGCTCTTAGGTCAAGGGATATGGGGAGAAGATCAGCCATGATCACATTGAATGGCGGTGCTGGCTTGAAGGGCCGAATGACCAACTCCTGCAACAATTGTCTATGTATCGATGAATTATTCCCAATCCTTCAGCGTGTGTGCGTGCGCATGTTCGATCCTGGCTACCTGTGCTGCATGTACGGAGTTTGTATGTTCTCCCCATAACCTGTGTGGGTTTCCTCAGGGTGCTCCGGTTTGTACAAACCTACACTCCAAAGACGTGCAGGTTTGTAGGTTAATTGGCTTTGGTAATATTATAAATGGTCCCGAGTGTGTAGGATAGTGTTGGTGTTCGGGTACCACTGGGCGAAAACTAAAACTAAACCATAGACACATAGAAAATAGCTGCAGAGATAGACCATTCGGCCCTTCGAGCTAGCCATTCAATATGATCATGGCTGATCATCCTAAATCAGTACCCGTTCCGACTTTTTTCCCCATATCGCTTGATTCCCTTAGCCCCATGAGCTATATCTAACTCTCTCTTGAAAACATCCAGTGAATTGGCCTCCACTGCCCTCCGTGGCAGAGAATTCCACAGATGAGGGAGTTAGATGTGGCCCTTGTGGCTAAGGGGATCAGAGGGTATGGAGAGAAGGCAGGTACGGGATACTGAGTTGGATGATCAGCCATGATCATATTGAATGGCGGTGCAGGCTCGAAGGGCCGAATGGCCTACACCTGCACCTAATTTCTATGTTTTCTATGATTCACAACTTGTCTGGGTGAACAGATTTTCCTAATCAGTCCTAAATGGCTTAAACAGTTTCAAACGGTGACCCCTGGTTCTGGATTCCCCCAACATCGGGAACATTTTTCCTGTATTTACCCTGTCTAATCCTCTAAGAATTTTACATGTTTCTATAAGATCCCCTCTCAACCCCACACATTAACACTTTCCACACACACACACACACGGGACAATAAAAAACACCATTTACCAAGCCAATTAACCTACAAACCAGTGTGTCTTTGAAGTGTGGGAGGGAACCGAAGATCTCGGAGAAAACCCACGCAGATCAGGGGGAGAACGTACAAACTGTACAGACAGCACCCGTAGTCAGGATGGAACCTATGATGCAGCAACTCTGCTGCTGCGTCACCGTGCCGCCATTGAAAGACATTTGGACAAAGGTAGAGGGATAGGAAAGCTCCCGTGGTTGGGATCAAACCCGGGTCTGTGGCGCTGCAGGGCAGCAACTCTACCGCTGCACCTCCGATTCTGTACTGTCTCTAGAGTGTAACGTTACTGACCAGATTGATGTCGCTGTTTGCGTCCGAGTGCTCACTGGTGGCGTCAGACATCATAGGCCCGTCATCTGTGTCTTCCCCGTCTTCCTCCATCAGACTCAGCCTGCAACAGAGAGCAAATCCAGTCATTGAGCAGCCGCTTGTGAATGATGGCTGCCCTGCAAAGTGACGCAGCGGGATGTGGCTCACACCTCTCACTTACACGCATCCTAGTCGATAGACAATAGGTGCAGGAGGCGGCCATTTGGCCCTTCGTGCCAGCACCGCCATTCAATGTGATCATGGCTGATCACTCACAATCAGTACCCCGTTCCTGCCTTCCCTCCATATCCCCTAATTCCGCTATCCCCAAGAGCTCTATCTAACTCTCTCTTGAAAGCATCCAGAGAACCTGCCTCCACCGCCCTCTGAGGCAGAGAGTTCCACACACTGGAAGCTTTTCCTCATCTCCATTCTAAATGGCTTACCACATATTCTTAAACTATGGCCCCTGGTTCTAATATCCCCCAACATCGGGAACATGTTTCCTGCCTCCAGCGTGTCCAAACCCTTAATAATCTTATATGTTTCAATAAGATTCCCTCTCATCCTTCTAAATTTCAGAGTATGTAAGCCCAGCCGCTCCAATCTATCAGCATATGACAGTCCCGCCATCCCGGGAATTAACCTCGTAACCTACGCTACACTCCCTCAATAGCAAGAATGTCCTTCCTCAAGTTTGGAGACCAAACTTGGGGGTCGCACAGAACAAAGGGGGACCGGGCGTGGGGGAGAGCCCGCTGAGGATTTAAGAGGGAGTTGGATAGGGCTCTAGGGGCTAGTGGAGGCACGGGATATGGGGAGAAGGCAGGCACGGGTTATTGATAGCGGACGAACAGCCATGATCATATTGAATGGCGGTGCTGGCTCGAAGGGCCGAATGGCCTCCTCCTGCACCTATTTTCTATGTTTCTATGAGAACAAAGGGGGATCCAGTGGTGGGGGGGGGGGGGGGAACGGCCCCGAGAAGGGAGGGGGACCTACCGCGGGGGGCACAGAGAATGAAGGGAGACCCTCCAAGAATGAAGGAGGACACGGCGTGGGGGGACCGCAGAAAACGAAGAGGGACCCTGTCATGGGGGGGAGCGGCGCTGAGAAGGAAGGAGGGAAGGGGGACGAGTACTTTGAGTAACTTTGGGGAGACTAGTGTACTTTGTATGCAAAGACAAATAATTTCACTGCACGTAGCTAGGTACGAGATGATAAAGTATCATCATCATGTTACACACTCCAATGTTGTCTCTCTCCCTTGTACACCAATGGCCGCGGCAGGGGCTGCACTTACAGTCTATACTCACACAACCTTTATCGTCATGACTGGATCCATTCCTTCTCCCCAGAGATGCTGCCTGCCCCACTGAGTTGCTCCAGCTTGTTGTGTCTATCTTTGATTTAAACCAGTGTCTGCAGTTCCGTCCTATACTCTATGATGTGTTCTCAAGGCCGTTTCATAAGCCACTCACAAACGAGTCAATCATATCGGTTGTAGAGTCACACAACACGGAAATAGGCCATTCGGCCCAACTAATCCATGCCGACCAAGATGCCCCACCCACACTAGTCCCACCTGCCTGCGTTTGGTCCATATCCCTCCAAATCTTTCCTATCCATGTACCTGTTAAATGCTGTTATTGTTTCGGTGTCTCGACGTGTTGTCAAGCTGGGAAGGGTGCAGAGAAGATTTACGAGGATGCAGCCAGGACTCTAGGGTCGGAACTATGGGGAGAGGTTGAGCAGGATGGGACTCTAGTCCTTGGAGCGCAGGTGGATGAGGGGTGATCTTATGGAAGTGTACAAATTCATGAGAGGAATAGATCGCGTAGACGCACAGATGGTGGTGGGTGCATGGAACAAGCTGTCAGAGGAGTTAGTTGAGGCAGACACTATCACAACGTTTAAGAAACATTTAGACAGGTACATGGATAGGACAGGCTTGGAGGGATATGGGCCAAATGCAGGCAGGTAAGACTAGTGTAGATGGGACATATTGTTGGTGACAGCAAAAAGGGTCCGTTTACACGCTGTACATCTCTAACTCTACCACCTTGCCTGGCAGCTTGTTCCATATTACCTACCACTGGGCAGGTATCAAAGGTACCTTGGAAGGGAGGGAGAGAAGCAATCAGCTTAATTCACGTAGGGACTGCAACTTGGCGCTGGATAACGGTGCAAGGGGACATGACGGTCTGAATGAAAGGAACTGGCTCAAGACATCACAGTGGCACAGCATTAGAGTCGCTGCCTTACAGCACCAGGTACCCGATCCTGACTATGCGTGCTGTCTGTGCAGAGTTTGTACCTTGTCCCTATGACCTGCGTGGCATTTCTCTGGGTGCTATGTTTTCCTCCCACACTCCAAAGGTTTGGACACATTTGTAAGTTTATTGGCTTTGGTAAGTTGTAAAATTGCCGCTCGTGTGTGTGTAGGTTAGTGTGCGGGGTGATCGCTGGTCGGCATGGTCTCAGAGGGCCGAAAGGCCCCGTTTTCACGCTGTATCTCTAGTCTCCTTTCTACAGATATGTCCTTTTATTCTGAGGCTGTGTCCTTTGGTCCTGTACTCTTGCACAAGTGGAAACATCCGCTCTATCCAGGCCTTTCACTGTTCGGCAAGTTTCAGTGAGATCTCCCCTCATCCTTCTAAACTCCAGCGGGTACAGGCCCAGCTGTGTTAAACGCTCATCATATGTTAACTTACTCATTCCCGGAGCTCCAGTTTCCTCCCACACTCCAAAGACGCACAGATTTGTAGGTTAATTGGTTTTGGTGAAATTGTAAATTGTCCCCAGTGTTTGCAGGATATTGTTTGTGTGCGGGGATCGCTGGCCGGTGTGGTGTCGGTGGGCTGAAGGTCCTGTTTCCGTGCTGTACCTCTAAACTAATCATCCCCGGGATCATTCTCGGTCTCTTTGCGCCAGGCCACGTCCTGTCTTTTGTTTCTCAATGCCTCTACTGATGAGTTGATGGCTTAAATGTGATCGTCTTCTGACTCGAGGTTTAAGAAGGAACTCCAGATGCGGGAAAATCGACGGTAGACCAAAAAATGCTGGAGAAACTCAGCAGGTGAGATGGGACTAGGGGAAAATAAATGGTCGGCACGGACTGGAAGGGCCGAGAGGGCCTGTTTCCGTGCTGTAATTGTTATATGGTTTGTTATATGGTTATCTATGGGGGATAAAAATGCTGGAGAAACTCAGCGGGTGAGGCAGCATCTATGGAGGACAAAAATGCTGGAGAAACTCGAGTTTGACTCAAGGCTTCTCGCCAAATGCTCCCCACGTTCCCCATTACCTTTCCTTACCAAAAACTACCAATCCCAGCATCTGGAGTACCAGGAGGGTAAATCACAGACTCACCATCAAAATTAGACTCAGTCTGAAGAAGGGTCTAGGCCTTTCTAAAACATCCCATTCCTTCTCTCCAGAGATGCTGCCTGTCCCGCTGAGTTACCCCAGCATTTTATATCCATTTTCGTATTTTATAGTCACGTGTCCCGAGGTACAGTGAAATTCATTTTTGCATACAGTGCAGTACAAGTATCCAGGTCAGGATCATTTGTTTTCTACCGAGAGACTGATGGGGATCAGGAACCCGCTAACAAAGCGTGGCAGAGACAAGCGACCCCATCACGTTAAAAAAAAGACAAGGTGCTGGAGTAACTCAGCAGGTCGAGTTACCCGCCCAGTTACTCCAGAACTTTGTAAAGAAATATCTGCAGCTCCTTCAGAGTGTTCAGTCAGTCTGAAGTATCATGTGATAGGTTCAGAATTAGGCCATTCGGCCCATGGAGTCTACTAAGCCATTCAAACATGGCTGATCTATCCCTCCTAACCCCATTCTCCTGCCTTCTCCCCGTAACCCCATACGCATCTTGACGCAAAATGTCACCTACTCATGTTCTCCAAAGATGCTGCCTGACCCACTAGGCACAGACTAAAGAGTGGTCTCGATCTGAAAGATTACCTATCCATGTTCTCCAGAGATGCTGCCTGACCCGCTGAGTTCCTCCAGCACTTTGTGTCAGCGTATTTAGCAGCATCTGCAGTTCTTTGTTTCTACTGCCCCTTCTCTATTCAGTCGTGGATGCATCATTTACTGATGTTTGAACCTACCATCTCCGGACTCAATCAACAAACCAACGAGCTAAAACAAGTGTGTTGGAAGGAACTGCAGATGCTGGTTTACACAGAGGATGGACACAAAATGCTGGAGTATCTCAGCGCCTTAGGTAGCATCTCTGGAGAAAAGGAATAGGCAAAATGTCTTCAGAGTGAGAGTCAGGGGAGAGGGAGACAGAGATAAGGAAGGATTCGGTTTGAAAACAAGACATCAAAAGAGATGACGGTCAAGGAAAATATAAAATAGACCATTGTTAGCTCAGTGGCTCAAGTATCATCTCTGGAGAAAAGGAACAGTTGACATTTCGTGTCGAGACCCATCTTCAGACTGAGAGGCAGGGGATAGGGAAACGAGAGATATAGAAGGTAAATGGAAAGAATGAAAGATGTGCAAAAAGCAACGAGGAGGGACAACCCTGTTGAACGTTCACACTGAAATCCCACAACGTACAGGAAACGTACACTAACTGTGGCCACTTCTTCACTTACAGTTGCTGCTTGCGTACTTTCTGCCGGGACCGGTTCTTCACCACTTTATTCTTCTGCACCTGATTATTTTGCTGCTTGTTCTTGTTTTGAGAGCCCAGCCAAGACCTGCTGCACACAGAGAGAGGAGACAACGGTCAGTGTGATACAATAACAGGGCCCACAGAGCACAACTCCGAGACGCTCCAGCGCACAGTGTGAGAAGGTTGACAGGGAATGTTAGCGGAAATTGGGGAAGCTTTTGCAGACAGGTAAATGCCGTAAGGGATAGATGTAGAATTAGGCCATTCAGCCCATTAAGTCTACTCAGCCATTTAAACATGGTTGATCTATCTCTGCCTTCTCCCCATAACCTCTGTCACCTGTACTAATCAAGAATCTATCTATCTCTGCCTTAAATATATCCATCGACTCGACCTCCACAGCCTTCTGTGGCAAGAATTCCTCAGATTCGCCACCCACTGACTAAAGAAATGTCTAATCTCCTTCCTGATAGAATGTCCTTTAACTCTGAGGCTGTGACCTCTAGTCCTAGACTTTCCCACTAGTGGAAACATCCTCTCCCCATCCACAGGTAAAATAAACTAAGTAACTGAAGAGAGGACGAATATGTAAAATTAGGTGAGGCCTAGACAGGGTAGACAGTCAAAACCAGAGTGGCACGGTGGCGCAGCAGTAGAGTTGCTGCCCCACATCACCAGAGACCCGGGTGCAATCCTGACTATGGGTGCTGTCTGTACGGAGTTTGTACGCTCCCGTGAGTTTTCTCCGGAAACTCTGGTTTCCTCCCACACTGTAAAGACGTACAGGTTTGTCGGCTAATTGACTTGGGTAAAATTGTAAATTGGCCCTAGTGTGTGTATGAAAGTGTTAGTGTACAGGAATCGCTGGTCGCTGCCCAGTTTCTGTTCTGTAGCTCTAAAATTAAACACATTTCCCCAGGGTGGAAATGTCCAACACTAGAGGGCACAGCTATAAGTTGAGAGGGTGAAAGTTTAAAAGGAGACGCGCGGGGCAAGTTAATTTTCATTTTAGTGAGCAGTGGGGGCCCGGAAAACACAGCCAGGGATGGTGGTAGAGGCAGACACGGTAGTGGTGCTTAAGAAGCTTTTAGATAGGCTCATGGATAGGCAGGGAATGGAGGGATAAGGATCACATGAGGCAGAGGAGATCAGTTCAGCAAAGCATCATGTTCGGCACAGACATTGCGTGCTGAAGGGCCTATTCATGCGTTGGACTCTTCTAATACTAGGAGTGAGGCACATTAGCCATTAAATTGTTTTTCATGGCACTGGCGTTTGGGCAGAAGTACGGCAGATGGAATTTAATCCTGATACACGCGAGATAAAAGCGTCATAACAGGACTAATAAAATTCGGGCAAACACCAAGTGGGGAGGAGAGGAGAAGAGGTGCCTTTCTTGTGCATCCAGTGATCCCCGAAGGTGCAGCAAAGAGAAAGAAATGGTGAAAGTACTGGAGGAAGGTGCAGTGGTGGCATTCAAGTCTAAATGTTCCCCCCACGTTGTGTAAACAGCGATCACACGCCAAACCGACCTGTGGGCAAAGTCCGACTCCGAGCCCTTCTCAGAGTCCTGGTCGGAGGAGCTGTGCAGACTGCCCGTGTCCCACTGGCTTGGCCGCAGGAGGGTGGAGGTGAGTACCGGGGTGGTCAACTTCCTGCCCAACAAGGAGCTGCCTCCGCTGTGCATCCACGCCCCATCCACACTTGCATCAGACACTGCGAAGCAAAGTTAGACAAGCTTAAAACACAGGGTCGTCTAAAATTAAAAAATATATTAAAAATAAATCCCGCTCTCTCCCTCCCTCTCTATATCTTCCCTGCGGCTATCAATCCCCCTTCCCCCCCCCTTTCGGTCGTGTCAATCCCCCTCCTCCCCTCATTCTTTCCACTTGTCACTTTAATTTCATGTTTCATGTATTTTGTGTTTTTATGACTGTTCGCTGATCAATATCGGATAAATAAAGTTTGATCGTGTCATATTGTTATTTATTTGCATATTACATAGCTCCAGAGAATGCTATCAATGCACAGCTGGTAGAGACACTGTCTAATAGCACTAGAGACCCAGGTTCAATCCTGACCTCGGCTGCTGTCTGTGTGGAGTTTGTACGTTCTCCCGGTGAACGCGTGGTTTTTCTTTGGGTGCTCTGGTTTCCTCCCACACTCCAAAGACGTGCCCTTGCGGGTAACGTCTTGGGTCAAGACCCTTCTTCAGACTCAGGAGAGAGGGAGACACAGAGATAAGGCAGGGTAAAGTGTGAAAAAAACATCAAGAGAGATGGGGCTCAAGGATAATGTAGATGATTGTTTAGATCAAGATGGTGCCTGTCTGTGGCGGCATGTTGCCAGCTGCACAGCAGAAAGTCAAATATAGCAGTTCCCAGCTTACCCGTATAAAAGAAACCGCAGAAACCAGCGCTGCAACTGACAAGCTGCTAATGCATTCAAACGCATTAGCACTATTGCAACCTACCGACAGCGCTGCCGACTGTAAGGGAATTCCCGCTCGCAGGGGAATCCCCGACCTGGTGGAGGATGGCAGGAACAGCGAGTACTGTACCTGGAAACACTGGGGAGGAAAACATGGCCGTCGGGCAGGACTACAAGTCAGACTGAAGCACAGGGGACTACGACCCCCTCTCCCTACCATCCTACTAGCCAATGTACAATCACTGGAAAATAAAGTGGAGGACTTAAGGTCAAGGCTGCTTTACCAAAGGGAGCTCAGGGAATGCTCGGTGTTCTGTTTCACAGAGACATGGCTCACCCCCAGCTCCCCACTCAGTGGTCCAGCCTGAAGGGTTCTCCATCCATCGCATTGACTGGACACAAGCATCTGGGAAAGGAAGAGCAGGGGGCGTCTGCCTCATGGTCAACTCTGCATGGTGGCAGTCCTGTCCAACTCCTGATCTCCGCACATGGAACACCTGGTGATGAAGTGCCACCCCTTCTACCTCCCAACGGGCTTCACAGGCTGAAGCTTAGGGCCTCGAAATCTAGGGGGCCTCCGGCCAAGGCAGGACTCAAAATTAACGGTTGCCCGGGTGCCAATGGTCACCTAATGTCCCGCCGGGCAACCTAAAAGTTGTGTAATTTTGCCCAGCTTGGTAAGCACCCGGGACACCTGCCGTTCAACTCTGAGTGGGCCCCCCATCTATATCTCTTTCTCTCTCTCTCTCTGTCACTCTCCATCTCCGCCCGCCATCCATATCCGTGTCCGGGCCACCGGCTCTCCGCTCACTCCTCATCCGCCGGCATGGCCAGTCGCCTTGCGCATGCGCACTGCTACGGCTGGCACATCATCGGTGCCCTGCACATGTGCACTGCCACGGCAATTGGTCGGCCCTGGGCACTTTCTCACTGTGAATTGTGGGAGATCTGGCCGCCATTGCTGTGCGGTTGCCGCGACGGTTGAAAATGAACGCAGAATCACTCCCTGGAGCAACTCCCTGGAGTAACTCTTGCTTCTAGTTTCCTGGTCTTCCAAAAATACTCTAAATGGAATTTAAGCTGGAGGTGGTGGAGTGTCGATCACCAAATTCTGAACAATAACATCCTATTCATTTTATCTGTTTATTTATTGTGTGTATATATATGGTCTATGGTATATAAACACACTGAACTTTTATCTCCTGTTCTGTATTATGTTTGCATATTCTGTTGTGCTGCAGCAAGCAAGAATTTCATTGTCCTATCTGGGACACACGACAATAAAACTCTCTTGACTTGGACTTAAGCCAAAAAAGGGTTTATGGGGAAAAAAGAGCTACCTTAAATTTAGTTGCGTCTGGTTGGGTAACTATGGTCGGGTGAAGACTATTCCATGCTTTAATTGTGCGGGGAAACTCCGTGGAGCAGCCAGCAACTCTGGATAGAAGAAATTGGGTGGACGATTCAGGCAGAGACCCTTCTTTAGATGCCCTCTGGTTTTAGTGTTTTTAGTTTAAATTAAAGATACAGCGTGGAAACAGGCCCTTCGGCCCACCGAGTCCACGCCGACCACCGATCACCCGTACACTAGTTCTATCCCACACATTAGCGACGTAAGTCAAGAGTGTTTTAATCTCACGTCCCAGTTAGAACAATGAAATCCTTACTTACAGCAGCACAACAGATTATGTAAACATGGTACTCTGTAAACGATGTTATAAATGAGAAAACAAAACGGTGCATATTTATATATGAATATATAACTACATAAATAAGAGTGTGTGTGTGTGTACCCACACACACACACACACAATTTCCCTCCTAGGATTAATAAAGTTATATCGTATAGTATTGAGTGTGTATTGAGGAAGGAACTGCAGATGCTGGTTTAAACTGAAGATAGACACAAAAAGCTGGAGTAACTCAACAGGTCAGACAGAATCTCTGGACAAAAAGAAAATATTATGTTTTTGGTTGGGTCTGAAATAGGTTCCTGCACACCTTTAGAATGTGGAAGGAAACAAGAGCACCCGGAGAAAACCCATGCGATCAAGGGGAAAAGGAGCAAACACCATACAGACAGCACTCATATTCAGGATCAATTCCGGGTCTCTGGCACTTTTAGGCAGCAACGTTATGGCCAATGTACTGCTCCATAGTCTTGGACTGGCTTAAAACATACAGTAGCTGTATTGTAGCATGACTTGGCGATTTAAGACTGAAAATGGATATTTTCTTTTTTGTTAGTAACCAGTTATCAGCGTATCATTTTTTGTGTGTTGGAAAACAAAATATAGTGGCACAGATGGTAGACTTGCTGCCTCACACGCCAGAGATCTGTGTTCAATCCTGTCCTTGGGCACTGTCTGTGTTGAATGTGCACATTCTCCCTGCAAGCGTGTGGGTTTCCTCCCACATCCCAAAGACGCATTGGCTTTGTAGGTTAACTTGTCCCTGTAAAATTGCACCTAATGTGTAGAGTGTAGGTAAGGAAAGTGGGTGAGGCAGCATCTATGGAGCGAAGGAAATAGGCGACGTTTCGGGTCGAGACCTTCTTCAGCCTGATGTGAGGGTGGGGTGGGGGTGGGAGACGGGAAGAAGAAAGGAAGAGGCGGAGACAGTGGGCTGAGGGAGAGCTGGGAAGGGGAGGAGAAAGCAGGGACTACCTGAAATTGGAGAAGTCAATGTTCATACTGCTGGCGTGTAACCTGCCCAAGCAAAATATGAGGTGCTGCTCCTCCAATTTATGGTGGGCCTCACTCTGGCCATGGAGGAGGCCCAGGACAGAAAGGTCGGATTTGGAATGGGAGGGGGAGTTGAAGTGCTGAGCCACCGGGAGATCAGGTTGGTTATTGTGAACCGAGCGGAGATGTTGGACGAAGCGATCACCAAGCCTACGCTTGGTCTCACCAAGGTTGATCATATGCTGAATAATCTAACCACGTTTTTGTTTGGAAAGAAATAATAGAAATTGCATTCATTGCAACATGTAAAAAGAGTTGCGATACTGTATTGTAATTTTGCTGCATGTCATTGTGGCATATATCATGTCTTGATTGGTGAATGTTTAGTTTGTGACTTTATTTGAAGCAGAAATAATATGTGAATGCTTCATTGAGCACAATTCCGACTGGTAACTACGCACTTTGTCCGAGCACATTATCGCAAGCGTCATGCAAGGCGTCTTAAATGACCACTTAAAACTTTCATTTGACAACCTAAAAAGCTGCCAAGTTGGCCCAGCTGACAACAGAGAAAAAAAGTTAAGCGAGAGCCCTTCAAGGTGTATAATATTTTTGACACTGTCATAGGCCTTTCTTACGTATGCTGTCACAACGCACTGTAGTCTCTAAACAACCCTTCAGTAATTTTCCTTGCCCTCCATTTCAAAACAATAGTGTTTAAGTCGATAACTCGACACTAGCACTGGCAATAAATAAATAAATAAAAGCGCAGTTTTCCAACCACTTATCTCATTCACCTGAATTCGGCACTGCATCCCAGGCAGACGTCCGTCGAGCACCTAGAGGAGCTGCACGGCGTGTTCAACAAGCACCAGTCAGTATACCCCGAAGCCAGATCTGCCAATTTTTGTCAGAGCATTTCAGTACTCTAGTACCTGAAAATCAGTATTTTGCCGAGGAAATCGGTATTTTTACGCGGTGCCATTTTGGTGGAAAAAAAATTGTTTTTTACGTGCGGTCACAGCCATGGATGCATAACCTGAGTACAAGAATGCATAACTTGTTTATTGTGTATTTGTAATACAGTTTATTGTGTATTATATGTCATAGCTGCTTTCTTGCATCTCTCTCTCTCTCTCTCTCTCTCTGTTGGCTGCAGCCATCTTCTGCTTCAGAAAGGTAACCTGGTCGGTGATTGGTCTCAACGCCCCTCGGAGACTGATAGGTTGCTGAGTGACCAGCGCATTATGTGATTGGACACAATGCCCTTGGAGACAGCGGCTGATTGGACGGGAGGAGACCGTTTTGATGTTTGGACGGGAATTTTAAGGGAAGCTGGTCGGTGATTGGACGCAACCCCCTTGAGACAGGATGTTCGCCGCCAAATAATTGGGCACAAAAAAATTTGACAAATAGGGGGAAAAAAATGTTTTAATCGGCATACCGATTTAAATCGGAAGAATATCATGCCTGATCTGCAGTTCCTTCTTATTGAAGAAGAACCCTGGCCCGAAACAATTTCTAATCCATTCCCTCCACAGATGCCGCCTAGCCCGCTTAGTTCCTCCAGCACTCTGTTTTTTATTTAACTCTGAAATTGAAGATAAACATAAAGCTGGAGCAACTCAGCGGGACAGGCAGCATCTCTGGAGAGAAGGCCCTTCTTCAGACTGAACTGAACTCTCGTCGGTGAGAGTACTTGTGATTGGCTGAAGAAGGGTCTCGACCCGAAAAGCCACCCACTCCATCTCCCCAGAGTCGTCAATCGTCCCGCTGAGGCACACCAACCCCCCGTGTCCACCTTCAACTCCTGAGCCAAACAAACACAGAGCGCTGGAGGAACTCAGCGGGGCAAGCAGCACCCACAGAGGGAAAGGACCAGGAGCCCCCCCCCCCAACAGGAAGGAACCGCAGATGCAGCCGTCCCCGCAAAAGGCTAAATGATTCTGGGAATGCAGAGGCGAGAGAGAGAGATGGGGAGCAGGAGAGAGAGCGCATGAGAGAGGGAGGGAGGGAGAGAGCGAAAGGCAGAGAGACACAACGAGAGAGGGTGATAGAGGGAGGGATGGAGGGAGAGAGCGAGAAAGAACAAGAGAGCAAGACCCCAACCCAAACGCCGCGGCAGACCAACCCCCACAAAAACAAATCATCCAGATCTTGAAACCCAAAACACCAATAGATTCAATCTGTTACAATCCCCAGAGGTACAGCACGACCCCCCATATCCCAGCATTTTAAACACAGCAATATCCCAAGTCAACCCCTCCGGGTCACCACCCCTCCTTTGGCGAGTGACATGGCAACAAAGCAGGAAGTCGGGCCAATCCCGGCCGTTCCCACCTGCCCACTGCACCTCCTTGTTACAATTATCTATGGTCGATTTTGCGTTTTAAATACGCACTTTAGAAAAAATCCATATTTAACAAGACAAAACCGTACATCCGCATTCTTATCGCATTTCCGTACAAAATACGGAAAATCCGAACTACTTGGCAGCTCTGCGAAGCCTTTACCACCATAGCCGGGGACGTCAACAAAGCCAACCTGAAAAAAATCACTCTCAAAGTACCGCCAACATGTATCCTGCAGCCACAGAGGATTAAACACCCTGACCACTGCTATACGACCATCAAGGATGCCCATCACTCTATCCCTCGTCCTCACTTGGCGTGATCCGACCATTCAGCGGTGCTGCTTCTTCCTGCATACAGGCAGCAACTGAAGAGAGCACCCCCAGAGGCGAGGACTGCGCAGAGCTGGTCGGGGTGAGACAGAGGAACAACTACAGCACTGCTTGGAGTTTGTGGACTGGGCAATGTTCAAGGACTCGGCAACGGACCTGAATGAATACGGCACCGTGGTTACAGACCATAAGGAAATGTGTGGAAGACTGTGTTCCAACAAAAACCTTCCGTGTGTTTCCTAACCAGAAGCCTTGGATGAACCACGAGATCCGCATTCTTGCGAGGACCAGATCCCAGGCATTCAGGTCTGGTGATGCAGAGGTCCATAAGAAGTCCAGATAAGACCTTGACAAGACCATCAAAAAGGTCAAAAGGGACTTCCGCTCAAAGCTGGAGGATGGGGTGGATGTTCGGCAACTGCGGCAGGGCTTGAATGCCATCACCTCCCACAAGGCATTCAAGCCCTGCCACAGTTGCACGCTTTGATAGGGAGAGCACTGATGTGCCTTCCCGAGCCCCCATTAGCCCTGATGGTATTACAGTCACAGAGGCTGACGTCAGAAGATCCTTCAGTGGGGTGAACCCTCAGAAAGCGCCTGGACCTGATGGTATTCCCGGTCGAGTTCTCAAAACCTGAGCTGACCAACTGGCTGGGACTTTTGCGGACATTTTCAACCTCTCACCACTGAGGTCTGAGGTTCCCGCCTGCTATAAAAGGGCATCAATAATACCAGTGCCCAAGAAGAGTAAGGTGACGTGCCTCAACGACTATCGACCAGTGGCACTAACGTCTATGGTGATGAAGTGCTTTGAGAAGTTGGTTACGGTGGATATCAACTCCTACCTCAACCCGCTAGTTTGCCTACCGTCACAACAGGTCAACGGAGGATGCGATCTCAATGGCTCTCCACACTGCACTGGACCACTCGCCAAATAAAAACACTAACGTCAGGCTGTTGTTTATAGACTACAGCTCGGCGTTCAATACCATCATCCCTTCCAAGCTGGTTACCATGCTCATGGAACTGGGCCTCTACGCATCCCTCTGCAATTGGATCCTCGACTTTCTCATCCACAGACCACAGTCTGTTTGAATTGGTGGACACGTGTCATCCTCATAAACAATCAGTATGGGAGCACCTTAAGGCTGCGTGCTCAGCCCCCTGCTCTACTCACTCTATATTCATGACAATGTTGCAGGGCTCTTGCTTAACTTTTTTTCCGGGCAACCGTGGCAGCTTTTTAGGTTGCCAATTGACAGTTTAGGTGGTCATTTAAGATGGCTTGCATGACGTGTGCGATAATGTCCTCGGACGAAGTGCGTAGTTACCAGTCGGAATTATACTCAATGAAGCATTCACATATTATTTCTGCTTCAAATAAAGTCACAAACTAAACATATTCACTAATCAAGACATGATATATACCACAATGACATGCAGCAAAATTATAAGACAATACCTCAACTCTTTTTACACATTACAATGAATGCAATTTCTATTAGTTCTTTCCACTTCCAAACAAAAATGTGGTTGGAGTATTCAGCGTATGATCAACCTGTGTCAATAAATCCTGGACCATGGCAACATATATGCGTACCTATAGTTGTGAATGTTGCTCATTAAATAACCACAGTACTGATACTCCATATTAAGAGCATTGATTTGCTGTTAAAATGAATTCTGTAATAACGTGTCAACGGCAGCAGTGACAATCGAACATATTCATAATTTAATTAATCCATCTTTATGGATTAAAACATATAATAACATTGGGAATTAAAACACATTTGATTGCATTCCATTATCAAACATAGTCAATGTTCGCTCTGAAGACGTTCCCAGCACAATAGGGTCAGGGAGGGGGAGGGGTGTGTGTGAATCAGTGCGGGGTGGATAGATGGCGGGTGTGGGGGGCGGGGGGGGTCAGAAGGCAGTCAGTGCAGAATGGATGGATGGATGGAGAGAGCACCGGGGATGTCAGTGGTGTTGAATGGGGTTCAGTATGGGATGGATGGGGGTAGACAAAAGTGCTGGAGAAACTCAGCGGGTGAGGCAGCATCTATGGAGCGAAGGAAATAGGCAACGTTTCGGGCCAAGACCCTTCTTCAGACTGTCCCCCCATTCTTCTTGAATGGGAGGATTGGTACAGGATGGATGGGGGGGGGGGGTGCAGGGTAAATGGAGGGTGGGTCAGTATGGGATGAATGCATAGTACATGATGGATGGAGGAGAATGGATGGATGCAGGATGGATGGGAAAGGGGTAAGCACAGGGTGAATTGGGGAACCAGTGTAGGATGGATTGGGGGGGGGGGGGGGGGGGTGGCAGGAGACTCAATGCGAGGTGGATAGGGTCTTCAGCGCAGGATGAATAGATGGGGAGGGGAACCAGGGGATGTCAGTGAGGACTGAATAGAGTGCGATGGAGAGGAGGGGTCCCAGGATAAGGGAGTGGAGGGGGGTGTACAAAAGAGAGAGAGAGAGGGGGAGAGGGGGGGGCGAGGTGGGGGGAAGGAAGGTCAGCGTTCCTCGGACAACATCACCCCGCTGCCTTGGCCATTGGGAAATCCTCGCCACCGCCTCCCCTCCTCCGCCAGCCAACAGCAAGGTGCGGGGCCGAGCGGTGCAGCTCAGAGATCCTATAGCTATAAGATCTTTGGTGCAGCTGCTTCAGGCGAGTCGGAGCGAATGACGGGCTACACACAGCGGCAGCAGCGACCACGATAGCGGCTCCATCTCCTCCTCCTCCCGACCCCCGCCGAGGCCGGGAGGGAGGGGGAGGTTAGCGGGTTTACAAGCAGAGGCCGTTATCTGGCCAGGTGGGGTGCGGGAGGAGGAGGAGACGGAGCTGCTGCCGCTGTGCGGAGCCCGTCATTCGCTCCAACCCTTCCTCTCCCCGCAATACAGCCGTCACCGACACGAAACGTCGCGTTCCTATTCTCCAGAGATGCTGCCTGTCCCGCGGAGTTACTCCGGTTTTTTGTGTCTATCTTCGGTACAAACCAGTATCTGGTTGCCAAGCCGGGCAAAATGACTCTGTGTTTAGGTTGCCCTGCGGCGCTTTGAGTGGTCATTGGCACCCGGGCAACCGCTAATTTCGTGCCCCGTGTAGTCGGACATACTGCAAACTCCATCATTGAGTTTGCCGACGACACCACCATTGTTGGACGAATTACAGATGGTGATGAGTCAGAGTATAGAAGTGAGATCGACCGATTGACCAAATGGTGCCAGCACAACAACCTGGCTCTCATAATCAGTAAGACCAATGAATTGTTTGTGGACTTTGGAAGAGGAAGGATGAGGACCCACAATCCTGTTTATATGTCAAAAACTTCAAATTCCTAACTGTGCATATTTCCGAAGATCTTTCCTGGACCCAGCACATTGATGCAATTATAAAGAAAGTACATCAACATCTCTGCTTCCTGAGAAGATTACAGAGATTCAGTATGTCAAAGAGGATTCTCTTGAACTTCCATAGGTGCACAGCAGAGAGCATACTGACTGGTTGCATCATGGCCTGGTTCGGCTCCTTGAACGTCCAAGAGCAGAAAAGACTGCAAAAAATAGTGAACACTACCCAGTCCATCACCGGCTCTGACCTCCCTACCATCAAAGGGGTTTATCGAAGTCGCTGCCGCAAAAAGGCAGCCGCCAACATCATCAGAGACCGACACCACCCTGGCCGCACACTCATTTCACCGCTGCCATCGGGAAGGTGGTACAGGAGCCTGAAAACTGTAATGTCCAGGTTCAGGAACAGCTTCTTCCCTACAGCCATCAGGCTATTAAGGATTTCATTGTTCCATCTGGGACATATGACAATAAACACTCTTGACTGTTGTTAGCTAGGAGAAGTTGACAACAAATCAAACGGTGATAAGATGTAATCGGGGACAGTCAGATATGGAAGGGGAGGGGATGGGGCTACTTGAAGTTAGAGAAGTCAATGTTCATACCGTTCGGGTGTACACTACCCAAGCAAAATATGAGGTGCTGTTCCTCCAATTTGCGCAGGGCCTCACACTGACAATGGGGGAGGCCCAGGACAGAGAGGTCTGTGTGAGAATGCGAGTCAAAGTGTTTAGCAACCGGCAGATCCGATAGGTTTAGGCAGACAGAGAGGTGTTCAGCGAAACAATGGCTGAACATATATTGGGTGTGTGTGGAAGCATGAAAAATAAGAATAAAGAATCAGCCAGAGTAATTGATTCAGTGCCCTCGTCCAGACGTATGGAGTCACCTCTCCCGCAGCCGTCGGTGCTGGGGCCACTATGCTTCACGTTGTAAATTACTGATTTGGACGAGTGGATTGAAGGCTTTGTGGTCAAGTTTGTGGATGATACGAAAATAGGTGGAAGGACTGGTAATGTAGAAAAAGCAGGGACTCTGCAGAAGGACTTGGACAGGTTGGGAGAGTGGGCAGAGAAGTGGCTGATGGAATACAGTGTAGCAAAGTCTGGAGTAATTTATTTTGGTAGTAGGAATAAAGGCGTTGACTATTTGATAAATGCAGAGAGAATCCAGAAATCAAAGGTGCAAAGGGACTTGGGAGTGCTGGTGCAGGACTCCCAAAGAGTTAATCTGCAAGTCAAATCTGTGGTAAAGAAAGCAAACTCAATGCTAGCATTTATTCCACAAGGGCATGTATACAAAAACAGGGATGTAATGCTGAGGTTCCATAAGGTGCTGGTAAGGCCGCATTTGGAATAATGCTTAATTTTGGGCACCATATCTGTGGAAGGATGTGCTGGCTCTGGATATGGTCCAGATGAGGTTTACGAGAATGAACCCAGGAATGAGTGGGGGGGGAAATCTCATTGAAACATACAGAATAATGAAAGGCTTGGATAGAGTGGATGTGGAAAAGATGATTTTACTAGTGGGAGAGTCTAGGACGAGAGGTCATAGCCTCAGAATTAAAGGATGTTCTTTTAGGAAGGAAATGAAGGGAAATGTATTTAGTCAGGGTGGTGAGTGTGTGGAATTTCATTTCGGAGTCACGTGAGTGACTTCGTGAAGAGCCCGCCGGCGCGCATGCTCGACATATCGTCGTATCGCGTTGCTGCGACGGCTGACGGAGGAGCGTGCTCCTCGCCAGCCCTTCATAAGGGAACCACGCAGGTAAGTATGCTACCTTAAGTTGGTGGTTCTTGTTGTGTTTGTTTCACAGCAAGAACATGGATGGGAGAGGCCGGAGTTCGAGGAGAAGTCGCCGGCCAGCAGTTCCGGAGCGAGAGTTGTCGGGGGTACCTGCAACGCAGACCGGAACGAGGGCGGAGATGTCGGTGAGCTCTGTATTTTCAGGTCCGGACCCGCCCGCACACCACAGCTCGGAGGAGTCCGACGAGGAGGAGTGTGGTGTGCCGCCAGAGCAGGACGACCCTGCCATGGCAGCCAGGTCGTCAGCAGAACGCGGCTTCGAGCAGAAGGGTCCGTGCGGCTGCACGGCCCGTTTCACGCAGCCCTCTGAGAAGGGGAAGGGCAGGAGCCCAGCAGCCTAACCCTGTCGGGGCTAAGGCTCTGCCTGCCGCCCAGGAGCGGTCAGGTTCCAGGACGGGACCCGGGGCAGCTGTGAGGTCCAGCCGTCGCCCCCCAACTTTCGACGCCGGGACGAGTCAGTTGGGGGTCCCGTCACGGTCGCCGAGCCCCCCATGGATGGGTGGGCGAGACCATGCGTCGGCAAGGTCCACGATGTGGGCAGCTGGCAAGCCTGCACGGGCCCAAGGTATCCAGGCTTCGGCTGGTGCCGACACCATGCCGCACCTGTCCATAGAGGCAACGGCTTCCGCTCCCGCTAAACGGAGGCGGTTGAACACGCCCGTGCAGGAATCGCGCAGTTTCGCCTCGGCGGCTGTCGACGACAACTACCGGCACCGGCAGGGCCTCGACGAGGTGCGGGCCGATGACAGGAGCCCCGGCCAATTTTCAGAGCCGGAGGACTCCGACCACCTGAATGTTCAGGGTGAAGGGCGTATTGACCGGATGAAGCGGCTGCTGGAGCTTCTCCTACAAGGTCAACAACAACAGGCATCCAGCAGCGACAGGCACAGGGCTTCATCACCAGCTTCGTACACCAGCCTGGAGCAGCAGGACGAGGAGGCCGTGGTTGACCCCATCCCACCCCCGCCTGAATTACCGGCGGAGGACCTCCTCGATGTGGCTACCAAATTTGCAGCCCCTCATTCGTTGGGGCTTCCCATCAATACGAAGTTGGCAGCCACAGTGGACTTCCTAAATAATCACCAGCTTCAGGAGGAAGTCCTGCTACAAGCCATGAGCCGCCACAAGGCTCCATCAAACTGCAATTCCCTGAACGTGCCTGTGGTCAATACGCCAATATGGGGCAACATCAGTGCGGCTATCCGTCAGCAGGAGCTGAAAATTCAGCGGATCCTGAAACTCCTCATGGCCGGGATTACTGCCTTTGTGCGGTCGGTCGACGGAGAGGAGCTTAATTTGGACCAGGAGGATGCTCTGGCGCTTCTGTGCGCTACTCAAAACGAAATAAACGGCTTTCGCAAAAACAGCATCCGCCCAGCGCTCAACCCTAAGTTTGCAGGGTTGTGCAAACCACCGCCGCCGCCGCCGCCCCGTCAGCTCTTTGGCGAAGACCTCTCCAAAAGGGTCAGAGAGCTGGATGAACAAGCCAAGACCGTGGGGCTCATGCGCTCTCACAGTGCCCCCACGCCATCAAGCTCGAAAGCCCCACTTGGCCGTTCACGAGGGTCTGTCAGCACTTCCACCAGGAATTACCCTCCAGCTCCAAACCGATATCAGCCACCCCAACCCCAGGGGTCTTTTTTAGGACAGGCTCGGCAGAAGCCGAGGTGGAAAATGAGGACGCCACGACCTCAAACCAACCCAGCACCTCCACGACCACCCACTCGTGTCAGGGACCACCGGTAACCACAGAGGTGAGGCGATCTGGTTCTCTTTTTTCTCTTTGTTTAACTCCACATGTTGGTGGGCGTTTGCGGTTGTTTGCGGGTGCATGGGGTGACATTACCAGCGATGAGTATGTGTTACGGAATATTCAGGGCCATAGTATTGAGTTTATTAATGGGGACATCCCTCCACCTCAGCATAGACCGGGTCGTACTTTCAAACTAACGGCTGCGGAACAGTCAGTAGGCTATAAGGAAATTTCAAGGTTGGAACAGAAAGGGGTCATAGAGAGAACGGTTCATGAGCCCGTTGAATTTGTTTCCAATATTTTTACTAGACCTAAGAAGGATGGAGGCTGTAGAGTCATTATTGATCTAACCACTCTGAATAACTTTGTAACATATACTCATTTTAAAATGGACACGTTTGAAACGGCCAAATCATTGATTTCACAAGGGTGCTTTATGGCATGCATTGATTTACAGGATGCGTACTATACCGTACCTATGAAAAAATATTACAGAAGGTTCTTAAAATTTATCTGGATGGATCAGCTGTGGCAATATAGGGCGTTGCCTAATGGGCTCACCACAGCCCCTCGCTTATTTACCAAATTGGTGAAGCCAATTATGGCTTATTTAAGACAAAGACATCATATTGTTATGGCCTATTTAGATGATATTTTAATTGTCGGCCACACCTTGGAATTAGCACAACAAGGGGTTGCAGCTGCGGTCAATTTGTTCCAACAGCTTGGGTTCATTGTTCATCCAGAAAAATCTAAGTTCTGCCCCACCCAGGTAATTAATTATCTGGGGTTCCAGGTGAATTCCATTAGCATGAGAGTCACCATACCAATTAACAAAATTGAGGAGGTAACACAGGTGTGTACAGACTTGATTAATACTCGTATACCATCGATTCGTCACACAGCTACTGTCATTGGCAAGATTGTGGCTTTGTTTCCGGCAGCCCGGTATGGACCTCTGCATTATCAAAACTTGCAGAGAGCCAAGATCGCTGCGTTGCGACGGCATGCTGGTCATTATGATCGATCAATGCGGCTGCCGCCTGCAGCATTGGATGAATTACGATGGTGGGTTTGCCACATTAGTAAATCGTTCAAAACTATTATTGAGGCGAAACCGATGATATACTTACAAACTGATGCGAGCTCTGATGGCTGGGGAGCTATGAATCAATTCTCTAGTTGTGGGGGCTGATGGGATACCCTTGAGAATACGATGTTGGTATCACAAGGGATCAACTATTTGGAGCTGCTTGCAGCGTTTCACGGACTTCGTGCATATTGTTCCAAGATCATTGGAGCACATGTCCGGCTCCAAATAGACAATACCACAGCGGTGGCATATTTAAACCACATGGGCGGTACCAGGTCAGTTTCATGTGATAAATTGGCTAATTCAATTTGGCTCTGGTGTGTCAAGAGAGACATTTGGATTTCAGCTACCTATTTGCCAGGTGAGCTTAATATTGTGGCGGACGCCAGGTCACGCAAGTTCAATGATAATATTGAATGGATGTTACATCCTGAAATATTTGCAAAAATCACAGCCAAATTTGGGAAACCGGACATTGACCTTTTTGCGTCCCGGTTGAACCATCAGGTACCAACCTACGTCGCGTGGGAACCAGATCCTGGGGCTATAGCGTTAGATGCATTCTCGCTAGACTGGGGGAATTGCTTTTTCTATGCATTCCCCCCGTTTTGCCTCATCAGTCGGGTATTACGTAAAATTCAGATGGACGGTGCCAAGGGCATCCTTATCATACCCGACTGGCCTACACAGCCGTGGTATCCGATGGTCTTTGACACGCTCAGTGAACCTTGGGTCCGTTTGCAGGGTAGCCCAGAATTAGTTACTCACCCTGTTTCAGGGGAGCCACATCCCTGTCATGGCTATTTAAATTTGTTGGCTTGCAGATTCTGAATCGGCCTTTAGAACAATACGGCCTTTCTACCCGGACCATGGATACCATTGCGGCGTCGTGCCGAGAGTCTACAAGGCGAAGATACCGCTCTCACATCAGGAAGTGGGAAGCCTTCTGCAGCCGCTCTCGCATCACGTACGATGCCGTGACTATAACCGACGTCCTGGAATTCCTCGCGGGGTTGCACCATGATGAACACTTAAGCTACAGTGCCATCAACAGCGCCAGGAGCGCTCTATCATTCTACCTCAATATTGAGGTGGGATCAAACAGGCTAGTGTCCAGGCTCATGCGGGGTATTTTCAATACGAATCCGCCTACACCACGTTACAATATCACCTGGGATGTCAGGGACGTTTTAACTCTGCTCAGGACGTGGTCCCCCATGGAAGGGCTCCAGCTGGACAAACTCACCATGAAGCTGGTGATGTTACTAGCGCTGACTTCAGCACAGAGGGTACAGACACTCCACAAACTACGTGTCGACAGAATGATGTCTACCCCCACAGAAGTAGTTTTCTTTGTTGACGAGCTACTGAAGCAACACAGACCTGGGTGCACAGGGCTGCAGCTGAAGTTCCCGGCATACCCCGCCGATGCTAGGCTATGCTTAGCCTCCCATATCCGTTACTACGTCAAGGTGACGGCAAGCATCAGAGGAATGGAGAGATACCTGCTTGTCACTCATAAGAGACCTCACCATCGAGTGACAACACAGACGATATCCAGGTGGCTTCGAGTCGTCTTGGGTAAGTCAGGTATCGACACTAATGTGTTCAAATCTCATTCCACCAGGGCTGCATCGACGTCGGCGGCGAGGGTCATGGAGGTGCCCATGGACCATATTCTCGCCACAGCAGGATGGGCTAATGAGACGGTGTTCCAGCGGTTCTACAACCGGCCCGTTGCTGCGCCTCTACAGTTCGCAGAAGCCGTGCTAGATGCGGGGCAAGAACGTGGAGATGTCCCCGAATGAGGGGTTGTGATTTGTTTGTTAATAAATATGCTTTGTTTTGCAGTATGGACTAGTCAGCAAGTTATTCCTCCCATCCATCCCTGGTAGTGGTGTGACAGCATGGACGTGGTCCAGGGCGTGTCATCACAGAAGCTTTGAAGTCTTCACGAAGTCACTCACGTGACTCCGAAATGAAATAGTAAGATTGAACGAGAACTTACCAGTTCGAAGGTTGATCATTATTTCATGAGGAGTCGAAGTGAGGGATTTCGTGCCCTCCTCGCCCAACCCTCAATCACCTTCAGCTGGTAATCTTAGTCGTTTCATTCTTACTATGTGAAGTCATTTCTTGATTGGTTTCTGTGATTCCACGCCGCTACTTTGAAGAATGTCGAGCATGCGCGCCGGCGGGCTCTTCACGAAATCCCTCACTTCGACTCCTCATGAAATAATGATCAACCTTCGAACTGGTAAGTTCTCGTTCAATCTTACTATTCTTTGCCACAGAAGGCTGTGGAGGCCAAGTCAGTGGATATTTTTAAGGCAGGGATAGATAGATTCTTGATTAGTACAGGTGTCAGAGGTTATGGGGAGAAGGCAGGAGAATGGGGTTAGGAGGGAGATCCCTGGGAGATCAGCCATGATCTCATAACCCCTAGGGGATCAGCCATGATTGAATGGTGGAGTAGATTTGATGGGCCAAATGGCCTACAACTATCATCACTTATGACAAAAAATAGCAGGAAATACTGGAAGAAATCTGCAGATCAGTGGACACATGACCTTTTTAATCAGAACAAGTTGGAAATCTATCACCTTTCCAATTGTAGTGAAGGGGAAGAGGTGCAGAAAACAAAAAGGAACATTTGCAACAAAAAGGGGAGTAAGCAAGACTGAATTAAAATTAGCATTGCAGGAGCTACAGATGCTGGTTCACAAAAAAGGACAAAGTGCTTTTCAACAGGTGAGGAAGCATATCCAGAGAACATGGAGAGGTGAAGATTCGGGTCAGGACCCTTCTTCAGACTGATTAGGGTGGCGGTGGTGGGGAGGACCAGGGACAAAGCCTGACAAGTGATAGGTGGATACAGGCAAGGGGAGTTTTCGATAGGCAGATGGTTGGGCAAGGGCCAGAGCCCAAAAGACAAAACGTGTGAGATAAGGATAGAAGGGGTGAGAATTGTGAAGCCAGAAAAAGACAACAAAAAAATCTTTGGTGGATCTGTATTTTTAAATGCTCAGATCGAGACTGCTGTGGAGATTTAAGAACTGTGGTGATTAAATCTCTACAACATTCTAGATCAGGAATGAACTAAACAACATCAGGCCAAGAACACAGACAGACTGCACTGACTATACACCCCCACAGCCTCTTGTTCTACAACACCCTCTCCACTATCCAAGAGTGCAGTCTGTGTGGAGTTTGCATGCTCTCCATACAACATTGTGGGTTTCCACAGGGTGCTCCAGATTCCTTCCACATCCCATATACATGCGGGTTTGCAGGTTAACTGGCCTCTGTAAAATTGCCCTGAGTATGTAATAAGTGGATGAGAAAGTGAGATAACAGAAAGTGTCAACGGGTGATCAATGCCGGTGTGGACTTGGTGCTGAAGGACCAGTTTCCAAAGGTAAACTAAACCAGCAGTATAAGAAAAGGCTACAACCTGAAAGATTACCTATCCAAGATCTCCAGAGTTGCTGCCTGACCCATTAAGTTACTCCAACATTAATTAAAACAAACTAAACAACTTCCTGTGTATGAAGAAACTACAGATGCCGGTTCTGCAGTCTGAAGAAGGGTCTCGACCCGAAACGTCACCTATTCCCTTCGCTCCATAGATGCTGCCTCACCCACTGAGTTTCTCCAGCATTTTTGTCTACCTTCGATTTTTCCAGCATTTTCAGTTCTTTCTTAAATAACACGTCGCACCCTGAAACTTCACCCATTCCTTCTCTCCAGAGATGCTGCCTGTCCTGATGAGTTACTCCAGCATTTTGTGCCTATAAATAACTTCCTGCATAGTCTGACAATTTCTACCCAAAATAAATTACAGTTGTGGACACAGCCCAGACCATCGCGCAAACCGACCTCCCTTCCATTAACGCCACATCTGCTCCCAGGATGAGGTGTTCCACACCAGGTCATCACAAATGTCCTCATTCTTCAGAGAACGGGGATTCCCCATCCCCCACTATAGATGAGGCTCGCACCAGGGTCTCCTCCATACCCCGCAACACTGCCATCTCTCCCCATCCCCCCACTCACAACAAGGGCAGAGTACCCCTGGTCCTCACCTTTCACCCCACCAGCCGGCACATACAACACATAGTCCTCCGCCAGTTTCGCCACCTCCAACGTGACCCCACCACTCGCCACATCTTCCCATCTCCCCACCCCCCCCTCCCGTCTGCCTTCCGCAAAGACCGCTCCCTCCGCAACTCCTTGTTGTTAATTTTTCCCTTCTCTCCCGCTCCACCCCGGGCACTTTCCCTTGCAACCGCAAGAGATGCTACACTTGTCCCTTTACCTCCTCCACTCCACTCCTTTCAGGGACCCAAGCAGTCCTTCCAGGTACGACAGAGGTTCACCTGCACCTCCTCCAACCTCATCTATTGCATCCGCTGCTTTAGATGCCAGCTGATCTATATCGGTGAGACCAAGCGGAGGCTTGGTGATCTTTTCGCCGAACACCTCCGCTCGGTCCGCAATAACCAACCCGACCTCCCGGTGGCTCAGCACTTCAACTCCCCCTCCCATTCCATATCCGACCTCTCTGTCCTCGGCCTCCTCCATGCCAGAGTGAGCAACACCGCAAATTGGAGGAACAGCACCTCATATTCCGCTTGGGGAGTCTGCATCCTCTGGGCTTGAACATTGAATTCTCTCAATTCTGTTGACCCTTGCTGTCTCCTCCCCTTCCCACCTCTCCCTCAGCCCTTGGGCTCCTCCTCCTCCTCCTTCTTCCTTTCTTCCCCCCCACCACCCCCCACCCCTTATCAGTCTGAAGAAGGATTTCGGCCCGAAACGTTACCGATCTCCTTCGCTCCATAGATGCTGCCGCACCCGCTGAATTTCTGCAGCATTTTGTGTTACCCTCCCTTCCATTAACTCCATCTACACTTCACGCTGTCTCAGCAAGGCCAGCAGCATAATCAAGGACCAATCTCACCCCAGTCATTCCCTCTTCTCCCCGCTCCCTATTTACAATATACATTCATGATTTAGATGAAGAGATTAAAATTAACATTAGCAAATTTGCAGATGACACAAAGCTGGGTGGCAGTGTGAACTGTGAGGAGGATTCTATGAGGATGCAGGGTGACTTGGACAGATTGGGTAAGTGGGCAGATGCATGGTAGATGCAGTTTAATGTGGATAAATGTGAGGTTATCCACTTTGGTGGCAAAAACAGGAAGGCAGATTATTATCTGAATGGTGTCAAGTTAGGAAAAGGGCAATGAGATCTGGGTGTCCTTGTACACCAGCCATTGAAAGTAAGCATGCAGGTACAGCAGGCAGTGAAGAAACCTAATGGCATGTTGGCCTTCATAAGAAGAGGAGTTGAGTTCAGGAGCAAAGAGGTCCTTCCACAGGGCCCTGGAGACCACACCTGGAGCATTGTGTGCAGTTTTGGTCTCCAAATTTGAGGAGGACATTCTTGCTATTGAGGGAGTGCAGTGTAGGTTCACTTAATTCCTGGGATGGCGGGACTGTCATATGTTGAAAGAATGGAGCGACTGGGCTTGTATACACTGGAATTTTGAAGGATGTGAGGGGATCTTATTAAAACATATAAGATTATTAAGGAATTGGACACGCTAGAGGCAGGAAACATGCCCCCGATGTTGGGGGAGTGCAGAACCAAGGGCCACAGTTTAAGAATAAGGGGTAGGACCTTTAGAATGGAGATGAGGAAAAACTTTATCACCCAGAGAGTTGTGAATCTGTGGAATTCTCTGCTTCAGATGGCAGTGGAGGCCAATTCTCTGGATGCTTTCAAGAGAGTTAGATAGAGCTCTTAAAGACAGCGGAGTCAAGGGAGAAGGCAGGAACGGGGTACTGATTGTGGACAATTAGCCATGATCACAGTGAATGGCGGTGCTGGCTCGAAGGGCCAAATGGCCTACTCCTGCACCTATTGTCACCAGCTAGAATGCAGTCTTGACTTCCCATCTACCTCATTGGAGATCTATGAGCTTTCTTTAATCAAGCCTTTCTTGCACTAAATGATGTGCCTTTGTCCTTTATCTGTACACTGCGGATGGCTTGATTGTAATCATGTATTGCCTTTTCTTTGACTGGATAGCACACAACAAAAAGTATTGTGGAGTATTGCAAGCAAGTTTTGGGCCATATCTGAGGAAGGACGTGCTGGTGTTACAGAGGGCCCAGAGGAGGTTCATGAGAATTAGCCCAGGAATGAGTGGGTTAACACATGATGAGTGTTTGACAGCACAGGGCCTCTACCTACGAGAGTTTGGATGGATGGGGGGGGGGGGGGGGGGGGGGGGGACCTCATTGAAACTTACCGAATAGTGAAAGGCTTGGATAGTGGATATGGAGAGGATGTTTCCACTAGTGGGAGAGTCTAAGAGCAGAGGACATAGCCTTGGAATAAAAGGATGTACCTTTAGAAAGGAGAGGAGGCAGAATTTTGTTAGTCAGAGGGTGGTGAATCTGTGGAATTCATTGCCACTGACTGTGGTGGAGGCCAAGTCATGGGATATTTTGAAGGCAGAGATTTTGAAGGCAGATTCTTGATCTGTACGGGAGTCAGGGTCATGGGGAGAAAGCAGGAGAATGGGGTTGAGGAGGAAAGATAGATCAGCCAAGATTGGATGGCGGTGTAGACTTAATGGGCCGAATGGCCTAATTCTACTGCAATAACTTATGAACCAATAACCCCACCTTCTCTCAATGTTCCCATCTCCTGCTGGCAGCTAATTTCAACATGATCATTCTATTCCAGTTACTCATCCCAATCTGGAAACTGGAGGTAGAAACAAGGAACTGCAGATGCTGGTTTACAAAAAAAGACCAACTGTTCACAAGTTACAGAAGTAGAATGAGGCCATTTGGCCCATTGAGTCCACTTCGCCTTTTAATCATGGCCGATTGCACCCGAGTCCCATTTTCCTGCCTTCTCCCAATAACCCTCGAACCCCGTTCTGGAGGAACTCAGCGGCTCAGGCAGCAACAAAAGCTTTTTGCAGCACCTCGCGACAATGTTAAACTAAACCAAGGTGACCATTACTCCCCGAAGCCCCGTCCGAACGCGGTGACCCATGAGCCCCTGCCATCCTCTCCCTCGTACCTTCCATTCGCCTTCTCTTGGCTGACATTGCGGGCACTCTCTTGGCGCGTAGGCTGCCCGGCTTGCCACTGATCATGGACATGGTGTCATCGTCCCCTCGTGCCTGCAACGACTTGCGGTATGATGCCAGCGGCAGCCACTCATCGGGGGCTGCACCGAGAGGGGCAGGGTAGTTCTTGTCCAGGTAGGCCAGCCTGCAGAACCAATGACAAATTCAGCAGCGGCTCCTTCTCAGGCCAACGTCTGTAGGACCATGTCCCACCCCCAATACCACACAACGCTAACTACAAAGGCGAGGTCGGCCCTACCGAAGCCTCACGGTCGCCTGCGGGAGGTGCCGGCGACACAAAGGTGGACGGGACACCTGTGACCCTCTGTTCAGGATTCCCCCAACATCCGGAACATTTTTCTTGCATCTAGCCTGTCCAATCCCTTAAGAATATCATATGTTTCTATAAGAGCCCCTCGAATCCTTCTCAATTCCAGTGAATATAAATCCAGTCGATCCATTCTTTCATCGTCCACCAGTCAGTCCCACCATCCCGGGAATTAACCTGGTGAACCTACACTGCACTCCCTCAATGGCAAGAATGTCCTTCCTCAAACTAAAACCACACACAATACTCCAGGACGGAGCTAGAGACGAGGAACGAGGACGGTCGGGGAGGAGAGGGAACTGGGGTCTGGCCGACCGCTCCCTCGTGGTCTGCTGTGGGGAACAGAGGCGGACGGGCGAGGAGAGGGACGTGGCATCCAAGGATAGAGATGGCCGGAGGCCGGCAACAGCCTGGGATTTAACTGGAACAGGCACCTACGAAATAGAGCGTGGACTTTGAAAACAGCACCAAAACATGGCGTCTTTTACAATGCGGGGTCAGTAGACTATTTCTGTTCACTTGCTATTCAGGGATGGGTATGCCAATAATCTTCTGGACTGTTTGTAAGATTGAGAATTTCTCTATGTTAGCACTTCACACATCTGATAATAAAATAGGGATAAGGCAGGAGAACGGAGTTGAGAGGGGATGATAAATCAGCCGTGATTGTGTGGCAGAGTAGACGTGATGGGTCGAATGGTCTAATTCTGTTCCTAGAACTTATGAACCATTGAAGGAGTCCAAAAGGTTTCTTTGCTACCCTAAGCACCCATGTGGCCATTTTCAGGGAGCTATGAAGTTGTTCCCCAATGTTCTTCTGTACAGTTAACTGCATATATCTGGCCAGCATTGGACGATCCAGAATTAATTCCCTCACTGGTCAGGAATAAACTCCATCTGCCACTGCTCCACCCAACCTTCCAGCTGATCTGTGTCCTTAACCAATCGTCCTAGTAACCTACAACTCAGGAATGAGTAGGTTAACCTATGATGAGCGTTTGTCGGCACTGGGCCTCTACTCGCTGGAGTTTAGAAGAATGAGGGGGGCGATCTCATTACAACGTACAGAATTGTGAAAGGCTTGGATAGAGCGGACGTAGAAAGGATGTTTTTCAAGGCAGATAGACAAATTCTTGATTATTACGGGTATCAATGGTAATGGGGAGAAGGCAGGAAATTGGGATTACAATGGCTGAGTAGACTCAATGAGCCGAATGGCCTAATTCTACTTCTATAACGTGAACTATCAGTGCTTGTGGCCTGCTGGCACAGCGTAATGAGAGCATCGCCCCATCACTCCAGCATAGTTCGCAACCCTCCACTTCCTCACTGTCAGCCCTCACAGAGTGTGGGCTGACAGTGCCAGATCCCAGTCTTCAATCCGGACTATGGATGCTATCTGCAAGAATTTATACCTGCTCCCCGTGACCGTGTGGGTTTAATCCAGGTGCTCCGGTTTCAATCCACATTCCAAAGACATGCGGGTTTGTAATTTAATTGCCATCTGTAAAATTGTGAATGGTCCTGTGTGTGTAAGTATAGTGTTAATGTACGGGGTGACCACAGGTCAGTGCGGTCTTGGTGGAGCAAGGACGTCCTACAGCAGTTGTACAGGGCCCTGGTGAGACCGCACCACGAGTATTCTGCGCAGTTTTGGTCTCTTAATTTGAGGAAGGACATTCTTGCTATTGAGGGAGTGCAGCGTAGGTTCACCAGGTTAATTCCCAGGATGGCGGGACTGACTGAGATTATATTCACTGAAATTTAGAAGGATGAGAGGGGATCTTATAGAAACACATAAAATCTTAAGGGATTGGACAGGATAGAAGCAGGAAACATGTTCCCCATGTTGGGGGAAGTCCAGAATCAGGGGTCACAGTTTAAGAATAAGGACTGAGGCCATTTAGGACTGAGATGAGGAAAAACCTTTTCAGCCAGAGAGTTGTGAATCTGTGGAATTCTCTGCCACAGAAGGCAGTGGAGGCCAATTCACTGGATGTTTTCAAGAGAGAGTTAGATTTACCTCGTCGGGCTAACGGAATCAAGGGATATGGGGAGATAGCAGGAACGGGGTATTGATTTTGGATGATCAGCCATGATCATATTGAATGGCAGTGCTGGCTCGAAGGCCATACTCCTGCACATACATTCTATGTTTGGTGGGCTGTTTCCGCGCTGTCTCTAAACTACACAAACCCTCACTCACACAGCCTTCTTGTCCTGTCGCAAGAGCTTGCACGAGAATTCACTCAGAACATCGAGGAACGGCAGGTTCAGCGGGGAGTCGAATCCACGGTGTCGCTGGAAAACAAACTTCATTCCATCCCTGTGGGAGCAGATCAAGATCACAAACAACGGATGAAAACCCAGCACTTCAGACTCGAGTTAGCAATGCACTTCACCCAAAAGTAGAGCAGTAGACAAATTAGTGCAAAATAAACAGGGATGGCAAGTTGGTGCAGTGGTAGAGTTGATGCCTTGCAGCGCCAGGGACCCAGATTCGATCCTGACTATGGGTGCTGTCTGTACTGAGTTTGTACGTTTTCCTCGTGACCTGCGTGGGTTTTCTCCAGGAGCTCCGGTTTCCTCCCACACCCCAAAGACATGCGGGTTTGTTGGTTAATTGGCTTTGGTAAAATTGTAAATTGCCCTTAATGTGTAGAATAGTGCTGGTGTGTGGTGATCGCTGGTTGGCACGTACTTGGTGGACCAAAGGACACGTTTCCTTGGCTCGCTCTCTCTCTCTCTCACTAGAGTCTAAAACAGGCTTAAAATGCCTAGAGTGATTAATAAATAACCACAATGTTAGATAAATGCTCTGACTGTTACACTTCCTTTTTACATTCAATGTCAGTCAGCATATTCCATCGGGATGTAGGGTGTTTCCAGTTGGGATGAAGCTGAACAATTACCTCGGAGGTTATTCTGTACCCAAGAATTGCTTGGGCTGCTCCTGAACCTGGGCGTTACAGTTTTCAGGCTCCTATAACTTCTTCCCAATGACAGGAGTGAAATGAAAGTGTGGCCAGGTGGCCTGACCTCGTGTGTGGAGTTTGCATGTTCTCCCCGTGACCGCGTGGGTTTCCTCCCACATCCTCAAAACGTGCGAGTTTGTAGGTTAATCGGCTCTCTGTAAAATTGCCCCCAGTGCGTCAGGGAGTGGATGAGAAAAATAGAACTGGCGTGGACGGGTGATCGGTTGTTTAGAAACATAGAAATTAGGTGCAGGAGTAGGCCATTCGGCCCTTCGAGCCTGCACCGCCATTCAATATGATCATGGCTGATCATCCAACTCAGTATCCCGTACCTGCCTTCTCTCCATACCCTCTGATCCCCTTAGCCACAAGGGCCACATCTAACTCCCTCTTAAATATAGCCAATGAACTGGCCTCAACTACCCTCTGTGGCAGAGAGTTCCAGAGACCCACCACTCTGTGTGTGAAAAAAGTCCTTCTCATCTCGGTCCTAAAGGATTTCCCCCTTATCCTTAAGCTGTGACCCCTTGTCCTGGACCTCCCCAACATCGGGAACAATCTTCCTGCATCTAGCCTGTCCAACTCCTTAAGAATTTTGTAAGTTTCTATAAAATCCCCTCTCAATCTCCTAAATTCTAGACAGTATGAACCGAGTCTATCCAGTCTTTCTTCATAAGACAGTCCTGACATCCCAGGAATCAGTCTGGTGAACCTTCTCTGCACTCTCTCTATGGCAATAATGTCCTTCCTCAGATTTGGAGACCAGAACTGTACGCAATACTCCAGGTGTGGCCTCACCAAGACCCTATACAACTGAAGTAGAACCTCCCTGCTCCTATACTCAAATCCTTTTGCTATGAAAGCTAACATACCATTTGCTTTCTTCACTGCCTGCTGCACCTGCATGCCTACTTTCAATGACTGGTGTACCATGACACCCAGGTCTCGCTGCATCTCCCCTTTTCCTAATTGGCCTCCATTTAGATAATAGTCTGTTTTCCTATTTTGCCACCAAAGTGGATAACCTCACATTTATCCACATTATACTGCAAGTTTAGGGTTAGGTTTATTATTAAGCTAACAACAGTGCAGTACAGTGGAAAGCTTTGTTTTGCAGCTATCCAAACAGATCAGATACAGTGGCTTACAAAAGTTTTCATACCCCTTGAACCTTTCCACATTTTGTCACGTTACAACCACAAACGTAAATGTATTTTATTGAGATTTTATGTGATAGACCAACACAAAGTGGCGCATAATTGTGAAGTGGAAGGCAAATGATACATGGTTTTCAAAATTTTTACAAATAAAAAAATGAAAAGTGTGGCGTGCAAAACCATTCAGCCCCCTTTACTCTGATACCCCAAAATAAAATCCAGTGCAACCAATTGCCTTCAGGAGTCACCTAATTAGTAAATAGAGTCCACTTGTGTGTAATTTAATCTCAGTATAAATACAGCTGTTCTGTGAAGGCCTCAGAGGTTTGTTAGAGAACATTAGTGAACAAACAGCATCATGAAGCCCAAGGAACACACCAGACAGGTCAGGGATAAAGTTGTGGAGAAGTTTAATGCAGGGTTAGGTTTTAAAAAAGTATCCCAAGCTTTAACATCTCACGGAGCACTGTTCAATCCATCATCCGAAAATGGAAAGAGTATGGCACAACTGCAAACCTACCAATGCATGGCCGTCCACCTAAACTGACAGGCCGGGCAAGGAGAGCATTGATCAGAGAAGCAGCCAAGAGGCCCATGGTAACTCTGGAGGAGCTGCAGAGATCCACAGCTCAGGTGGGAGAATCTGTCCACAGGACAACTATTAGTCGTGCACGCCACAAATCAGGCCTTTATGGAAGAGTGGCAAGAAGAAAGCCATTGTTGAAACAAAGCCATAAGAAGTCCCATTTGCAGTTTGCCACAAGCCATGTGGGGGACACAGCAAACATGTGGAGGAAGGTGCTCCGGTCTGATGAGACCAAAATTGAAGTTTTTGGCCTAAATGCAAAACGCTACGTGTGGCGGAAAACTAACACTGCACATCACCCTGAACACACCATCCCCACTGTGAAACATGGTGGTGGCAGCATCATGCTGTGGGGATGCTTTTCTTCAGCAGGGACAGGGAAGCTGGTCAGAGTTGATGGGAAGATGGATGGAGCCAAATACAGGGCAATCTTGGAATAAAACCTGTTAGAGTCTGCAAAAGACTTGAGACTGGGGTGGAGGTTCACCTTCCAGCAGGACAACGACCCTAAACATACAGCCAGAGCTACAATGGATCTACAATAGATCAAAGCATATTCATGTGTTAGAATGGCCCAGTCAAAGTCCAGACCTAAATCCAATTGAGAATCTCTGGCAAGACTTGAAAATTGCTGTTCACAGACGCTCTCCATCCAATCTGACTGAGCTTGAGCTATTTTGCAAAGAAGAATGGGCAAAAATTTAAGTCTCTAGATGTGCAAAGCTGGTAGAGACATACCCCAAAAGACTTGCAGCTGTAATTGCAGCGAAAGGTGGTTCTACAAAGTATTGACTCAGGGGGGCTGAATACTTTTGCACGCCACACTTTTTAGTTTTTTATTTGTAATCAAATTTGGAAACCAAGTATCATTTGCCTTCCACTTCGCAATTATGCACCACTTTGTGTTGGTCTATCACATAAAATCCCAATAAAATACATTTACGTTTGTGGTTGTAACGTGACAAAATGTGGAAAGGTTCAAGGGGTATGAAAACTTTTGCAAGCCACTGTGTACCATACTGTTTCCAGTCAAGTCAAACAAGTCCAATAGATAGAGCAAAGGGGAAGTTACAGAGTGCAGAATGTAGTTCTCAGCATTGTAGCACATCAGTTCCAATGACTCTATCCCCTACTCCCAATTCCTCCGTCTACGCCGCATCTGCGCCCAGGATGAGGTGTTCCATACCAGGGCATCGGAGATCATCCCATTCTTTAGGAAACAGGGGTTCCCCTCTTCCATTATAGATGAGGCTCTCACTAGGGTCTCCTTGATATCTCGCTCCGCTCTTGCTCCCATTCGTAACAAGGACAGTCCCCTTGTGCTCAGCTTCCACCCCGTCAGCTGTCGCATACAGCTTATAATCCTCCAACATTTTCGTCACGTCCAACAGGATCCCACTACTGGCCACATCTTCCCATCTCCACCTCCTTCTGCTTTCTGCAGAGACCGTTCCCTCCAAAACTCCCTGGCCAACTCGTCCCTTCCCACCCAAACCACCCCCTCCCCAGGTACTTTCCCCTACAACCGCAGGAGATGCAACACCTGTCCCTTTACCTCCCCCCTCGACTCCGTCCAAGGACCCCGACAGTCTTTCCAGGTGAGGCAGAGGTTCACCTGCACCTCCTCCAACCTCATCGACTGTTTCTGCTGCTCCAGGTGTCAACTCCTGTGCATCGGCAAGACTAAGCACAGGCTCGGCAATGGTTTAGCTGAATACCTCCACTCAATCCGCCTAAACCTACCTGCTCTCCCGGTTGCTCAGTACTTTAACTCCCCCTCCCATTCCCAATCTGACCTTTCTGTCCTGGGCCTCCTCCATTGTCAGAGTGAGGCCCAGTGCAAATTGGAGGAACAGCACCTCATATTTTGCTTGGGTAGTTTACATCCCAGCGGTATGAACATTGATTTCTCTAATTTCAGGTAGCCATTGCTCCCATCCCCTCCCCTTCACAGTTCTCCCACTACTTACTGTCTCCGACTACATTCTACCTTTGCCCCGCCCCCTCCCGACATCAGTCTGAAGAAGGGTCTCAACCAGAAACATCACCCATTCCTTCTCTCCAGAGATGCTGCCTGACCCGATGAGTTACTCCAGCATTTCCTACCAAAGTTCCATTGACAAAGTCCAATGTCCGCAATGGGGTAGAGGCGAGTTGGACAGTAACTTAGCTTATGGAAGGACCATTCAGAAGCCTGATAACAGAGGGGAAAAAGCTGTTCTGTCTGGTGGTACTTGCTTTCAAGATTCTGTATCTTCTGCCTGATGGGAGACGAGAGGAGGAATGGCTCGGGTGGGTCAAGTCTTTGATTTTGTTGGCTGCTGTGTGATGGACTGGGTTACATCTACAAATCTCTGAAATTTCTTCTGCATTGACTTCAGCATCAAAAAGGCTATTTCCACATTCTATCTCTAAGACTTATGGACTTGAAACAGGCCATTCGGCCCACTGAGGCCGCACGGACCAGCAATCACCCCGTACACCAACACTATCCTAACACACTGGAGACAACTTACAATTTTTATCGAAGCCAATTAACCTACAAACCTGCATGCCTTTGGAATGTGAGTGGAACCCGGAGCTCCCAGAGGAAATTTGCATGGTCACAGGGAGAACTTGTGGACAGCACCCGTAGTCAGGATCGAACCCGGGTCTCTGACGCTATGAGGCAGCAACTCTTACCTCTGTGCCGCCCGCTGGAGACAAGGCGGGAGTGGGGATGCGAGGAGATGAGAGTGTGAAATGCAGCAAGTGAATGTGCGGGGAAGTGGAACGCATGGGCGTTGGAGATAGATTTGGGTGTGTGGGAGATAGGATGGACGGTACAAACTCTGTACAGACAGCACCCGCGGTCAGGATGGAACCCAGGTCTCTGGCGCTGTAAGGCAGCCGCTCTACCGTTGCGCCATTGTGCCGCCACTACACACTGTTATACACAAGCTAAACACGGAGTGTGAGAGCTTTGAAATAGCCTCAGAATTAAAGGACGCTCTTTTAGGAAGTTGATGAGAAATTTCTTTAGTCAGAGGGTGGTGAATCTGTGGAATGCTTTGCCACAGAAGGCTGTGGAAGCCAAGTCAGTGGATATTTTTAAGTCAGAGATAGATAGATTCTTGATTAGTGCTGGTGTCAGAGGTTATGGGGAGAAGGCAGGAGAATGGGGTTAGGAGGGAGAGATAGGTCAGCCATGATTGAATGGCGGAGTAAACTTGATGGGCAGAATGGCCTAATTCTCCTCCTGTTCCCTATGACCCGGGGAAGCAAGCTCCATACTTACAAGTGCAGAGACACGACCGACTGTCTGCTCTTCATCAGGTCCACGCCGAACGTCAGTGCAAACCTCCTGCCCAGGTCTTTAATGGCGCTGAATTGGACGGAGGAGCGATCAGCGTACCCCTGATCCTGCAGCAGTTCGCTGAACAACTGGAGGGCCACAACAACACAGCACAGGTTCAATATCAAACAATGCTGCAAGCAAAATCAGATCTTAATTTTAGCACAAAAGTCTACAGCGAGGTCCACCCGATCCTCATAGATTGGGCGTGCACATCTGTGAAGATCTTTCCTGGTCCAAGAACACGAATGCAATTATCAAGAAAGCACATCAGCGCCTCTACTTCCTGAGAAGATTACGGAGAGTCGGTTTGTCAAGGAGGACTCTCTCTAATTTCTACAGGTGCACAGTAGAGAGCATGCTGGTCGGTTGCATCGTGGCTTGGTTCGGCAACTTGAGCGCCCTGGAGAGGAAAATACTTCAAAAAGTAGTAAGCACTGCCCTGTCCATCATCTGCTCTGACCTTCCTTCCATCGAGGGGATTTATCGCAGTCGCGGCCTCAAAAAGGCTGGCAGCATCATCAAGGACCCACACCATCCTGGCCACACACTCATCTCCCTGCTACCTTCAGGTAGAAAGTACAGGAGCCTGAAGATTGCAACGACCAGGTTCAGGAATAGCTACTTCCCCACCGCCATCAGGCTATTAAACCTGGCTCGGACAAAACTCTGATCATTAATAACCCGTTATCTGTTATTTGCACTTTATCCGTTTATTTATTCACGTGTGTATGTATTTATATAATGATATATGGACACACTGATCTGTTTTGTAGTAAATGCCTATGTTCCGTGTGCTGAAGCAAAGCAAGAATGTCATTGTCCTATCAGGGACACATGACAATAAACTCACTTGAACTTGAACACTTGCTGCAATGTGAATTTGAAAAGCGGTCACTGAATAAGGCAACATCATCCCATCACTTGCCAGGCTCGGCCCCGCACCACCTCCCCTTTCCAGCTCTCTCCCTCCCCAATTCCGTCAGTTTGAAGGGGCGGGTGGGGAAAAGAAAGAGGTCCCAACATGAAACAACGTCCGTATTTGCTGTCCACAGACGTTGCCTGGCCCGCTGAGTTCTGCAAGCACTTTGCTTGTTGTTTTATAAGACTGATGGCCAAATGTTCTACACCTTATTTCCAGTATTAAGCCCTAGGAAGGTTTCGCATACAAGTCCTGCTGTCACTGACTATCCCCCGTGGTGGCACAGTGGCACAGTGGGCAGGAGAATGGGGTTAGGAGGGAGAATTGCAATGAGAGATTTAGCTCTTTGGGCTAATGGAATCAAGGGATATGGGGAGAAAGCAGGAACGAGGTACTGATTTAGGATGATCAGCCATGATCATATTGAACGGCGGAGTATTTTCTACCACGCTATTAAGGCCTTCAATAAACGGACTTGTTCGATAGACTCACCACTGATTACGAGCGTTTTAATTTGTGTCTGTGCCTACCTGAGTAAAGGCAGTTATAGGGTACGGATATAGCACAACATCCCCTCCTACAAAGAGCATGAGGAGGGTGGGATTAGACTGCCTTCCACAATGTAGTGGATGGATTTTTACTGAATTGTGACAGTGCTGATCTACTCACCTGTTGCAAGCTAAGCAGCAGTGTCTTGGCGCATTCCACCTTATCGATCTGTCGGGCTTTGCTCAGCATCTCCTTAATAATGTCACCATAATCGTTGTAGTACTGGAAGTTAGAGCAGAGTTCAGCAACGTTCCCAGGGCGGCGATTTCATACATGCAATGTCTCAGAGCTCCTCGGTATCTCATTCTCACTGCACATCCAATAGCAGGTCCCTGCTCTCCCCTTTCCACACCATAACCTGGAGATTCCCCCCCTCCAATCATGCTTTTACATCCACACCCCAGCTCCCCACCCTGCTGCTCATTGCAATCTGACCATTTTTGTGCAGCTGGAACGTCACGCCCCACCTCGTACTCGATGCCACAGCCTGTCCAAGGCAAGCATCCAAATGCCTTCATCTGCCAAGATAGATACAAAACGGTGGAGTAACTCAGCGGGTCTGGCAGCGTCTCTGGAGAAAAGGTACAGGTGATCTTTCGGGTCGAGACACTTCTTCAGACTGGGTTCACTCTCAGTCTGAAGGGTCTCGACCCGACAGGTCACCTATACGTGTTCTCCAGGGATGCTGCCTGAACCACCATTTTGTGTCTATTGTTGGTGTAAACCAGCATCTGTAGTTCCTTCCGACACACCTTGATCTCCCAGACTGCATTCCATCACACTTGCCATTGTAGGCTGTTGTATTTGGTACGAGTTGCCCCTGCACCAAATTGTGTTGACTTCTCCCTCAATCTTCCTTCTGCAATCATTTTCCCACCAATGATGCAAGTCCTACTAGCTGTGGTTTCCAGCCTAACCCTACTGTCCTTTAAAATAAGGAACCAACGTTAGCTATCTTCTGGCACCTTGCTCGTCACTATTGTTGAAGTAAATCTCCATCAGAACTATCTTCACTTGTCATCCTGAGTTTAGCTTATTGTCTCCTGTACCAAGATGCAGTGAAAAGCTTTTGTTGCGTGCTAACCAGTCAGCGGAGAGACTTTACATGATTACAATCGGGCCACCCACTGTGCACAGACACATGATAAAGGGAATAATGTGAATAACATTTAGTGCAAGATATAGTCATATAACGATATAACAATTACAGCACGGAAACAGGCCTTCTCAGCCCTTCCAGTCCGTGCCAACCATTTACTTTCCCCTAGTCCCATCTACCTGCACTCAGACCATACCCCACCATTCCCTTCCCATCCATATACCTATCCACTTTACTTTTAAATGTTAAAATCGATCCTGCCTCCACCACTTCTGCTGGAAGATCATTCCACACAGCCACCACTCTCTGAGTAAAGAAGTTCCCCCTCATGTTACCCCTAAACTTCTGTCCCTTAATTCTCATGTCATGCCCTCTTGTTTGAATCTTCCCTACCCTCAATGGGAAAAGCTTATCCACGTCAACTCTGTCTATCCCTTTCATCATTTTAAAGACCTCAATCAAGTCCCCCCTTAACCTTCTGCGCTGCAAAGAATAAAGACCTAATTAGAGATAGTCCGAGGGTCTCCAATGAGGTAGATAGTAGCTCAGGACTGCTCTCTAGTTATTAGTAGCATGTTTCAGTTGCCCGATGACAGCTGGGAAGATACTGTCCCTGCAGGAACATGCTGACTATCAGCTCTTACTGTCTCTTTTAAACACCTCCCGCTTTAGTTTTGGAATACAGCGCGGAAAACGGGCCTCGCGGCCCACCGAGTCCGCACCGACCAACGATCCCCACACATTAACACTGCCCTACACACACACACACACTTGGGACAATTTTAAATTTTGCACCAAGCCAATTAACCTACAAACATGTATGTCTTTGGAGAGTGGGAGGAAACCAAAAATCTCTGAGAAATCCCAAACAAGTCACGGGGAGAACACACAAACTCCGTACAGACAAGCACCCGTAGTCAGGATTGAACCCGGGTCTCCGGCACTGCAAGGCAGTAACTGTAACGCTACACCACCGCACAGTGTCAAATATGATCAGTCTCCTACCTTCATGTATTGTTTGAAGATGTCAGCGGCAGTCCTGAGATCCACCATGTTGTAAATAATGAGCTTGCAGAATCCAGCCAGGAAATTCCTCCTCTTATGCAGCATCTCAATCTTCACCGTCTCATCTAAACACAAACACACCGGGGTTAGAACCCAGAACCATACATCAGGGACAGCCGCATAACAGCACCCAGCAAAGGCAAAGCTGCATTCAAAGCTCCGGGAATCCCAGGTACAGAGGCTGTTGAATATACGCAGGAAACAAGAGCAGAATTAGGCCTTTCGGCCCATCGAGTCAGAGTAGACCGTTCAATCATGGCTGATCTATCTTTCCCTCAAACCCATTCTCCTGCCTTCACCCCGTAACCTTCGACACCCTACAATCAAGAATCTGGCAACCTCCGCTTTAAAAATACCCAATGACTTGGCCTCCACTTAATTCCACAGATTCACCACCCTTTGGCTATAGGAATTCCTTCTCCTCTCCTCACTAAAGGTACGCCACATAAAGTTTCAGCATTACATCCCAGTTTGTTATATGATAGTCCTCTCGAAATAAATGCTAACATTGCATTTGCTTTCCTTGCGTGCAAATTAATTTTAGGGGAACGCTGCACCAGCACGCCGTAGTGCCCTGCACCTCAGATTTCTGAATTGTCACTTAAAGTAACCCAAACTTAACAACTAGTTGGAACTGAAGTTAGACACAAAGTGCTGGAGTAATACACCAGGTCAGGCAGCAACCCTGGAGAAAACAAATAGATGAAGGTGACGGAATCCTTCTTAAGACTGCAGGATTCCGATCCGAAATGTCACCTATTCCTATTCCTTTTCTCCAAGGATGCTACTGACCTGCTGAGTTACTCCAGCACATTGTGTCTATCTTCGGTATTAAGCAGCATCTGCAGTTCCTTTCTATACAACTCATTGGAACTAGTGAGAACGATCAACATTAGCTCATTAACACACAACTGTGATAATGTCATAGTCATAGAGTGATACTGTGTGGAAACAGGCCCTTCAGCCCAACTTGTCCCACCTGCCTGCATTAGGTCAATATCCCTCCAAACTGATCCTATCCATGTACCTGTCCCAACTGTTTCTTAAACATTGGGATAGTCCCAGCTTCAACTACCCCCTCTTGCAGCTTGTTCCATACACCCACCACCCTTCAGATTCCTATTAAATATTTTCCCCTTCACCTTGAACTTATGTCCTCTGGTCCTCGATTCCCCTGTCTGGGCAAGAGACTCTGTGCATCAACCCGATCTATTCCTCTCATGATTTTATACACCTCTATAAGATCACCCCTCATCCCCTGCATTCCAAGGAATACTCAACCTCTGCCTATAGCTCACACCCTCTAGTCCTGGCAACATCCTCATACATCTTCTGAACCCTTTCAAGCTTAACAATATCTTTCCTATAACATGGTACCCAGAACGGAACACAGGCGATTTGGATGAAAGAAGGGAGCAGTGTTGGGAAACCAGCTGCAGTTGGGAAAATTAGATGGGAGGAGGACTAGGGCATAGTGTAGAGAGGACTTATTTTATGCATTGATCTTGTAGTAAATGTAAATGTGAGAGTAAATGGTTGTTTGTGTTATTGTGTTTTGTTCTTTTTTAATCTTTTTATCCTGCGTCTTTTATTGTTTACCATTGAAGGGGATGCACATGAAATTTCGTTGTACAGTTGATGTGCAATGACAAAAAAACGTATTTGATTTGATTTGATTGATTTGACAGCAGAGGACCCAGCGGTAAAAAAAGTTTAGTTTAGTACAAAGATACTGCTTGGAAACGGGCCTTCCGAGACCATGCCAACCATCGATCATCGGGAAAAAATTATATCCGAGGCACGAGTGACAATTTACAGAAGCCAATTAACCTACAAACCTGCACATTCTTTGGAACGTGGGAGGAAACAGAGGCACCCGGAGAAAATGTATGCAATCACAGAGAGCTCTGTTCAGACAGCACCCATCGTCAGGATTGAACCCGGGTCCCTGGCTCTGCAAGGCAGCAACTCTATCGCTGTGTTACAATGAAGGAAACGGGTCGTTTGGCCCATGGAGTCCACACTGGCTATCAATGACCCATTCACAGTAACTCCTGGGAGAGAGGAGCAGCATTGTACCCAATGAAGCCAGCGTGGTGTACTGAAAGCTCCTCACCATCTCCATCCTCCTCGGCCTCCACAAACACGTGGTCCATGACAAAACTCAGCAGCTCAGACACAAGAGACACGTCCGCTGTGAAGACCAGGGGCCGCAGCTCCTCGTTCCCATCCTTTGTCATCTGAGCACTGAAGATCACCAGGAGGTCACAGAGCAGGGTGAAGGACTGCAGAGAACGAAAGAATGGTCAACAACATTACGAGCCCAGGCTTCCGTACAGCAGCGGTCAGACTAAGCCAGGAGAGAGGGGGACTGTGTTGTGCATGAAACATTGTCAATCCACTCCCTCCAGTCGACTCACTGTTTGAAGTGACAGAGAAGAAATGGAAACATTCAGTAGGTCAAGCAGCTCCTGCTATTCCTATTTCACCACCTCCCACATCTGATGTACTTGGCGATACAGCATAGAAACAAGCTCTTCAGCCCACGCCGACCATCAACTAGTTCTCACTAGTTCATAAATTCTAGGAGAAGAATTAGGCCATTCGGCCTATGAAGTTCACTTCGCTATTAAATCATGGCTGATCTATATTTCCCTCTCAGCCCATTCCCTTGCCTTCACCCCACAGCCCCTGACACCTGTACCAATGAAAGGTTCTCTGCTACCCAACTTTCCAAGCACAACTGGGACAATGATACAGAGGTCAACTAACCCACAAATCTGCACGTCTTTGGGATGTGGGAGGAAACAGGAACACCAAGAGGAAACCCATGCAGCCACAGACAGAACATGCAAACTCCACAGACAGCACCTGAGGTTAGGATCGAACCAGGATCTGGTGCTGGGAGGTGGCAGCTCTACCAGCTGAACCACTTGGCCACCCACTTGTACTTTCTCTACGAAGATAATGCTGGGTCAAGTAGTATCTCTGGAGAAAAGAAATAGGTGCCTTTTTGGGTCGGACCCCTTCCTCAGACGGTTTAGTCACAAGAGTGGTTCGGACCCAAAACGTCACCCATTCCTTTTCTCTGGAGATGCTGCCTGACCCGCCGAGTTCCTCCAGCACTTTGTCTATCTTCAGTATAAACTAGTATCTGCAGTTCCTTCTCACACACTACTTTCTCCAGCCTCCACCTCCACCCCCCGCTCCCCCCCATATCAGTACACATCGACTATGAGTTTTCAGAAGTCAGGCATCAGTTGGTGGTTTAGTTCAGATTTTTAGTTTAGAGATACAGCGCGGAAACAGGCCCTTCGGCCCAAGTCCACACCGACCAGCCATCCCAGCACAGTAACACCATCCTACATACACCAGGGAAAATTAATTTTTTTAAAAATACCAAGCCAATTAAGCTACAAACGCGGAAAGAGGCCCTTTGGCACACCGATAAGCGATCCCGCACACTAACACCATCCTACACAAATTAAAAAAAAAAAAAATTATACCGAGCCAATTAACCTACAAACCTGTTAAAGAAGGAACTGCAGATGCTGGAGAATCGAGGGTTACACAAAAAGCTGGAGAAACTCAGCAGGTGCAGCAGCATCTAAGGAGCAAAGGAGATAGGCGATGTTTCGGGTCGAGACCCTTCTTCAGACTCTGAAGAAGGGTCTCGACCCGAAACGTCGCCTATCTCCTTCACTCCTTAGATGCTGCTGCACCCGCTGAGTTTCTCCAGCTTCTTGTGTAACCTACAAACCTGTACGTCTTTGGAGCGTGGAAGGAAACCGAAGATCTAGGAGTAAACCAACGCAGGTCACTGGGAGAATGTACAAACTCCATACAGACAAGGATGGTACAGGGGTCTCCGGCGCTGTAAGGCAGTAGCTCTACCGCTACGCCACCGTGCCGGTACATGGATTGGTTTTGTGGGATGTTTTATTGGACCTTCTCCTTGATGCTCACTAACCTGCTCTCTCACTCGCGAGCTGATGTTGGACAGGCCATGCTGACACGCCGTGAGGACCATGTTCCGTTGCTTCCGCAGTCCGATGAGCTGCTCCTGTGGAGAGCGTCGAGTGCACATTAGGGAACAATAACTCAATCCCTTTCCAGAGTGGCATCTCCAATCCCTCACCTCCCCACCACATCATTCCTGGACAACCCTTCGGCTCACAATCCTCAGGTTATCTGTTGAGGCTCCAAGTTCAGACACAACCACACCTGTGCCCAATGTAAAGCCGAACCAGACTGGTACTTGGGAAAGCTAGGTAGTTTCAGGAAGAAAGGTTGCTGGGGTTAAGCTTGTATCTGCCAACACGATTGAATTGGAGGCGCAAGAGACTGCAGGTGCTGGAATCATGAGCAAAGCACAAAGTGCTGGAGGAACTCGGCAGGTCTGGCAACATCTGGGACTTTAAAGATACAGCGTACATACACTCACTTCAGCCCACCAAGTCTACACCAACCAGTTACACACTAGCGCTATCCTACGCATTAGGGACAATTTACAGAAGCCAATGAACCTATAAACATGCACATCTTTGGAGTGCGGGAGGATGTATGACCACCATACAGGCAGCACCAGTAACCAAGATCCAACCCGGGTCTCAGGCGCTGCAAGGCAGCAACTCTATCACTGCACCACTGTGCCGTCCTGACCCGCGGGTGAGCATGCATAGATGATGTTTTGGGTCGGGATCCTTCTTCAGTCTCAACACACTTGGAACATTCTACAGATCAGCAGAGTACAAGCATAAACACCCATCAAATTTATATAGCTAAATTGAGCGAATAATACCCGCTGAAGGGTCTCGACCCGAAACGTCACCCATCCCTTCTGTCCAGAGATGCTGCCTGCCCCACTGAGTTACTCCAGCATTTTGTGTCTATCGTGGAGGGTTGTTTTTCTGATTGGAGGATTGTGGTCAGTGCTGGTGCACGGGGGCGGTGCTGGTGCTGGGGCACGGGGTCGGTGCTGGTGCTGGTGCACGGGGTCGGTGCTGGTGCTGGTGCACGGGGTCGGTGCTGGTGCACGGGGTCGGTGCTGGTGGTGGTGCACGGGGGCGGTGCTGGTGCTGGTGCACGGGGCCGGTGCTGGTGCACGGGGTCGGTGCTGGTGCTGGTGCACGGGGTCGGTGCTGGTGCTGGTGCACGGGGGCGGTGCCGGTGCTGGTGCACGGGGGCGGTGCCGGTGCTGGTGCACGGGGTCGGTGCTGGTGCTGGTGCACGGGGTCGGTGCTGGTGCTGGTGCACGGGGGCGGTGCCGGTGCTGGTGCACGGGGGCGGTGCCGGTGCATGGGGTCGGTGCTGGTGCTGGTGCACGGGGTCGGTGCTGGTGCACGGGGTCGGTGCTGGTGCACGGGGGCGATGCCGGTGCTGGTGCACGGGGTCGGTGCTGGTGCTGGTGCACGGGGGCGGTGCCGGTGCTGGTGCACGGGGGCGGTGCCGGTGCTGGTGCACGGGGGCGGTGCCGGTGCTGGTGCATGGGGTCGGTGCCGGTGCTGGTGCACGGGGGTGGTGCCAGTGCACGGGGGCGGTGCCGGTGCCGGTGCACGGGGGCGGTGCCGGTGCACGGGTTCGATGCCGGTGCACTATTGTACGTTATCGACAGTAACAATGATGAATACATTTATTGGCCAAGTATGTACACATGGAAGGAATTTGCATTGGTGCTCCACTCGCAAGTAACAACACGACATACAGTAAACAAAAAGCTGTTTTTATGTCTGGCTGTGGTGGCTTTGACAGTCCGGAGTAGCCTTCCAGAAGGAAGTGCTTCAAAGAGTTTGCGGCCAGGGTGAGAGGGGTCAGAGATGATCTTACTTTCTGGCCCTTGCAGTGTACAATTCATCAATGGGGGGGAAGGGAGGTTGCAGCCAACAACCTCTTCAGCTGATCGAACGATTCACTGCAGCCTCCGGATGTCGTGGCTGAGCTAAACCTGACCATGATGGAGAAGGTGACGATTTGGATGGTGATATAGTTAACATTAGTAGTAAATTTGCAGATTACACCAAAATTGCAGAGGAATGATTTATAATTTATAACATGATATAGATCTGTTGGGAAGGTGGGCCAAGGACTGCAAATGGAATTTAATGCCAATTAATAAGTGAGGCATTGGTCTTTCGTATGTCAAATCAGGGCAGGTTGTACACAGTAAACAGTAGAGGCTTGGAGGGTGTGGTGGAACAGAGAGATCTGGGAGTACGGGTGCAAGGTTCCCCGAAAACAGTGAGTCAAGTGGACAGGGTGGTGAAGAAGGCGTTTGGCACACGCTTTCATTGTGAAGGAGAGTACAAAGACTAGGACATCTTGATCCACCTATACAAGTTGTTGGTTTAGTTTAGTTTAGAGATACAGTGCGAAAACAGGTCCTCCGGGGCAACAACCAGCAACCCCAGCACACTAGGGACAATTTAGAACTTTACCCAGTCAATTACGCCACAAACCTGTATGTCTTTAGAGTGTGGGAGGAAACCGGAGCTCCCGGTGAAAACCGACGCAGGTGGGGAAAAGGTATGAACTACGCAGTCAGCATCCATGGTCAGGATCAAACCAAGGTCTCTGACGCAGCAAGGCAGCGACTCTACCGTTGTGCCACCGTACCGCCCATGTGGTGAGGCACACTTGTTCTGTGGTGCCGAAGAGATTCACCAGGATGTTGCCTGGACATGCGAGCTTGAGTTATTGGGAGAAGTTGGGACTTTATTCAGTGGAGGGTCGGATGCTGAGGGGCAACCTTATTGAGGTGCACAAGATCACGAGGGGCATGGATAAAGTGAACGCTTACAATCTTTTTCCCAGGAGAGAGAATTCTAAAGGTGGAGGACATTGGGCTTAAGGTGAGAGGGGAGAGTTGAGGCCAATAATTTCATGGACAATAATTTCACTCAAAGGGTAGATCATGTCTATAGCTTCTGGGTTTGATGTTGCCTAACGCCATCCAGGCATACCACCAGTCCTTCAAATAATACACGCCTTTTACAGTGCCCTCCATAATGTTTGGGACAAAGACCCATCATTTATTTATTTGCCTCTATGCACTAGAGTCTCCCAACCCCTGCAGAGTAGTTATTAAGATGGCTGATCCGTGGGCGGTTGCTGCTGGGACGTAAGTCGGGGCCTGATCAACCCCAGCTGGGTCGCCTGGGCGAGGGTGTGTGATGTAGTGAGTCCCGAAACACCCGATGATCCCAGGTTACATCACTGAGGATGCGTCCCAGCTCATCTAGAAGATGTATATTTTTCACATTGAAGTCTGGCTCAGCCAGTGGCACCTAGGAATAGGCTGGGTGCCAACCAAGAATAGTTTGGTGACTACTGGAGACACAGTTGACGGCACGGAAAGATGGCACCCTGGAAAGGCTGGGTTAGCACTCCAGTCTGTGTCTTTCGTGAGAAAGACACCCAACAAAGCTACGGAAAGGCCTAATGAACCATTGTGGCCTGAACATCCATCAGGCGAGAATGAAATGCTCGGAGAAGGGGAAAGAGGTGCAGCGAGCGCACAGGCCTTGAACCTGGTGAGACGCAGGAGCAGCCCGGCCGGGAGTCACCCCACAGAGCCCAGTCCCTCCATGCACTAGAGTCTCCCAACCGCTGCAGAGTAGTTATTAAGATGGCTGAACCGTGGGCGGTTGCTGCTGGGACGCAAGTCGGGGCCTGATCAACCCCGGCTGGGTCGCCTGGGCAAGGGTGTCTGATGTTGTGAGACCGGAAACACCCAATGACCCCAGGTCACATCTCTGACGATGCGTCCCAGCTCATCTAGAAGATGTATATTTTTCACTCCACAATTTGAGATATGCAATTTAAAAAATTACACATGGTTAAAGTGCACATTGTCAGATTTTAGTAAAGGGTATTTTTATACATTTTGATTTCACCACGTAGAAGTTACAGCTGTGTTTTTACTTTCTTAGGCCCCCTTCGGTCATGGCTGACCATGGTGGGCCCCAGAGTGCTATTCCCTATATGGAGGACGCCTGTGCGTGACTTTGTTTAACGTGGGGAGACTGGTGCAGACAGCCACCCCACGCTCAATAGATCTGGGTCAGGATCCAGTGGCTTGGAGTCCAAGACAACCAGAGACCCTTCATCCGCCTTCCCAACCATTGTGACACTCCACTAAGGTCAGCCATCGTCTTCCGCCTGTTCCATCGTTGAGGTCTTGGTTGGATTGCTCTTTGTCAGAGACCTACCCCTCGACCTTACCGCCCTACCAGAGTGATGGCAAGAGCAAGTATGCAGGAGAGAAGGAACTGCCCAATATACAAAGCATGCCTCCTCATCTGTGAAATTCGGTGATGGGGGTGTTATGGACTGGGCATGTATGGCTGCTGAAGGTACCGGCTGACTTATCGTCATTGATAATACAACTGCTGATGGTAGTAGCATAATGAATTCTGAAGTGCATAGACACATCCTTTCTGCTCAAGTTCAAATACCTCAAAACTCATTGGCCGGTGGTTCATTCTACAGCAAGACAATGACCCCAGACATACTGCTAAAGCAACAAAGGAGATTATCAAAGCTAAAAATGTTTATCAATTCTTGAGTGGCCAAGTCAATCACCCGATCTGAACTCAATTGAGCATGCCTTTTATATGCTGAAGAGAGAACTGAAGGGGACTAGCCCCCAAAACAAGCATAAGCTAAAGATGGCTGCAATACAGGCCTGGCAGAGCATCGCTAGAGAAGACACCCAGCAACTGGTGATGTCCATGAATCGCAGACTTCAAGCAGTCATTGCATGCAAAGGATATGCAACAAAATACTAAACGTGACTACATTCATTTACATGACATTGCTGTGTCCCAAACATTATGGTGCCCTGAAATGGGGGGGGGGGGGGGGGGGGGAGGGGGGAGGGGGCCAATGTATAAACACTGCTGTAATTTCTACATGGTGAAACCAAAATGTATAAAAATTGTCTTCATTAAAATCTCATAATGTGCACTTTAACCACATGATTTTTTATATTACGTCTCAAAATGTGGAGCAGAGAGGCAAATAAATAAATGATGAGTCTTTTTCCCAAACATTATGGAGGGCACTGTACATTTGTTCAAAAGACATTTGGACAGATATATAGATTGTAAGGATTTAGAGGGACATGCAGACAAATGGGACTAATCCCACAATGCCAACGTTGTCACCATGGACACGTTGGGCCAAAGGGCCCTTTTTCATGCTGCACAGCTCGACGACTGAATGAAATACTTTCTCATTAAAGCTAACTAATTTGGAATGAAACATCGCCAGGATTGGCTGAGAATGGGATAAATTACGGAATGAAGCTCCCTTTACACTGTCCAATCAAACACCCCTTTGTAGCGGTTAAATAATTTTAATTTTAGAGATACAGCGCAGAGATACAGGCCCTTTGGCCCACCGAGTCCGTGCCAACCAGCGGTTTTCACACAGAAACACCATTGAACATACACCAGGAACATTTTACCAGGACTTCCGGTGGCGCCATGTTCTAGGGGAGAACAGCGCCAGATCAGCTCCGTAAAAATCTGTAAAAAAAACGGGGCTAAAGGAGGGTGCTAACGCTACTTACCGCAGGAGATCGATTAAAAACGGCTCCGGTGCGATTGAAGGCTGCGTGACGTCATCAGGCGCGCGACTTCGGTAAGAAATTTAAAATGCAGCACTCCTCCCCTCCCCCGAAGAAAACGGGCCTAAGAAGAGAGGCTGGCACCACCAAAGCCTCGGGCTCGAGTCTGACTGCCTCCCAGGAAGAGATCTCACAGAGAAAAGTGGAAATGGAAGAGTTTAAAAATTCCATGATAGGTGAGATGAAGAAACTGGTGAAAGAAATAAAAGATCTGAAGAAGGAATATAAAGATGAATTTAAAGACATGAAGAAAGAATATAAAGATGAAATAAAAAATCTAAAAGCGGAGATTCTGGTGTCTCAGGAGAGAATTAAAGTGGAATTGACAAAAGAAGTTACCGAGACGGTAAAGATTATGATGAGCGAATGGAAAAGTAAGACGGAGGCTGAATTTCAAAACCGATTCTCTGAGATAAACGCCAAGGTTGCTGGGTTGGAACAAATGTTGAATGATAAGATAGATCCTATTACCATTACAATTGACCAACACAATGATACACTTAAAGATTTGGCTGATTTTGCTGTAAAAAGTGCCAAGGAAACTGAGAAGTTACTTGCCGAGAATAAACGCCTCTCAGAACTACTTCGCAAAATAAATGAGAAATGTATTGATTTGGAGGGCCGACAAAGACGTAAGAATTTGCGAATTGTAGGATTGACCGAAGGTTGTGAAGGAAATCAAGATCCACGAAAATTTGTTGCAAAACTCTTAAAAGACATTTTGGAATTGGATGAAGAACCACTGTTGGGCCGTGCCCACAGGGCTTTAAGACGGGTCCCTGGGAGAGGTGCACCACCCAGACAAATGATTGTAAAGGTGGTGTATGATCACGTCTTTGAAGATATGATGAAGATAATAATGAGAAAGAGAAATTTGAAATACGAAGGAAATAACATTAGTATCTTCAGAGATTACCCAGCGGAAGTTGCTAAGAGAAGATCCTTATTCACTGAAACAAGAGGCATTCTACGGAATTTAAAGAATACAGTGGATCTCAGATATGGCTTGATGTACCCAGCAACACTGAGAGTAACCTATGACAACGAGGAACACCGCTTCGTTAAGCATACTGATGCATTGAAGTTCGCTCAAGGCATACAGAAGAAGGCAGAAGAGGAGGAAGCAGACGATGAATCACGGGAGGAAGAAGACGACGACTGAACATTTTGGACTTTTATCATTAACCTGCGGTTATGAATTATTCATTGAGAAAGAGGGAAAATAATGGGAATGTAGTAGTAGTTTGGTATCAATTTGTAGAATTTCAATAATTCCCCTAACATAGTATTATTTATTATAATACTAATTACAATAGAATAGTAATTAATAAATAGTTTCATGAATAATAGAAATAATTACTAAGTCCTTAAAGTTAGTACCCCACCCCAATATACACAGTATTCTAGTTGGGAGCTGGAATATTTAACATCTTTTTTAAACACGGAAGTCATTAGATTAATCGCCACGTTAGTGTGGCGTTCACTAACACACACTACACAATCTATCAGTGTAGTCTTTTTTTTCTTTGGGCACCCTTTTAACACTCTTTTTTCTTTTTTCACTTATATTTTCTATTTTTTTTAATATATTAAGTATTTGAATTTATGTTATATATTATATGAATGTAATTATGAACAATACCGTATAACTATTTTAGATAGACATGGATATGGATTATCGAGATTGGTAATTTTCGTCGGATTGGCGTTTGGGTGCCTTGTTGAGCTGGAGGGGCCGAGAGGGCTACTCCAAAAAAAACCACCCTAATACTAAAATGCAAGATATGAATTTGAAGACTGGGGATGATGGAATCACTTTCTGTAGTTGGAATGTTAAGGGAATTAATGAACCAATTAAAAGGGGTAAGGTGTTAGCGCAGCTGAATAGATTGAAATCAGACGTTATTTTCCTCCAAGAGACGCATCTCAAAAGAGATGATCAATATAGATTAACAGCTAAATGGATTTCAAAGGTATATCATTCTTCATTTATACATAAATCTAGGGGAGTTGCAATAATTATTCGTAAAGGTATACCTTTTAAACAAAGTTCTATAATAGAAGATAAAGAGGGCAGATATGTAATAATTACAGGGGAATTATACTCAAAAAAAGTAATTCTTATGAATATATATGCTCCTAATTTCGATAACCCATTATTTTTCAAGAAAATATTCAATAATATTCCTATATCCACTCAACATAATTTAATAATTGGGGGCGATTTAAATTGCACTTTGGATAACTACTTAGACAGATCCTCAACAAAAAGGAAAGCTATTTCTAATTCAAGTAAACTTATAAATTCTTTCATTAACTCAACTAACGTTAAGGATATTTGGAGATTAGAGAACCCATCCGGACGAGAATATTCTTTTTTCTCGCCCGTATTCGGAACCTACTCGAGGATAGATTACTTTTTAATAGACTCAAAACTGCTTCCCTATACGTACAATGCAAAATATCACAATATTATTATTTCAGATCATGCACCATTAACATTTAAGATAAAACTAAAAAATATATCTAATAAAACTATGACTTGGAGATTTAATCCTCAGATACTGAAGGACAAGGATTGTTGTAATCATGTGACAGAACAGATTAAATTATTCTTTGAGACAAACGACACACCTGAAATTTCACCATTGTTACTTTGGGATACATTTAAGGCATTCATGCGTGGTGCAATAATATCGGCACAAGCATATTTTAATAAAGAAAACCGAAAGAGGGAACAGAAGTTAGAAATGGAGATAAAACAACTAGACAATGAGAATAAAAAACACCCTTCTAAGGAGTTAAGTAATAAAATTGCAATAGCAAAGTATAGACTAAATGAAATATACTCTAATCAAGTCATCAAACTTTTTCAACAAACCAAACAAGTGCATTTTGAATTTGGAGATAAACCGCATAAATTGCTAGCACGACAATTAAGAAAATTAGACGATGAAAAAACGATACATGGAATCAGATCAATGCAAGGAAATATACTGACCATACCAAAAGATATTAATGATAGATTTTTACAATATTACCAAAATCTTTACTCATCAAAATTAACAGGACAAACAGATGGAATGGAAACATTTCTACAAGAATGTCAAATTAAGAGTTTAGATCAGGAAGGGAGACATTTGTTAAATGCTGAAATATCAGTGAAAGATATCGCAGAATCAATTGGTTCATTAAAGAATGGAAAAGCTGCGGGGCCTGACGGCCTGAGTGCAGAATTTTATAAAAAATTTCAAGATCTGATCTCTCCAAGACTACATACAGTGTATAGACATGCATATGAACAAGGAAAATTACCAGACTCTTTAAATGAATCCACAATTACACTCATACCTAAGGTAGATAAAGATCTGGAAGATCCTGGTTCATATAGAGCGATTGCCCTTCTAAATACAGACCAAAAAATATTAGCTAAAGTTTTATCTAGGAGACTAAGTTTGGTGATTTCTAAATTAATACATTATGATCAAACAGGTTTTATTCCAAAACGCTATTCATCTCATAATTTAAGACGCCTGTTTAATATTATATATTCTAAAAGAATACGAGATACGGAATTAGCAGTCATATCGTTAGACGCAGAAAAAGCATTTGACCAGGTGGAATGGTTATATCTATTTAATATAATGGAAAAGTTTCAATTGGGGGATCAATTTTGTAAATGGGTAAGAATCCTATACTCAGATCCTACTGCAAGAATTCTAACTAATCAAATACTATCAGTTAAATTTAAACTCTTTAGGGGATGTAGACAAGGATGTCCGTTATCGCCTTTATTATTTGCCTTGGCGATAGAGCCTTTGGCGGAAAGAATTAGATCAGAACCTGAAATATACGGTTATAATACTGACACAACAACTAATAAAATATCCTTATATGCAGATGATGTTTTGATTTACATCACAAAACCTGAAATTAGTATTCCAATGTTGTTTGATGTTATAAATAAATTTAGTACATTTTCTGGATATAGGATTAATTGGAATAAAAGTGATATTATGCCAATAACTAATATAAATTTAAACATATTACAACAATATCCATTATCAATAGTTACTGACAAAATTAAATATTTAGGAATTAATGTATCTAAATCTCATAACTCATTAATTAGATCGAATTATCCTCAATTATTAGATAAACTTAAAAAAAATATTTTATATTGGAAAACACTGCCTATATCTTTGATTGGTAGAATAAATGCTATAAAGATGGTTTTTCTACCACAATTATTATATCTGTTTCAAGCTATCCCTTTTTTCCTTCCGAAAACCTTTTTAAAAAAAATTGATAATATTGTTAATAGTTTTATCTGGGATTATAAAAATCATAGAATAAGTAAAAAACATTTATGTAAGTCAAAGATAAACGGAGGATTAGCACTTCCAAATTTTCTATACTACTTCTGGGCAGTACAGATTAAGAATATGAATTTTTGGTGGGTAAATACGGACCTGGAACCAACGTGGCTAAAGATAGAAAAGGAAGATTGTTTGCCTTTCAACGTAGATTCAATTATTTTTGCCCCAAAGGAAGTTCAAAAAAAAATTTATAGGGACAATCCAATCATTTATAATAATAGACGTATTTGGAAACAAATAGTCAAGACTTTACAATTAGACAACCTTTCATTCAGATTACCAATTATGAATAACCCATTATTTAAGCCCTCCACATTGGATGGAGGGTTCAGACATTGGGATAATTTAGGAATTACAAGGGTAGAGCACCTCTATAGAAATGGAAAATTTCTTTCATTTCAGGAATTACAAGATATCTACGGATTGTCTTCACAGCATTTGTTTAGGTATTTCCAAATTAGAGATTATATTAAATCTAATACACAGGATTTTAAAAATAAGGAACCAGGATTATTAGATGAATCGTTTAACTGGCATCCAACCACAGAAAAATTAATAGCTTATATATATAACATCATTATGGATAAGGAGAATCCAATAACTGAAACATATCGTCAAGCATGGGAAAATGAAATTGGATCACCTATAACCAAAGAAAATTGGGAAGAAAGTCTACAACGAATACACCGGTGCTCGTTAAATGCTAGACATATATTAATACAATTTAAAGTATTATACAGATTACATTATTCGAAAACCAAATTAAATAGTATATTTCCTAATCTCTCCTCTATTTGTGATAAATGTAAGAATTTAGAAGCAAATTTAACACACAGTTTTGTTACATGTCCTAAATTGAATTATTATTGGACAGAAATTTTTAAAGTTATTTCTGAAGTTCTTAAGGTTAAATTAGAACCCGACCCAAAGCTAATAATACTGGGAATTCCAGAGGCGAATTTGATATTTACACTAGATCAAAGAAATTTCCTTGATTATTGTTTGATATTAGGGAAAAAAATAATATTGAAATTTTGGAAGGGAACATTATCCCCAACAATTAAAATGTGGGCATCAGAGATGTTGGAGACGTTGCAGTTGGAAAGAATCAGATTTGTCCTTTTGGACGAGTATAATTCTTTTCAACAGATATGGTCTCCATATATACAGTATTTAGAGAAGTAGCTGTTCTTGGCATCACGGCTCGACTGACACCCTGCGGGATTTGATGAAAATAATGTATTGGTATACCAGGATATATGCATGTCTTTACTGATATTATTATTTGTAGTTGTTTCATTTATAATATATTGTGTGGCTTTTAATTGATATATATACATAATATGTCTTTTTTCTTTTTCTTCATTTTTTCTTTTTCTTTTATACCAAATAATTATTAAGGAATTATAATTTTATTGATTAATAATGGTATTTCTCTTTACCCACTTTTATTTTCAAAAAAAAATAAGATAATAATCATTAGAGTACAAATATTGATTTAAGTTGATGTTTATAACTCAGTTTTAAACATTGAGAATTGTTTATTGCTAATAAAAAAATTATTCAAAAAAGGAACATTTTACCAAGCCAATTAGCCTACAAACTTTGGAGTGTGGGAGGAAACCGGAGAAACCCCACGCAGGTCACAGGGAGAACGCACAAACTCCATACAGACAAGCATCCAAAGTCAGCAACGAACCCAGGTCTCTGGAGCTGTAAGGCAGCAACTCTACTGCCGTACCACCGTGTTCTGCCTCGAATCTTGAGAACGATAACTCTTATTCCATAAACACAGCCTTTCCCTATTCAACATAAACCATTCAAATCTATCAAGATGATGACATGCTCATTTCACAAATGGTTTTGTGCTATTTCATTGACATTTCAACCAAGCCTTCAGCCTGTGATTTGATGCAAAGTAGTGCATCAAAGACTGCCGAGGACAGTTTATTACCTTGGTCACTGGATAATCCGAGATGAGGGCCAATCTCCACAGGATGTGAAAGTGAACACATAAGAGAGCTTGAACGATGATCTGGGGAAGGGGATGACAGGAGAGAAAAAGAAAGTGTTTAGTAAGGTTTGGCCAGCTCACAAATAGTGTCTGATCCAGCAACGCTTGTGGTTTACACATTGTTTCTACGAGGCACTCATACGGAGCAAGCCGTACTCAACAAACACCAACATGCTGAAGATAGACACACACTGCTGGAGTAGCTCAGCGGGACAGGTAGCATCTCTGGATTGGAGGGGGTGACATTTTGGGTCGAGACCCTTCTTCTGTCCGAGTCTGAAGAAGGGTCTCGACCAGAAACGACACCCATTCCTTCTATCCAGAGATGCTGCCGGTTAGTTCAGCATTTTGTGTCCATCTTCGGTGTAAACCAGCATCTTCAGTCACCTTCCTACACCACCGCCATGCACCATGTTCCAGATCCAAAGCCTCAATGTTCTTCGTCAGCCAAGCCCTTCAATTAAACAGAATATGCTGGCCTTGAACTCTCCCCTTCCACTTGCCAGGTGTCCATTTACCTGCTATTGAGGAAGGGGCCGGTGGAGGGTGCCGGAGCACCAGGATCAAAGGGGACTAAGACAGATCATTGAGGACAGATCATGGAATACATGTAACTGTCGGGGCCCTATACCTGGCGACTCTTTGCATATCTTGTGCATGCAAAATAAAGAATCTCATCGTGGCATGTCACACGTGACAATAAAATATCATCCATCAGCCTCTCCCAATCAATCAGCTACTGCAAGATCCTCTCGAATGCTATAAAAAAAATAATTAGCCTTGCCCCAATAGAGGCCCACTGAGTCCACGCTGACCAGTGACCCCTGCACAGCAGGCATGTGCCGTCAGGGTAGGCAAGGTAGGCACTGCCTACCCCGACTAAAATTATAACATATTAATAACTAAATATAAATAATAAAGGCATGGGGGAATTATGCCTATGTAAGAGACCGATCTCTTAGGTAGGCATAATTTCATTTCGGAGTCACGTGAGTGACTTCGTGAAGAGCCCGCCGGCGCGCATGCTCGACATATCGTCGTACCGCGTTGCTGCGACGGCTGGCGGTGGAGCACGCTCCTCGCCAGCCCTTCAGAAGGGGCCACGGAGGTAAGTATTCTACCTTTAGTTGGTGGTCCTTGTTGTTGGTTTTGTCTTGCAGCAAGGACATGGATGGGAGTTCCAAGGGCCGGAGGACGTCAGGACGAGTTCGCCGGTCAACAGTTCCGGGGCCTTTACCATCGGCAGTACCTGCATCGCAGGCCGGGACTCAGGCGGAGATGTGGGTAAGCCCTGTGTTTACAGGTCCAGATCCGCCAGCACACCACAGCTCGGAGGAGTTCGACGAGGAGGAGTGTGGTGTGCCGCCAGAGCAGGGGGACCCTGCCATGGCAGTCAGGTCGTCAGCGGGCTCGCTGGCGACCTCGAGCTGGGTGCGTGCGGCTGCACGGCCTGTTCCACTCCGAGAAGGGGAAGGGCAGGAGCCCAGAAGCCTAACCCTACCAGGGCTAAGGCATTGCCTGACACGGAGGAGCGGTCAGGTTCCAGGGAAAGACCCGGGGCGGCTGTGAGGTCCAGCCGGCACGCCCCGACTCTCGACGCCGGGACGGGTCGGTCGAGTCGGGTCTCGTCACGGTCACCGAGCCCCCCATGGATGGGTGGGCGAGACCATGCGTCGGCAACGTCCACGATGTGGGCAGCCGGCAAGACTGCGCGGGCCCCAGGCAGCCATGCTTCGGCTGGTGCCGACACCTCGCCGCAAGTGCCCTTAGTGGCAGCGGCTTCAGCTCCCGCTAAACGGAGGCGGTTGAACACGCCCGCGCAGGAATCGCGCAGTTCGCCTCGGCGGCTGTTAGCGACAACTACCGGCACCGGCAGGGCCTCGACGAGGTGCGGGCCGATGACAGGAGCCCGGTTTTCTTTTCAACGGACTCCGACCACCTGAGTGTTCAGGGTGAAGGGCGTATTGACCGTATGGAGCGGCTGCTGGAGCTCCTGCTTCAACGTCAACAACAGCAGGGCAGCAACAGGCACAGGGCGTCTTCACAAACATCTACTATCAGCCTGGAGCAGCAGGAAGAAGTCCTCATCCAGGCAATGAGCCGTCACAAGGCTCCATCCAATTGCAACTCCCTCAACGTGCCTGTGGTCAATACGCCGATATGGGGCAACATCAGTGCGGCTATCCGTCAACAGGAGGTAAAACTGCAGCGGATCCTGAAGCTCCTCACGGCCGGTATTGCCGCCTTTGTGCGGTCGGTGGACGGGGACGAATTGAATTTGGACCAGGGAGATGCCCTGGCCCTCCTGTGCGCGACCCAGCACGAAATTAACGGGTTTCGCAAAACCAGCATCCGCCCAGCGCTCAATCCAAAGTTTGCAGGAGTGTGCAAACCACCGCCGCCGCCCCCGCCCCGTCAGCTCTTTGGGAAGGACCTCTCGAAGAGAGTCAAAGAGCTTGACGAGCAAGCCAAAACGGTGGGGATCATGCGCCCTCAGAGTGCCCCCACACCGTCAGGCTCAAAGTCTCCATACATTCGATCACGAGGGTCTGCCAGTACCTCGACGAGGACCCACCCTCAAGCTCCACAACGACAGCAACATCAGACCCAGCACCAGGGGTCTTTTTTAGGACAGGGTCGGCAGAGACCCTGGTGGAAAACGAAGACGCAGCGCCCTCAAGCCAACCCAGCACCTCCACGTCCACACACGCGTGTCAAGGACCGCCGGTAACCACGGAGGTGAGGGGGTCTGGTTCTCTCTTTTCTCTCTGTTTAACTTCACATGTTGGTGGTCACCTTCGGTGGTTTTTTGGGTGCATGAGGTAATTTCACTGGTGACGAGTATGTGTTGCAGAATATTCAGGGGCATAAAATTGAGTTTATTAATGGCGACATTCCTCCATCCCAGCACATGCCCGCTCGAACATTTAAAATTATCTGCTGCAGAACAGGCAGCCGGCTATAAGGAATTGTTAAGTCTTGAGCAAAGGAGTGATTAAGAGAGTGGTGCATGAGCCAGTTGAATTTGTTTCGAACATATTCACCAGACCTAAGAAGGATGGAAGTTGTCGTGTCATTATTGATCTAACCCGTTTGAATACTTTTGTAACATATTCTCATTTTAAAATGGATACGATGAAACAACCAAATCATTGATTTCTCATGGTTGTTTTATGGCATGCATCGGTTTAAAAGACGCATATTATTCCGTATCGGTCCAGAAATGTGACAGAAGGTTTTAAAAATTCATCTGGATGGGGCAACTCTGGCAGTACAAGGCTTTGCCTAATGAGCTCACCACAGCCCTAGATTGTTCACTAAATTAGTGAAGCCAATTATGGCTTATTTGAGACAACGACACCATATAGTATGGCCTATTTAGATGATGTCTTAATTGTGGGCCACACCCTGGAATTGGCTGAACAGGGTGTTGCAGCTGCTGTCAATATATTTCAACAATTGGGGTTTATTGTCCATCCAGAGAAATCAAAGTTCTACCCTGCCCAGGTGATTAATTACCTAGGGTTCACGGTGAACTCTATAAGCATGAGGGTTACCATTCCAATTAACAAGATTGAGGAGGTTACCCAGGTGTGTCAAGATTTAATCCGCACCAATATACCATCGATTCGGCACTTAGCTACAATAATTGGGAAGCTGGTAGCTTTGTTTTCGGCAGCGCGATATGGACCTTTGCATTATCAGAATTTGCAAAGAGCTAAAATTGCTGCGTTAAAACAGAACGCTGGTTATTATGATCGGTCCATGCAGCTGCCGCCCGAAGCGATAAATGAGTTGCAATGGTGGGTGTGTCACATTAGCAACTCATTCAAGCCTATTAGGGAGGCTAATCCAGTGGTATATTTGCAAACTGATGCAAGCTCCAATGGTTGGGGATCCACGAATAATTGCTCTAGTTGTGGTGGCAGATGGGACACCCTTGAATCAACGATGTTGTTAACTCAAGGGATTAACTATTTGGAGTTGCTGGCAGCATTCCACGGACTTCGTGCGTATTGTTCTAAGCTTGTTGGAGCACATGTCCGTCTCCAAATAGACAACACCACAGCAGTAGCATATTTAAACCATATGGGTGGTACCAGGCCTGTTTCGCGTGACAAATTGGCAAACTCAATTTGGCTCTGGTGTGTTCAAAGAGACATTTGGATTTCAGCTACCTATTTGCCAGGTGAGCTTAATACTGTGGCGGACACCAGGTCACGCAAATTTAATGACAACATTGAATGGATGTTGCATCCTGAGATCTTTTCTAAAGTCACAGCCAAATTTGGTAAACCGGACATTGACCTCTTTGCGTCACGGTGGAACCATCAGGTACCAACCTACGTTTCATGGGAACCAGATCCTGGGGCAATAGCGCTAGATGCATTCTCGCTGGACTGGGGGAAGTGGTTTTTCTATGCCTTCCCCCCATTTTGCCTCATCAGTCGGGTATTGGGAAAGATTCAGGCAGATGCTGCCAAGGGCATCCTTATTATACCCGACTGGCCCACACAGCCTTGGTATCCGGTGGTCTTTGACATGCTCAACGAACCTTGGGTCCTTTTGAAGGGTTGCCCACAATTGGTTACTCACCCTGTCTCAGGGGAGCCGCATCCCTGCCATGGCTATTTAAATTTGTTGGCTTGCAGGTTCTGAACAGGCCGTTAGTCCAATACGGCCTCTCGGCTCGGACCATGGATACCACCGGGGCGTCGTGTCGAGAGTCTACAAGGCGAAGATACCGCTCGCATATTAAGAAGTGGGAAGCCTACTGCAGCCGCTCTCGCATCACGTACGATGACGTGACAACAACCGACGTCCTGGAATTCCTCGCGGGGTTGCACCATGATGAACACTTAAGTTACAGTGCCATCAACAGCGCCAGAAGTGCGCTATCATTCTACCTCAGTTTGGAGGTAGGATCCAACAGGCTAGTGTCCAGACTCATGCGGGGTATATTCAATATGAATCCGCCTACACCACGCTATAATATCACCTGGGATGTCAGGGACGTATTAACCCTGCTCAGGACGTGGTCACCCATGGAAGGGCTCCAACTGGACCAACGCACCATGAAGCTGGTGATGTTACTAGCGCTGACTTCAGCTCAGAGGGTACAGACACTACACAAACTTCGTGTCGACAGAATGACGTCTACCCCCACAGAAGTAGTCTTTTTCATTGACGAGCTACTAAAGCAGCATAGACCTGGGTGCACAGGGCTGCAGCTGAAGTTCCCGGCATACCCCGCAGATGCTAGGCTATGTGTAGCCTCACATATCCGCCACTATGTCAAGGTGACGGCACGCATCAGAGGAATGGAGCGATACCTGCTTGTCACTCATAAGAGACCTCATCATCGAGTGACAGTCCAGACGATATCCATGTGGCTTTCAGTCGTTTTGGGTAAGTCAGGTATCGACACTAATGTGTTCAAGTCTCTTTCCAACAGGGCTGCATCGACGTCAACGGCGAGGGTCATGGAGGTGCCCATGGACAAAATTCTCGCCACAGCAGGATGGGCTAATGAAGCTGTGTTCCAGCGTTTTTATAACAAGCCTGTTGCTGCTCCTCTACAGTTTACAGAAGCCGTGCTGAATGCAGGTCACGAACGTGGAGATGTCCCCGCATGAGGGGTTTTGATTTGTTATTAATAACTCTGCTCTTGTTTTGCAGTATGAACTATTGAGCAAGTTTGTTCCTCCCATCCATCCCTGGTAGTGGTGTGTCAGCATGGACGTGGTCCAGGGCGTGTAATCACAGAAGCTTTGAAGTCTTCACGAAGTCACTCACGTGACTCCGAAATGAAATAGTAAGATTGAACGAGAACTTACCAGTTCGAAGGTTGATCTTTATTTTATGAGGAGTCGAAGTGAGGGATTTCGTGCCCTCCTCGCCCAACCCTCAATCACCTTCATCTGGTAATCTTAGTCACTTTAATCTTACTATGCGAAGTCATTTCTTTGTTGGTTTCTGTGATTCCACGCCGCTACTTTGAAGTATGTCGAGCATGCGCGCCGGCGGGCTCTTCACGAAATCCCTCACTTCGACTCCTCATAAAATAAAGATCAACCTTCGAACTGGTAAGTTCTCGTTCAATCTTACTATTCTCCGTGCCTTTCATCCGCAACGCTTGTGACACGGGAAGCACTGTGCAGCCCACGTGCCGTCAGCGCTGCTTGAAGCGTCAGTTTCAAGCGGGGCTGAAGGCAGCAGAAATTCTGCCTTTGCAGCACTGCGCATGCGCATCAGTCTACTGTGCATGCGCAGCGCAAGTTTCTTGGCGGGGTTTTCAACTATGGTTTGTCGTGTACCAATGATGTGGTAAGCACATTTTGTGTTTATGTTTTTAATACCGTATTTCCCGGGGTGTCGGGGTGGGGGGAGAGCTCCTTTCACAGCGTTTGGGGAGTCTGGGTAAAGTTGCGGGGAGGGCACGAATGTTATGAATGAGTGGTCGGGAGCATCCACTTGCGACGCTCCTTGCACGGAGGCGTGTAATGCCACCGCTCTGAGGCCGGGGGGGGGGGGGGGGGGGGAGGGGAAAGAGAGAAGCAGCTCGGGTGGCTGAGCGGCCACCGGACCGGACAGCGGAACCAGCCGCCACCTTAGCTCCTTCTGCCGGTCCCCGCTCACCTCTGGCAGCTCTCTGTCTAAAAATCTCTCTCCTGCCGCTCGCTGGCCTCACTCATGTCCTTAAATTCCAACAGCGCGATTGAGGTTACTCGGCTGTGGGAATTTAAGGATTTGCTGGAAGCCGCTGACATGAGCGAAGTCGGCGAGCGGCAGGTGACAGGTGTTCTGACGGACAGCACTGCCAAAGGTGAGCGGGCTGGCAGAAGGCGCTGAAGTGGCGGCCAGTTCTGCTGTCGGGTCCCAGTGGCCGCTCGCAGCTCCCAGAGCTGCTTCTATCCCCAGCTACAGTGCGTGGCTTTGCGCCCGGAGAGCTGTGGTAGCGGTGAGTGAGTTACTGGCAGTATCCCCGACACCCTCCTTCTCAACACTCGTGCCCTCCCTACAACTTTACCCCTGGCACAGACTCTCCACACGCTGTGAAAGGAACTGTTCCCCCAATTGGTCTAGGACTAGGAAGGGCAAGTTGAAATGTCACTGTTTTTATTTATTTATTTACTTAACGGAAAGAACAATCTGTGCATGCGCGGTTTAATTTTTTTTTATGGTGCCTACCCTGAGTAATTACTCACGGCTCGTGCCTGCTGCACAGTAACACCATCCTACACACACATGACAATTTACAGTTATACCAAGCCAATTAACCTACAAACCTGTATGTCTTTGGAGCGTGGGAGGAAACCGGAGCATCCAGAGAAATTCCATGTAAAATCACCGGGGAGTACGTACAGACTCTGGACATGTAAGCACCCGTAGAGAGGATCGAACCCGGGCACCTGGCGCTGCAAGGCAACTCTATTGCTGCGCCATCGCGCTGCTGTTCTGGGGCAACCTCTGGACTGGCAGATGGAGTTTGAGGTTGGCAACAGGCACCCGCTGATCAATAAAAGACAGTCACCACTGACTGAACTTCTCATCACAAGATGGTTGACAGGAAGATTGCTTTACCTGTTCTGATAAGTCCCCCATGTCAATCCCTCGCTCCAGGACGCGGTAGCAGTTGTCAAATAGCTCCCACCTGCTGAGGTCGTGTGCACTGTGAAGGCAGAATACAGTAAATAAGTAATGCTAGGCTGATACAGCAATGGAAACAGGCCTGTCGGCCCAGAGTCCACGCTGACCATCGATCACCTGTTCACACTGGTTCTATGTTATCCCTCTGTCTCCTCCATGATAAGGCTGAATTATGTTAAAAATATAAGAAAATATTAAATGGATTCCTGGGCCAGCTTACAACTTGTATTTAGTCTCAAATCAGGCTTTTTTCCAGTAGATTAATACAGAAAGGCAAGTCCAGGCTTGCCTCAGGTTGCTGTGTATTGAGATAATGAATGACTATAACATTTGTCTACCATTTGACGAGAGAGGAAGCCCAGATTGATCCCACTAAGGGGTATTGGCAAATGGCCGATGCCTTTAATATGTAAGATATCTTGTACCCAATGTCCGATGCCTTTGATATAACGCATCCTGCAGTATCCTGTGTGTTCTCTGTACCTCTGACCATGACTAATGTTTGTGGAATGTGCTAAGGTGACAAAAAAAACACTAAATACGATGTAATTCTGGTCTTCAGGGAAGTGGACTGAGGACAGCGAAGTGTCTGTATTGCTCACTTGACTGGGGTTCTGCCTGCCACTTCCATCGGCCGATAATAAATAATGTTTTGAACTGGTCTACCAAACGTTTGTAAGTTGTCTGTTTATTAAGCGAACCCATTTGATTGTTATAAAAGCAACTTTTTCACTCCACTCCCTTCACACTCGGAGCAATTTACAGAGACCTGCACGTCTGGGATGTGGGAGGAAACCAAAGCACCCGAGGAAACCCACACGGTCACAGGGAGAACGTGCAAACTCCGTGCAGACAACGCCTGATGTCAGGATGGTTATTGCGACCCTGGCACTGTGAGGCAGCAACTCCTCCAGCTGCATCGCCCACGTGAGAGCAGCACGGTGGCGCAGCAGCAGTGCCTCACAGTGCCAGAGACTCGGGTTCGATTCTGGCTATGGGTGCCGTCTGTATGGGGTTTGTGTGTTCTCCTCGTGACTTGCGTGGGTTTTCTCCAGGTATTCGAGTTTTCTCCCACAGTCCAAAGACGTACAGGTTGGTAGGCTAATTGGCTTGGTAAAATTGTAAATTGTCCCTAGTGTGCTGGATAGTGTTAATGTGCGGGGATCACTAGTGGGCACAGACTCAGTGGGCCAAAGGGCCTGTTTCTGCGTTTTTTCTCTAAGCTAAAAAACACAGGTCTCATTGCGTCACTGTTCACCAGTGAAGGGTACAAGGTGGCTCCAGAAATGTGACCCCACATCATCTCAGTGAGATGTCTGAATTGAAGGGAAGACTGACCATTCGGCCTTAAACATAAACAGCTTTATAAGTTCATATAAGTGATAGGAGCAGAATTAGGCCATTCGGCCCATCAAGCTTGCTCCGCCATTCAATGATGGCTGATCTATCTCTCCCTCCTAACCCCATTCTCCCGCCTTCTCCCCATAACCTCTGCACAAATCAAGAATCAATCTGCTGTAAAAATATCCACCAACTTGGCCTCCACAGCATTCTGTGGCAAAGAATTCCACACATTCACCATCCATGGACTAAAGAAATTTCTCCTGCCTAAAAGAATGTCCTTTAATTCTGAGGTTTAAAAAATAAAACCAGGGTACAAAATGGCTAAATATGACAGCAATGATCAGTAGACCTTTTGAAAAATGTTCTACCAAGGCTCACAGCCGTATCATTTGCTTGATTATTCCCATTACCCTTCCTAAACAAGGATCATGTTTTATTCCCCATCCTTTGGGGCTTGGCCTGTGGTGAGAGGGTACAAAGATCTCAATCAAGGCCACCACTATCTCATCTCTTGCTTTTCTGGGAACCCATCTGGACACTGATCAAAGAGGTGGTGGCGTCAGGTATCTGGAACACCATTGAAAGTGGATACCAACATGCACTAGAATATCAACACACATCTCTTTCTTGTAGCAATATCCTCCATGGTCCTTCATCTTCCCGTGAAAACTGACGCAAAGCAGTCATTTTGTACTTTGCCCATGACCTCTGGCTCCAAGCATCAATTCACCCCTTTGTCCTTGGTCCTACCCTCTCCCTCTTGGTCCCACCCTCTTGTTTCATACATGTGTAAAAAGCTTTGGGATTTTCCTGGGGAATTTATTTGTATCATCTTCCATTAAGATTAATCAACGTATTGATCTAATTGCTCCGTGAGTTCTTTGCTCCCCGTTGCAAATACCTGTTTCTGAATGTGAGGTATCTATATTTATCTTCAGTTGTCTTTTTCTTTTGACATACACATAGGGCGTTGGGTGTATGCAACGAGCTGCCTCTTACCACAGGCCAAGTCCCAAAGGTGTGGGGAATAACAAATCCTTGTTTAGGAAGAATAATGGGAATAATCCAGCCAATTTCTACCTTCGATTTAACTGCAGCATCTGCAGTTCTTTCCTACCCAGCAAATTATAAGCAAGTCTTGGTAGAGCTTTTTTCATAGAAACATAGAAATTAGGTGCAGGAGTAGGCCATTCGGCCCTTCGAGCCTGCACCGCCATTCAATATGATCATGGCTGATCATCCAACTCAGTATCCCGTACCTGCCTTCTCTCCATACCCTCTGATCCCCTTAGTCACAAGGGCCACATCTAACTCCCTCTTAAATATAGCCAATGAACTGGCCTCAACTACCCTCTGTGGCAGAGAGTTCCAGAGACCCACCACTCTCTGTGTGAAAAAAGTCCTTCTCATCTCGGTCCTAAAGGATTTCCCCCTTATCCTTAAGCTGTGACCCCTTGTCCTGGACCTCCCCAACATCGGGAATAATCTTCCTGCATCTAGCCTGTCCAACCCCTTAAGATCCACTTTTTCCCCCCAAAAGGTTGAGGCAGGGGCTATTGCAATGTTTAAAAAAACAATGAGGTTCATGGATAAGTTTAGAAGGATATGGGCCAAATGCAGGCAGGACTAGTATAGACGGGACATGTTGGTCTGTGTGGGCAAGTTGGGCCAAATGGCCTGTTTCCATATTGTGTGACTCCATGAACTGGAAAAAAATCTTCTGTTCTTTGCTACTTTATTCTCATACTCCATTTTCATACCGTTAATCAATCTCTCGGTTCTTTTTATGCAGGAAGGAACTGCAGATGCTGGTTTATACCAAAGATAGACACAAAATGCTGGAGTAATTCAGCGGCTCAGGCAGGATCTCTGGAGAAAAGGAATAGTTGATGTTTTGGGTCGAAATCTTTCTGCAGATCGAGGCTCTCCTGTCTTACGGGATTTCGACCTGAAACGTCACATAATCCTTATCTCTAGAGATGCTGCTTGACCCACTGAGTTACTCCAGCATTTAGTGTCCATTCTCAATTAATTTTTTTGCGTTCTAATCTGCAAATTCTGACTTCTATTTTGCTTGCTACTTTTTCTGTAACTTCATGGCTCCACCTTGGACCTAATACCATCCTTAATTTATTTAATTAATCACAGTTTGGTTGCAATATCTTGTACTTCTGCACTAGGAATGAATGTGCAATTGTTGCAAGTGCAGCATTTGTTCCTTGAACACTAACAAAAGGCCTTACTTGTAGAGCGCGGCGATTCTCTTCAGTGACGAGGCCACAGTGTACAGGTTATCCTCATCAGTCTCTCCCACCTGAAAATATCACCAGTGTCAGTCACGTCCATCTGAATGCATCACTTTATACACTGAATGCATCACTAGTGCACTGTGACAACAACATTCATTGACATGGCATATTCAACACAGCAACACATCCCAATGTTGAACAAGACACGAGTGAGACCACATTTGGAGTATTGCGTTCAGTTTTGGTCACCCTGCTAGAGGGAAAAATAGAAACATAACCTTTAGTATCGCAAAGCCTAATGTGATACTTGCCCTGATATTGTGCAGCCTGGGCGAATGATGCAAACTCCACAAGATGATTACCACACTGATCTGCATAACATCATCAAAAGTCGTCTCCTTTGTGATGATCAACACACTGATCTATTTAACCATTGGACATCATTAATAGTCGCCTTCTTGGTGTATAAATACCCTGTTATGCCGACTAACGTCGGAGATGTGATCACGGCCTCGCATCAGTAATTGGAGCAGAATTAGGCCATTCGGCCCATCAAGTCTACTCCACCATTCAATCATGGCTGACCTCTCTTAAGGCCATTCTCCTGCCTTCTCCCCATAACCCCTAACACCCTCACTAATCAAGATTATACCTCTGCCTTAAAAATATCCATTAGCTTGGCCTGCACAGCCGTCTATGGCAATTAACTCCACAGATTCACCACCCTCCGACTAAACAAATTCCTCCTCATCCCCTTCCTAAAGGAACGTCCTTCTATTCTGAGGCTGTGACCTCTGGTCCTAGATTCGCCCACTAGTGGAACCATCCTCTCCACATCCACTCTATCCAGGCCTTTCATAAGTTTCAACGAGGTCTCTCCTCACCATCCTAAACTCCAGCGAATCAAGACCCAGTGTCTTCAAACACTCATCATATGTTAACCCACTCAATCCTGGGATCATTGTGCTAAACCTCCTCTGGACCCTCTCCAGCGCTGGCACACCCTTCCTCAGATGCGCAGCCAACGATTGCTCACAATTCTCTACAAATGTGGTCTCACCAGCATCTTAAAAAGCCTCAGCATTACATTTCTGCTCTTTGTATTCTAGTCCTCTCCAAATAAATGCTAGTATTGCGTTTGCCTTTCTTACAATCCTTCCTTTGAGACACATCTCCACCTGCACAAGTAAAATAAAGCAACTGCTGATGGTTAATGATTTACGTCCTTCAGTCTTATTACGGATGGAGACTTGAACAGGATCCAAGACGGCTCTACCTCATGCAGCAGGTCCTCGACGGAGTGAGTGAATATCCCAACAAGGGTGTCGATGATCTGGCTGCGGGCAATGTCCACGCGGCTTCGGATGGTGTATTCTTCATTGCACAGGATGTAGTAGGCCCGGCTACAGGCCTCAAGTACTTCCATTCCCGTGTGCTTTTCCACGATGTCTCGGATCTGCTTCAGCAGGAGGTCCAGGTACTGCAAATGGCAAGAGGGGGGATTTTTTTATAACAGAACGAGGAGGAGTGGAGATAGTGCACAGCAGTAGGAAAGGAAAAATGTATTCATTCTAATCTTTGGACTGCCCCATCCCAGGGGACTTTCAATGTGGGAAAAAAGACAGAAAAATTGAATTGAGGCACAAAGTTGGCCAAAATAGTTTAAAGATAAAGAATCGAGATGATAGTCTAGTGGTCATAGAATCAGACGGTGTGGAAACGGGTCCTTCGGCACAACGTGCTCACACCAACCACCATACTCCGTCTGCACTACTCCCGCCTGCCCACGTTTGGCCCAGATCCCTCTTAACCTAAAGAATCACTAAACAACCCGAAGAGTACCTTCAGCAACAGACTGGTTCCACCAAGAGGCAGCACAGAACGCCACAGGATCCCTCTTCCCAGTGGCTATCAAACTCTGCAACTCCTCCCCCTTCTGTTGTAGGATAGACTGACTCCCCCCATCACACCCCCAATCTTAGCACATCCCCAATCGTTCCATTCGTCACTTTGATTTAATATTTTCAATTTCATTTATCTTGTGTTTTATGACTGTTGGCAAATCAATTTCCCTCCTGGGATAAAGTTCTATCATATCATATGACAGGGCGAATAGGAGGGAGGGAATACAGTGCACAGGAAAGGAGACATTTCTTCATTCAAATCTTTCGACTACACCATCCCAAAGGGCTTTCAATGTGGGAAACAAGACTGAAAAATTGGAGTGAGGCACAAAGTTGGCCAAATAGTTTAAAGATAAAGGATCGAGACAACAGTCTATTGGTCATAGAGTAACAGAGAGTGGAAACAGGCCCTTGGGCCCAACTTACCCACACCGATCAACATGTCCCACCTGTCCACGTTTGGCCCATATATCCCACTAAACCCATCCTAAATGTTGCGATAGTGCCTGCCTCAAGTACCTCCTCCAACAGCTAGTTCCATACACCCTCCACCCTTTGCGTCAATCCTTATTTACAGTATTATTTACAGCGACTTGCTTTACAGAAGGAATGAGGAAGGACTACAGGGATAGGAGGAAAGTGGGGAACTTGCGATCGGAGGATGGGTAAACATGGCAGGAGCGAGAAGGGGAGAGAACACAGGACAGAAGGGTGGGCAAAGCTGGTCGAGAGTGAGAGAGGGAGAGAGAACGCGGATGCTGACAGAGTACAGGTATTGTCACAGGAGCAGACTCATTCTCACCTTTTCCTGACGTTTGCTGCTGTATATGTCCAAATCAAAGAAACTTGGAATCAGCAGCAGATTTGCCACTTTTTCAGCATCAGCAGAGTACTGGGGACAAAAGGAAACGTTTTAAGCGACCAGTACAGCAGAGCACAAGAACAGGCCCTTCGGCCCACGATGGCCATGCCCAGCATGATGTCAAGTTAAATGAATCTTCTCTGCCTCCACATGATCCATATCACTCCATTTTCTCATGTCCATGCGTCACAAAGCTTCTAAAATGCTATTGTTTGCAACAGCCTCTACCACCATCCCTGGCAGCACTTTCCAGGCTCCCACCACCCACCATGTACAAAAAAACTTAACCGCATATCTCCTTGAAACATTCCCCCCTCTCACCTTGAAGCTAGAACCTCTGGCGTGACATTTCTACTCTAGGCAAACTGTTCTGATTGCCTACCTTATCGATGCCTCTCAATTTGAAATACTTTTATTATCATGACTGCAACTGTCTGTCCCCACCTGATCGTATCGGAATTACTACACATGGCACTCCTGCCCCCTTTACTTCGACCCGAGGCAAGACAAGACCATATCTGAGGAAGGATGTGCTGGTATTGGAGAGGGAGCAGAGGCTTACGAGAATGATCCCGGGGCTGATTGGGTTAATGATGAGCGTTTGATGACACTGGGCCGGTACTCGCTGGAGTTGAGAAGGACGAGGGGGGAATCTCATTGAAACTTACCGAATAACGAAAGGCCGACAGAGTGGGTGTGGAGAGGGTGTTTCTACTAGTCAGAAAGTCTAGGACCAGAGGGCACAGCCTCAGAATAAAAGGATGTACCTTGAGAATGGAGAAGAGGAGGGATTTCTTTAGCCAGAGGGTGGTGAATCTGTGGAATTCATTCTCGCAGATGGTAGTGAAGGCGAGGGCAGAGAGCATTTTTTTTTTTTTTAAAGTGGAGATCGATAGGTCCTTGATGAGGAAAGGCATGAAAGATTGTGGGGAGAAGGCAGAAGACTGAGGTTGGAGGGGGGGAGAAACAAGACCAGGCAGGATCGAATGGCAGAGTGGACTCGATGGGCTGAACAGATTTATTCTGCTGCATAATGAATGTTGCTAACCCACCCACCCGGCCCGGCCCTGCCCACCCTGGTCCACCAGCTCAGCACCATCTCCCCACCTTGGCCAGGAGCTGTGGGATGATGACAATCAGATGCTCCGTCAGTCTTGCTCGGTCATCCAGCTGCAGCTTCTTCTCTTTCGCAGTCAGCAACTGAAACAGGTCCAAAGCATTATAAATTAAAGCATTTAAGCAGGAGAGTACACCTGATCAATCTTGTGCCGAGACCGCAAGCCTGGCAACCTCATAGCCCTGTCCCACGGTACGAGTTCATTCCAAGAGCTCTCCCAAGTTTAAAAAAAAAACAAACTCGTGGCAAGCAGGGAGAATGAACGTAACGGATACGTCGGAGCTCAGGGACGTCTCTTAGCGCTAACGGCAGGTACTCGGGAAGACTCGCTGACGGCAGGTAAGTTCGGGAAGACTCATGAAGACTTTTCAACATGATGAAAAATGTCCACAAGAGCCCCGAGTACCGACGAGTGGCCATTACCGTAAATCTCCGAGTTCGAATCAGGGCAAACTCGGGAGAACTCTTGGAATGAACGCGTACCATGGGACAGGGGTTTCAGTTGGTATCACAATAAACCTCACCTTCAGCTCATAGGAACATGGATCTGCAGATACTGGTTTGCCAAGAAAAAAAAAAGGTGCTGGAGTAACTCAGTGGGTCAGGCAGCGTCTCTGGAGGTGACATTTTGGGTCTGGACCTTTCTTCAGACTGATTGTGTTTTCCTCACCTGATCTACAGCAATCAAATTCAAGACAATCTCCTCTCTGCCCGATCATCCTGATCAGGTAACTCATCAACGTCACCTACCAGTATAACATTCTCAAGAAAAATAAGACACAACGTGCTGGAGTATCTCAGTGGGCCAGGCAGCATCTCTGGAGAACGTGGATAAGCGATGTTTCGGGTCTGGACCCTTCTTCACAGATTGTAAAAGAGGGTGGGGGGGGGGGGGGGGGGGGGGAGAAAGTTGGATGAGGGAGGGGCAGGACAAGGCCTGGCTTTGATAGAAAGGTCCAGGGAGGGTGAAAGGCAAGCGGGGAGGAAATCTATGAGGAGCAGGAACGCTGGAGACATGAGAAGGGGTCGTTACTGGGCGGTGACCACTCCTTACCAGGAAAAATTAAAGCCCGGAGGCGGAAGCTCCTTTCTTGGAAGAGAGTCCTTGAAGCATTGATGCAATACATGCACATGAAATGTATTCATAGTAATATAGAATATAGGTGCAGGGGTGGGCCCTTGGAGTCAGCACCACCATTCAATATGATCATGGCTGATCGTCCAAAATCAGTACCCCTTTCCTACTTTTTCCTCCGTATCGCTTGACTTCGTTAGCCCCAAGAACTCCGGAAAACATCCAGTGAATTGACCTCCACTGCTCTCTGTGGCAGAGTTTTCCAGAGATTCACAACTCTCTGGGTGAAATTTTTTTCTCCTCATCGCAGGCCTACGCCTTATTCTTAAACTGTGACCCCTGGTTCTGGACTCCAACGCTGAGAACAATTTTCCTGCAACTAGCCTGTCCAATCCCTTAAGAATGTTATAGCTTTCTATAAGATCCCCTCTCATCCTTCTAAATTCCAGTGAATTAAGCCCAGTCATTCCATTTTATTTCAAGTGCAGCAACATTTTTTTGTCGCCGCTGGATTTTTAAATGTTCAAAATCTTTTGCGACATTGATGCGACGCCGAAAAAAATCGCCAAGTGGGACAGGCCCTTAAAGGTGTTTGGTGGGCCTGGTTCTAATCGTGTTTACTGAAACGGTATCCAAGACTGCCCTACCTCAAACTCTGGTCTCTGGCACTGGAAGGAAGCAACTCTACCGCCTTGCCATTGTGCCTCGCTAGTCTCACAGGGACCCAAATCCACTAAGGGGCTCGGTCACCCTCTGGCCCAGGCCAGCCCGGACCCAGACTAACCTTCTTTCCAGAGAACCTGCCGATGGGCGGGTGAACCTCCACAGCTTGTCGCATTGAGCATACCATCAGCTCAATCAGAGCACTCTCCTCTTGATCAGTGAGACCTGGAAAACAAGCAAAAGGTCATGTCAACTCAATGCAGCTACTTCAGCCTTGCATCCAATTCTGGGCCCCTGAATATTCATAGGTCATAGAGTGATACATTGTGGAAACAGGCCCTTGGGCCCAATTTGCCCACACCGGCAAACATGTCCCAGCTACACAAGTCCCACCTGCCCGCATTTGGTCCATATCCCTCCAAACATGTCAGATCCATGCACCTGTCCAACTGTTTCTTAAACATTGGGATAGTCCCCATCTCAACTACCTCCTCTGGCAGCTCGTTCCATACACCCGCCACCCTTTGTGTGCAAAAGTTACCCCTCAGATTCCCATTAAATCATTTCCTCTTCACCCTAAACCTATCCCCCTCATAGCAGCAGAATTAGGCCACGGCCCATCGAGTCTACCCCAACCATTCAATCTTTCATTCCCTCTCAACCCCATTCTCCTGCCTTCTCCTCATAACCCCTGGCACCCATACTAATCAAGAACCTGTCAATCTATGCGGTAAAAATTATCTATTGACTTAGCCTCCACAGCTTTCCACAGATTCACCTCCCTCTGACTAAAGAAGCCATTCCATCTTTCTGTCCCCCTCAACCCCATCCTCCTCCACAGGAACGATGCAAATTTACTAACAGTTATCGCAGGAAGAGGGACTTTATACATGTGGGTAGAGTGGTGAAATGCTTTCTTGGAATAATTATAAAGGAATCAGAAAGGGATTTAACACTTTAGGATGGTGCAGTGGCCCAGCTGGTAGAGCTCTTAAGTAAACATAGAAAATAGGTGCAGGAGTAGGCCATTCGGCCCTTCGAGCCTGCACCGCCATTCAATATGATCATGGCTGATTATCCAACTCAGTATCCTGTACCTGCCTTATCTCCATACCCTCTGATCCCCTTAGCCACAAGGGCCACATCTAACTCCCTCTTAAATATAGTCAATGAACTGGCCTCAACTACCCTCTGTGGCAGAGAGTTCCAGAGACCCACCACTATCTGTGTGAAAAAAGTCCTTCTCATCTCGGTCCTAAAGGATTTCCCCCTTATCCTTAAGCTGTGACCCCTTGTCCTGGACCTCCCCAACATCGGGAACAATCTTCCTGCATCTAGCCTGTCCAACCCCTTAAGAATTTTGTAAGTTTCTATAAGATCCCCTCTCAATCTCCTAAATTCTAGAGAGTATAAACCGAGTCTATGCAGTCTTTGTTCATAAGGTCATCCCAGATTTGACATCCCAGATTTGGAAGATTTGGAATCGCCATACAGGTTTCATTAGCATTTTAGTACTCCGCAAAGTAACCATTCCCAAGAACAATCTCCCAATTTCAGTTCAAATCTTTAGTCCCCACAGCAACCCAGTAACGCACACCTTCCACCTTCATTCATTCATCTGGGTTCACATTTCATAACTTTTCTATCCTTAATTCACACCTTCAGTCCTTTAATCTCTGGCCTTTGTCTTATCTTCTGCCTATCTAAATCACCCCTCACCTGTATCTACTCATTATCTGGATAGAAGGAATGGGTGACGTTTTGGGTCAAGACCCTTCTTCAGACAGAGAGTCAGGGGAGAGGGAGACACAGAGATAAGGAAGTTTAAGGTGAAAGAACAAGACCTCAAAGGGGATGCGGTTCAAGGACCATGAATATTCACCGACCAGTCTGACTGCCCCCGTGTTTAAATGTTATCTGTGTGCTTCGTTATCGTCTTCTACTAGCTAACAATGATCTATGCTATATTTTCCTTGAACCTCACCCCCTTTTGATGTCTCGTTCTCGCGCCTTCCACTTCCTTATCTCGGTGCCTCCCTCCTCCTCCTCCTCTGTCTGAAGAAGGGTCTCTACATGAAACGTCACCCATCCCTTCTCTCCAGATATGCTGCCTGTTCCACTGAGCTACTCCAGCATTTTCTTTCCATCTTCGCTGTAAACCAGCATCTGCAGTTCCTTCCTCCAGTCAACCCACCACCTGCCGGGCTTTGTCCTGCCCCTCCTCTTCCAGCTTTCTTTCCCCCCCCCCCCCCCCCCCCCCCACCATAATCAGAAGGAGGGGTTCAGAGCCAAAACATTACCTATCCATATTCTCCTGTCTGACCCACTGAGTTACTCCAGCAGTTTATAGAAACATAGAAATTAGGTGCAGAAGTAGGCCATTCGGCCCTTCGAGCCTGCACCGCCATTCAATATGATCATGGCTGATCATCCAACTCAGTATCCCGTACCTGCCTTCTCTCCATACCCTCTAATCCCCTTAGCCACAAGGGCCACATCTAACTCCCTCTTAAATATAGCCAATGAACTGGCCTCAACTACCCTCTGTGGCAGAGAGTTCCAGAGACCCACCACTCCCTGTGTGAAAAAAGTCCTTCTCATCTCGGTCCTAAAGGATTTCCCCCTTATCCTTAAGCTGTGACCCCTTGTCCTGGACCTCCCCAACATCGGGAACAATCTTCCTGCATCTAGCCTGTCCAACCCCTTAAGAATTTTGTAAGTTTACCTTTGGTATATGTCTTATGTCTAGATATGTTTGGTATATGACCTTATGTCTACCTTTGGTATAAACCAGCATCTGCAGTTCTTTGTTTCTACCAAAATGTCACCTATCCATGTTCTCCAGAGATGTTGCCCGACCGACTGAGTTACTCCAGCACTTTGTGTCTTTCTTTGCCTCTTCTCCTGTCATGCCCACCCTAGCTAAGTGCAGCACGGAGCAACCTTGCTGCATCATTGCATTGGCACCGCAACTCCCACACGTGCAGCGGCCATAGCTGCGAGCTCACCCTCTTCATCGTCTCCAATCTCTTCCAGCAACAACTCGGTCATCCCCTCCCAGTCTTTCAGCACGGAGCCAGCGTGGTTCCATAGACTATCCACCAGGTACGCACAGTGCTCGTGGAGCTGAGGAGACAAACACATAAACACTGATCAGTAAAGAGGAAAACAAATCTCCTCACTGAGGAAGAAAGAGTCGAGAATAAATTTGATTTCCCCCCCAGTCGCAAGATCTATTCCGAGGAAACAACAACCTCACCCGAATGAGGAGATTGTGTGTAAATTTTAACCAGTTACAAATTTGTATCTGCTTTCAACACTGACTCGAATCATACAGCGTGGAAACAGGCCCTTTGGCCACACAATCATCATGTCCCATCCACACTAGTCCCACACCTGCCTGCATTTGGGCCCATATGGTTTCTCGATTACTGGGGCAAAAGACTGTGTCTACCCGATTTATTCCACCCATATTATACACCTCTATAAAATCACCCCTCAGAACTAGAGCCTCGAACAAAGAGGGACATAGTGGGGGGCCACCTAGAACATAGAGGGTACCAGTGGGGGGGGGGGGGGGGAGGAGAGAACAAAGAGGGACCAACGGGACGCTAATGAGTACCTTTGTAACTTTACGGCGCCAGATACGTGGCGACCATGCGTACTGTGTACATTGTATGTAAAAAACAAAGAGTTTAACTATACATGTGACAATAAAGTGTAATTGATTACACATCCATGTACCCATCTAAAAGCCTCTTAAAACATCACAAACTCTGTTGACAGTGGAAAGAGACAAAACATATGAAAGTTGTGATAAATTGGAGAGAGTGAGGGAACTGAAACTAATTTCACAACGCGAGTGGCTGGGGATCAGCTGGCAAGCAGTAAATCCCTGGCGTTTCCTACCAAAGTTTCACGACCTTTATAGCCCAAATCCTTTGACCAAACTTTGAGTAAAATAAGAGCACAGTCAAAGACTACTTGAAACATATCAATCATTAGATGTATATAATGGTAAATAAGTTATTTGGAATCCCATCAATGGGCATCTTCTATTGGTGAACTGAAGAGAAGACACACCTCGCTTTCCAAGAAGAATGCAAGCAGCAGCTTAATGAATTCTCCGTTTGCACTGCGCCTGCCCCGCTCTTTGGCTGTAGTCTCAAGAGTTGCATCGTAATGTCTCCGCAGCCTGAAACACAGAGTAGGATTTTATTACAGGTCTGAACTGACAGTATGTGCATTCAGAGAGGCTAAAGTTAACACAGCATTAGACACCTCACCAACAAGAGTCTGACGAAGGGTCTCGACCCGCAACGTTACCCATTCCTTCTCTCCAGAGATGCTGCCTGTCCCGCTGAGTTACTCCAGCTTTTGGTGTCTTTCACCAACAAGAGAGTTTGCTAGTGCCAGGAATTCCCTGTCACAGACCACTGTTGAGAAGGGTACGATGGACTGGGAGACTGGCACGAGATCTTTGTGCCTCAAATTTAATACAGCACAAGACAACTCATCACCAACAGTCAGCTTCGTACCAGGAATTCACAGTCCCAGACCAGAGTGGAGAAGTGTGAGAAACACCAAGAGACATCAAGATGCACAGAGTCACTTTCCCAGAGTAGGGGAATCAAGAACAAGAGAACATAGGTGAGGGAGGGGGGAAGAGATTTAATATGATCCCAAGGGGTAACTTTTTCACACAGAGGGTGGCGAAGGAGGTAGATGAGGCAGGTACTATCGCAACATTTTAGAAACATTTAGACAAGTGCATGGATAGGAGAGGTTTAGAGCGATATGGGCCAAATGCAGGCAGATAGGACAAGTGTAGATGGGACTTTTTGGTGGGCACAACTCCATACTCCTCCGCAGTTCAAAGTGGGACCGGCCCCGCGTGGCCATACTCCTCAAGCCACCACGTATGGTCGTGCTAGACGCATGCAATCGCATGTTGGTGGGACAGGCCCTTAAGATATCTACAGGCACCGAATCTCTCACACAGAGAAGGGGAATCAAAAATTGTCATGGGTTTAAGGAGAAGGGAGAAGAGATTTAATAGAAAACAAAGGGGTAACTTTTTCACATAGTTGGGTGTATGGAACGAGCTGCCGGAGGAAGTAGTTGAAGTTGGTACTATCGAAACGTTTTGGACACATTTAGACAGGTTCATGAATAGGAGAGGTTTAAAGGGATATGGGCCAAAAGTGGGCAGGTGGGACTGGTGTAGATGAGACATGTTGGCCGGTGTGGGCAAGTTGGCCTGTTCCATGTCTCCATGGAACAACACGTTTCTCATGCCCCTTTCCAGCGAGCTGCGGCATAAACAGCAGTTGCTCTCACTCCCTCTGCCAATTTATATTTTACATTAACTCAATCATTGTGTTGGAAGTTGTAGCAGGATCAGTGAAACTTCATCTCCTTCAGTTGATCCCACTGCCCTTTACAGTACCTACTTCAAATGGGCATGGATATAGCCAACTGTGGAGGGCACCAAAGTCTGTTGCTGCAATGTGAATAGGACAACATCCACCCATCACTTGCCAGGTTTGGCCCCGCACCACCTCCCCTTTCCAGCTCTCTCCCTCCCCAATTCCGTCAGTTTGAAGGGGCGGGTGGGGGAAGAAAGAGGTCCCAACATGAAACATCGTGTGTATTTGCTGTCCCCAGACGCTGCCTGGCCCGCTGAGTTCTGCAAGCACTTTGCTTGTTGTTTTAGAAGACTGATGGCCAAATATTCTACACCTTATCTCCAGTATTAAGCCCTACGAAGGTTAGCATACGAGTCCTACTGTCACCGACTATCCCCCGTGGTGGTACAGGAGTGCAGCGGGTAGAGTAGCTGCCTCACGGAACCCGAGCTCCATTCCGACCTTGGGTGTTGTCTATGTGGAGTTTACACGTTTTCCCTGCGATTGTGTGGGTTTCCTCCGGGTGCTCTGGACTCCTCCACTACCCAGACATACGGGTTTGTAGATTAATTGGCCTCTGTTAATTGCTGCTATTGTGTAGCGAGTGGATGAGAAATTAGGATAAAATAGAACTAATGTGAGTGGGCATGGATTTTAGTTTAGTTTACAGATACAGTGTGGAAACAGGCCCTATGACCCACCGAGTCCACGCCAAAACAACAATCCCCGTACAGCAACACCATCCTACACACACTTGGGACAATTTACAATTTTACTGCAGCCAGTAAGGGAGGAAACCGGAGCACCAAGAGAAAACCCACGCAGTCAGAGAGAACGTGCAAACTCCCTACAGACAGCATCTGTAGTCAGGATGGAACCCGGGTCTCTGCCGCTCGAAGGTAGCAACTGCTGTATTTTTCAATCATGTATTAAGGGCCTGTCCTACAAGCATGCAACTCTACGCGATAAACCCGATCAAACTAGAAGCGGGGGCCGTGCGGAGGTCGGGTGATCCCCTGTACAGGGCCGTTCCCACCAGTATGCGCCTGCATGCGGCAAGCGCAACCAAACGGCAGTAGGGGCCGCGCGGAGGTCGGGTGAGTGGCGCAACGCGGCGCAAAGTGAGGCGAACTTGGAGCGAAGTCTAAGGTAAGTTCGCCAGGACAGAGAGGGGCACACAGAGAGGGGCACAGAGGCACACACACACAGATGGCGATGGAGCCACACACATAGAGGGTCACGGAGGCACCTACAGAGAGGGTCACGGAGGCACCTACAGAGAGGGTCACGGAGGCACGATGTCAGGGCGGTGTGTAATGCGTCGAGGCGACTGGGAGCCGACAAGCCGTTGCCGCACGGAATTTTTGAACATGGTCAGTTTTTCGGAGCCCCGCGCAATGTCGGGACGAACTCCGCACAATTCCGCACGGCTCCGGCGATCGAAGTGGGACCGGCCCCGCGACGCCGGACGCCTCAAACGACCACGTTAGGTCGCGCTAATCGCATAGAGTTGCATGCTTGTAGGACAGGCCCTTTAGTAAAACCAGTACATTAACAGAGAGCTAGAGCCAACTTACTTAATGTATACAAAATATCCAGCGGCTGCTGCAGTGGGGCGGTGAGAGGCGTACACCAGCGGGTACACACACTCACATTCCTCATTGCTCAACACATCCTCAGTATTCCTGGAGACAAAGGAGGACTTGCAGTTAAATAATACCACGTGCGAGTTCAAAGCAGCTCAAAGCACCAAAGTCTGAAGAAGGGTTTCGGCCCGAAACGTTGCCTATCTCCTTCACTCCATAGATGCTGCTGCACCCGCAGAGTTTCTCCAGCATTTTGTGTCCCCCAGCTTAAAGCAGCTTTCACCGCACTTAATCAAGTACAATTATGTTGGTCTTTCTTCGCCTCCACTCTTCCCCCTTCCCTTCCCCCCCCCCCCCCCCCCCCCCCACCGCTTTCAGTCTGAAGTAGTCGCGACCTGAAACATCACCTATCCATTTCCCCCAGAGATGGTGGCTGACCCGCTGAGTAACTCCAGCACTTTGTGTCTAGCCAAGGTTTATGGGCCAAATGGGATTGGCGTAGATGGGGCACATTGGTCAGCATGGACGAGTTGGGCTGAAGGGCCTCTTTCAGTGCTGTATGACGATGACTCGTCTTCTCAAGGCCAGTTATGGATCAATAATAAATCCCGGCCAGGCTAACAAAGCTTACAATCTCACGGATGAATAAACAAAAAGTTGAACATACTTACTGGAGAATGAGAGTCAATAGGCCGACTGCTTCCACGGCAACATCATAATCCATGTCTAGGACCATGGACACCATCCTGTCCTGCATCAAAATCAAAAGGCAAAGAGCTGAATCCAACAGCAAACTATCAGCAACAAAAAGCTGGAGTAACTCAGCAGGTCAGGCAGCATCTCTGGAGAAAAGGAACAGGTGACGTTTCGGGTCGAGACCCTACTTCAGACTGAGATTCAGGGCACAGGGGAACGAGAGATTATAGACAATGATGCAGAGAGATATAGAACAAGTGAATTAAAGATATGCAAAAAAGTTACGATGAACAAGGAAAGGTGGAGCCCACAATGGTCCATTGTTGGCTATGGGTTAGGTAATAATGAAATTCATTGGCTGTACAGACAATGAAATTCAACAGGGCGACATTGAAACTAGCACGACAACTAGGGTGGGGGAAGGACAGAGAGAGAGAGAGAGAGGAGATGCAAAGGTTATTTGAAGTTGGAAAAGTCACCGTGCATACCACTGGGTTGTAAGCTGCCCAAACAAAATAGCAAGTGGTGTTCCCCCAATTTGCATCTGGGCTCACTCTGGCAGTGGAGGGGCTCAGAATAGAAACGTCAGTGGGGGAAATGGCAACAAGATGTGAGTCCAAGTTGGGACTGGAGCCCCTGTTGTTGTCAAAGACGAGTGTCTTATCAAATATCATCCATATTTTTAAGACAGATAGAAAAGTTCTTGATTAGAATGGGTGTCAAGGGTTATAGGGAGAATGCAGGAAAATCAAATTAGGAGGCAGAGATCAGCCATGATTGAACGGTAGAGTAGACTCGATGGGCCGAATGTCCCAATACTACCCCTATAACTTGTAAACTCTTGTTCCAAAATGCCAGACACAATCCCAAAGTTGCTTAATTAGCTCCTGACAGATCTCGAGTTCTGGGAAAAGTAGAAGAGGCTTTGTACCTTGAAGCGGTTGGTGAAGAGTTCCAGCTTCAGGCTGATTTCCTTGCTTTCGTACAGATGTCGGAGCGACTTTAAACATTTCAGTCTCACCTCTCGTTGCTGAAAGAATTAAACAGGCAGGACAATGGATTTAGGAAGGTGCATGCGACATCAACGACAAACCGGAGAGAGGTTCCAGTCAACCCTACAAAGAGACCACCTTGTATTTAGTGCTCTCAGCAAAATGATTGATATTGATTGTGAATTGTTGGGCCCCAAAGTATCAAGCTCTGCGGTGCTCCACTCATCAGTCTGCCAACCGGAGAAAGATCAATTCCTGTAAAGCAGCAACATGGCCTCCAGACTTTTAGACTCAGTGCCCCGATTAAGACAAAGCATTCATCTTCTTTACCACTCTGTCTATCTGCGTTGCCAGTCAAGGAACTGTGGACTTGGACGCCAAGTCCCCTCAGTACATCAGTATTGTCAAGGGTTTTGCTATTAACTGTATACTTTCCCCTTACATTCAACCTCCAAAATGCAACACATCATACTTGCTTGGATGAAATTCCACCTGCCATTTCTTTGGCTGATCCATATCCTGCTACATACAGTTTTCCTCACTGTCTGCAACTCCAGCAATCTCGGTGTAATCTGCTAACCCCACTACCCAATGTCTGCTCCATTTCATCTACATATAAAATTCTTAAGGGATTGGACAGGCTAGCTGCAGGAAAAATGTTCCCGATGTTGGGAGAGTCCAGAACCAGGGGTCAGTGTAAGAATAAGGGGTAGGCAATTTAGGACTGAGATGAGGAGAAACTTTTTCACCCAGAGAGTTGTGAATCTGTGGAATTCTCTGCCACAGAAGGCAATGGAGGCCAATTTACTGGATGTTTTCTAGAGAGTTAGATAACTCTTAGGGCTAACAGAATCAAGGCATATCGGGTGAAAGGAACGGGGCACTGACTTTGGATGATCAGCCATGATCTTATTGAAGGATCAACCATGATCTTATTGAAATGTTTTCATTTATGTAGAACCACCTGTATCCACCTATCACTTGCCAGGCTTCGTCTTGGGTGCACCAACCCAATGTCCAAAAGCAAAGGTCTCTTCGTGAGTGGAATGGACAGTGGAAAATCTAGATTGCCTAACCGTCTCACATTGATTGTTTTTCAGTTTTTAGTTTTGAAACATAGAAATTAGGTGCAGGAGTAGGCCATTCGGCCCTTCGAGCCTGCACCGCCATTCAATATGATCATGGCTGATCACCCAACTCAGTATCTTGTACCTGCCTTGTCTCCATACCCTCTGATCCCCTTAGCCACATCTAACTCCCTCTTAAATATAGCCAATGAACTGGCCTCAACCACCTTCTGTGGCAGAGAATTCCAGAGACTCACCACTCTCTGTGTGAAAAATGTTTTTCTCATCTCGGTCCAAAAAGACTTCCCCCTTATCCTAAAACTGTGACCCCTTGTTCTGGACTTCTCCAACATCGGGAACAATCTTCCTGCATCTAGCCTGTCCAACCCCTTAAGAATTTTGTAAGTTTCTATAAGATCCCCCCTCAATCTTATAAATTCTAGCGAGTACATGACGAGTCTATCCAGTCTTTTTCATACGAAAGTCCTGACATCCCAGGAATCGGTCTGGTGAACCTTCTCTGCACTCCCTCTATGGCAAGAATGTCCTTCCTCAGATTAGGAGACCAAAACTGTACGCAATACTCCAGGTGTGGTCTCTTCAAGACCCTTCAAGACAACTGCAGTAGAACCTCCTTGCTCCTATAGTCAAATCCTTTTGCTATAAATGCTAACATACCATTCACTTTCTTCACAGCCTGCTGCACCTGCATGCCTACTTTCAATGACTGGTGTACAATGACACCCAGGTCTTGTTGCATCTCCCCTTTTCCTAATCGGACACCATTCAAATAATAGTCTACTTTCCTATTTTTGCCACCAAAGTGGATAACCTCACATTTATCCACATTATACTGCATCTGCCATGCATTTGCCCACTCACCCAGCCTATCCAAGTCACCTTGCAGCCTCCTAGCATCCTCGTCACAGCTAACACTGCCCCCAGCTTCGTGTCATCCGCAAACTTCGAAATGTTGCATTTAATTCCCTCGTCCAAATCATTAATATATATTGCAATTAGTTGGGGTCAAAGCACTGAGCCTTGCGGCACCCCACTAGTCACTGCCTGCCATCCTGAAAAGGACCCGTTCACTCCTGCTCTTTGCTTCCTGTCTGCCAGCCAGTTCTCCATCCACTGAACCACCAATACCGTGTGCTTTAAGTTTGTATACTAATCTCTTGTGTAGGACCTTGTCAAAAGCCTTCTGAAAGTCCTGATGCAACACATCCGCTGCTTCTCCCTTATCCACGCTACTAGTTACATCCTCGAAAAATTCAATAAGATTCGTCAGACATGATTTACCTTTCGTAAATCCATGCTGACTTCGTCCAATGACTTCACCACTTTCCAAATGTGCTGCTGTAGAACTTTCCCTACTACCGATGTTAGACTAACTGGTCTGTAATTCCCCGCTTTCTCTCTCCCTCCTTTTTTAAAAAGTGGGGTTACATTAGCTACCCTCAAATCCTCAGGAACTACTCCAGAATCTAAAGAGTTTTGAAAAATTATCACTAAGGCAGCCACTATTTCTGGGGCTACTTCCTTAATTACCCTGGGATGCAGCCTATATGGCCCTGGGGATTTATCGGCCTTTAATCCATTCATTTACCTAACACCACTTTCCGGCTAACCTAGATTTCACTCAGTTCCTCCATCTCATTTGACCCACGATCCCCTGCTATTTCCGGCAAATTATTTATGTATTCCTTAGTGAAGACTGAACCAAAGTAGTTATTCAATTGGTCTGCCATGTCCTTGTTCCCCATGATCAATTCACCTGTTTCTGACTGCAATGGACCTACACTTGTTTTAACTAATCTTTTTCGGTTCACATATCGATAAAAACTTTTGCAGTCAGTTTTTATGTTTCCTGCCAGTTTTCTTTCATAATCCATTTTCCCTTTCCTAATTAAGCCCTTTGTCCTCCTCTGTTGGACTCTGAATGTCTCCCAGTCCTCTGGTAGGCTGCTTTCTCTGGCTAATTTGTACGCTTCATCTTTTGCTTTGATACTATCCCTGATTTCCCTTGTTATCCACAGATGCACTACCTTCCCTGATCTATTCTTTTGCAAACTGGGATGAACAATTGGTGTAGTTCATCCATGCAGTATTTAAATGCCTTCCATTGCATATCCACCGTCAACCCTTCAAGAATCAATTGCCAGTCTATCTTGGCCAATTCACGTCTCATACCCTCAAAGTTATCTTTCTTTAAGTTCAGGACCCGTGTTTCTGAATTAACAATGTCACTCTCCATCCTAATGAAGAACTCAACCATATTATGGTCACTCTTGCCCAAGGGGCCACGCACAACAAGGCTGTTAACTAACCCTTCCTCATTACTCAATACCCAGTCTAGAATAGCCTGCTCTCTCGTTGGTTCCTCTACATGTTGGTTTAGATAACTATCCCACATACATTCCAAAAATCCTCTTCCTCAGCACCCCTGCCAATTTGATTCACCCAATCTATATGTAGATTGAAGTCACCCATCATAACGGTTTTATCTTTGTCGCACGCATTTCTAATTTCCTGTTTGATGCCATGCCCAACTCCACTACTACTGTTAGGTGGCCTGTACACAACTCCCACTAACGTTTTCTGCCCCTTAGTGTTTCGCAGCTCCACCCATATCGATTCCACATCCTCCAAGCTAATGTCCTTCCTTTCTATTGCGTTGATCTCCTCTCTAACCAGCAACGCTACCCCACCTCCTTTTCCTCTCTGTCTATCCCTCCTGAATATTGAATATCCCCGGATGTTCAGCTCCCAGCCTTGGTCACCCTGGAGTCATGTCTCCGTGATCCCACCTATATCATAATCATTAATAGCTATCTGCACATTCAACTCATCCACCTTATTATGAATGCTCCTCGCATTGACACACAAAGCCTTCAGGCTTATTTTTACAACGCTCTTGCCCCTTTTACAATTATGTTGAAAGGTGACCCTTTTTGATTTTTGCCCGGGATTTGTCTGCCTGCCACTTTTCACCTTGCTACCTATTGTTTCTATCCTCATTTTACACCCCTCTGTCTCTCTGCTCACACATTTAAGAAACCCACCACCTCTTATTCTCTGTTTATTATTTTCTTCTTCTTTCCCCCCTACGTGTTGCGTCTGACTGCTTCCCTACTCTGCCTCCTGCCTCACGCACGGTCTACTTGCTTTCTCTATTTGAGTCCCTCCCCCCAACCGATTTAGTTTAGAGATACAGTGCGGAAACAGGACCTTCGGCTCTCCAAGTCCGCACAGACCAGCAATCCCAGCACACTTCCATATCCTACATTCTGGACAATTTGCACATAGCAAGTCAATTAACCTACAAACCTGTGCATCTTTGGAGTGTGGAGGAAACCAAAGATCTCGAAAAAAGCCCACCGGATCACGGGGAGAACGTACAAACTCTGTACACAGAACCCGTACTGGTAGAGTTGCTGCCCACTTGGGCCGCACGACTATGGTGTGACCACCTCCTTAAAAATACCACTCATGAAATTCTCAGTCTCACTGACTAGGTCACTGGAAGAACTCATCTCTTTCAACAAGGTACAGAACGCACGCCATACACAATTTTAAGTTGGAGATTGGTGCTGTTGGATCATATTTACAACCCACCCATTTATATCGGTGGGTTGAGGTTGGGAGAGATCGTAAAGCAAGTAGGTTACGAGAGACCAGAGAGATGTCCAAGTTGACCCGCACAGCCCAGCACCACGATAGGTAAGCCCCTAGCAAAAACAACAAGCGGATTAATCATGGGACTGAACTCGCTGGGGTTTAGAAGGATGAGGGGGGCCTCATTGAAACTTACCGAATAATGAAATGCCTGGATAGAGTGGACGTAGAGAGGATGTTTCCACTAGTGGGAGAATCTAGGACCAGTGGCCATAGCCTCAGAATAAAAGGACGTACCTTTAGGAAGGAGACTAGGATGAATTTATTTTGTCAGGGTGGTGAATCTATGAAATTCATTGCCACATACGGCAGTGGAAGTAAAGTCATTGGGCATTTTTAACGCAGAGATTGATAGATTTTTGATTAGTACAGGGGTCAGGGGTTATGGGGTGAAGGCAGGTGAATGGGGCTGAGAGGGAAAGATAGATCAGCCATGATTGAATGGCGGAGTAGACTGGATGGGCCGAATTGTCTAATTTTGCTCCTATCACATACGAACCAATGAAGCCCGTTGCACAGAGCTACAAAGCCACAGCTTGTTGGTCAAATGAGTCGGTTAACTAGGAGGTATTTACTGTAGAGGGACCGTTGCCTCAGCAGATCAGAGCATTGGGAGGGGGGGGGGGTGTGTGTGTGTGTGTGTGTGTGTGTGTGTGTGCGCGCACCATCTTGAGATCGAGAGCTGTATTTGTGCAGGTGAGACGCGATCCAGCAAGACCAACCGATACCAACCGAGAAATCTGCTGTGGTTGATCTTAGTGTGAATGGGATAATGAAGGGAAAGGATGGATATGGATAATGGATGGATTCATCATTCAGCCAATCAACTGGATTATGATCAACCAGCATCATCACCGTTTGTTGATCCTGCCTTACCAACAGTATCACTGCATATTATAATGTGGGTCTAATTTTAATCTTCACGTACTGGCTAATTCTATTGCAAAAAAAAAAACCTGCTGGTCTCTGTAGATCCTACCAGCTGCTTAAAATAAACGTGACCACAATTATAAAGTTAGACTTTAGATACAGCGTGGAAACAGGCTCTGCAGCCCACCAGGTCCATGCCGACATTGATGACCCTCGTATCCTACACTCTAGGGACAATTTACATTGTTACTGAAGCCAATTAACCTACAAACTGGTACATCTTTGGAGTGTGGGAGGAAAGCGGAACGCCCAGAGGAAATCCTTGCGGTTGCAGAGAGAACGTGCAAATTCTGTGCAGGAAGCACCCGTAGTCAGGATCGAACCCGGATCTTTGGCACTGTAAGGCAGCAACTCTTCCACCGTGCCGACCCAGTTAATGGAATCTGCCTACCGTTCATACCCACTGTTTTTCACTCCCTCCGTACCCACCTGGTAAACTATAGGAGACTAACATTATTGTGAACGGTTGTCACTGATGCTAGATTTGTCCTGAAAAGATTCTTCTGCCCGCTTGTTTCACCAAATTTCTACGGACACAACACAACGGACGGACAGTGCTTTCCATCCCCAGAATTACTTTATGGACCTTCTCAATGGCCTCTTCCTGTGTATGGCCCAACCAAGAGTGTTGATATTAGCCTTCAAACCTGCAGTTAATTAGACAGCGCCCCATCAAACACTCACTTACATTACTCCTATCTTCCCACCAATTACTGAGATTCTATCGCTCACAATAGGGGCATCTTAGTGCGACCAATTACCCAATCAATCCACGCATTTGTGTGTCGGAAGGAACTGCTGGTTTACACCGAAGATAGACACAAAATGTTGGGGCAACTCAGCGGGACAGGCAGCATTACTGAATAGAAGGAATGGGTGACGTTTCGGGTCCACACCCTCCTTCAGATTGAGGGTCAGGGGCGAGGGAGACAGAGATATGGAATGGCAAGGTGTGAAAACGAGACATCAATGGGGACGAGGTTCAAGGAAAATGTAGACTAGATCATTGTTACCCAGGGGAAGGTGGGAAAGAGGCATGCAAAGATTAAATTTAATCCGAAGGACAGTCAAACTGGTCGGAGAAATGGGATGGAATGAAAGGGAAAGCAAGGGTTACTTGAAGTTAGAGGAGTCAATAGTCATACCGCTGGGGTGTAAGCTGCCCAAGTGAAATATGAGGTGCTGTTTCTACAATTTGTCAGTGGAGGAGACCCAGGACAGGAAGGGCAGTGTGGGAAAGGGAGGGGGAGTTTAGCTTTAATTGTGAAAGGAAATCCAAACTATCTACACATCCCACTCGCTGCACCACTGTGCCACCCCCATGCATCTGTATATGTTAATACTTCACCAGCACCTTGTCGTGAAGCATCCAGCCGACATACTTCAGGTAGCTGTCATTAAGAAATGAGTCACTGTAGCGCTTCATCCACACGCCAATTTCCTCCATGCAGACTGCCCGTATCTCCGCAATCAAATCCCTGCCAAATGAGTGGAAAAGGTGAGACGGTACATGGCGAGGTGGCACAACACTCCTCACCAACACCTAGATAAGCTTATTCAACGGACAATCACAGACACCCGCTCGGTACAAACGCCCCATTGGGAAGACAACAAGGGCGTGAGAGGAAGGCAAGGATTTAAGTAGCTGCAACGTACCGATACCTGTGGACGAACACTCCCTTAAAGATTGCATTCATCATGTTCTCAACCTCTTCCTGATTCTGCAGCATCTGCAAAATAAGACAAGATAGCCATTGCACCCTGGAATACGCCAGACACAGCACGGAACCACAAACGGGTTGGTCTAAGACTGTGGATCAGTTAATTAGCCCATCAGACAGACCATCGAACTCTGGAAATTGGTACATGTTACATTGACTCAGACTGCTGTACAGCTAGAACCTCTGTATGAATGGGGGTGCAACACAGGAAAACACATTTTAAAGCAGAGAGAAAAGACAGACAACTCATTGCTTGGCAGCTTACCTGGTTTCTGCCGCATATGTAGACACACACCCGTGCAGGCAGAGTGCGGTTTCTCATTGCTTGGCTGCAAACCACCATGCATTTCTGCCACACATAGACACACACACACACACAAAGACAGACAGCAGCCACATTCCTTGGATGGCGACCTCCTTGCATGCAGACACATACACTCATGTGTGCACACACACACACGCAAGCGGACTGCTGCTGCTCACTGCTTGGCTGCTCACCTTGTGTTCCTGTACACATGCAAACACGCACGTGCACACACACCTGCTGTCTCACTCCTTGACTGCTCACCTGCTTGTATTTGTGCGGCAGAGGAACATACACACATGCATGCACACCCGTGCAGGCAGATTGCCACCTCTCGTTACTTGGCAGCTCACCTCATTTGGTTTCTGTCACACATGCAACCACACATACTCGCATGCACACATATACATGCAGTCAGACTGCCACCTCTCATTGCTTGGTTGCTCACCGTCTTGTTCCTGCCACATGTAACGCGTCTCTGTGACACAAGCACACCCGTGCACACACACCCATGCAGGCAGACTGCCTCTCGTTGCTTGGCTGCGCACCTCGTTTCTGCCACACATACACATGTGCATGCAGACCCCCGCACTGTCTGCTATCTCTCATTGTTTGGCAGTTCACTCCTCGAGTTCCTGCCACACATGCAATCACACGTACACGCGCGCATGCACACAACACACACCTGCGCAGGCAAACTGCCTCTCATTGCTTGCCTGCTCACTGCCATCTTTCAGCCACACATGCAGATATACACGCGCGTGCACACACCCATGCAGGCAGACTACCGCCTCTCATTGCTTGCCTTCTCACCTCCTTGCTTTTCTGCAGCAGCATCTCCAGGCGGTCGTTGGCCCTCTTGCCCGCTGACTTGTTCCGCTCGGTGTCGTACTGACGTTTGTTGTTTTCCTGGTGGACGTTCAGATTCAAGGCCACGTCCACCAGAGCCGTCATCAGCTTCATCGCTGCAAACACCAGAAGCAGAGTATAGCAGGTGCATAACAGGAAGCCACCAGATGCTCCCGACCGTTTCCATGCACCCACCTCCACCCAGGTGCCAAAGCGTGCACACAACTGGAAACGCCAGGCACCAGACCCCTTACAGGAAACAACCCCGGAGCAGTGTTTACCATTTGGAGCTTTGCGTGAAGTTATTTGGAGAATTGCGTGCAGTTCCAGTCGCCCAATTGCAAGAAGGATGTGCGGCTTTAGAAAGGGTGCAGAGGTGGTTGACTGAAATGATGGGTGCAAGGAACTGCAGATGCTGCTTTAGAAGAAAAGACCCACCAAAGCACAGGAGTAACTCGGCGGGTCAGGCAGCAACTCTAGAGAAAATTCCAGAGACACTGCCTGGCCCACCAAGTTACTCCCAACACGTTGTGCCATTTCTTTGAAACCGGAATAATGCTTGCATTACCCATAAGAAGGTGCGACACAGATTTGGGTAGTTTTCTCCAAAACACTGGAGGTTGTAGGGGGACTCAATAGACATATAAAAAAATCAAGCGACTTAGATAGAGTAGATAGAACCATTTCCCCAGAGTACAAATATTAAATACTCGACAGCATCGATTTAAGGCAAGAGGGGCAATTGTGGCACCACCCAGCGGATAGGCCAGTTATTGGGTGAACCCTCGGCCCTAGGACAGGCAGGGTCACATGACTAGGTTTGGCGGGAAGTAGTCGTCACGTGGCTTAGGAGTGTGCCCAATGAGTTGTGCGGAGAGGTTGGTGTGCGCCTGGAAAGTGCTGTCAGGGGTGGTGGTAGTAGCAGCGGCTGATGCAATAGTGGTGTTTTGGATAGGCACATGGATATGCGGGGAATATGGATAAGCCTGAAGAACGGTCGCAACCGGAAACGTCACCCATTCCTTCTTTCCAGGGGTGCTGCCTGTCTCGCTGATTTACTCCAGCATTTTGTGTCAATCTTCAATTGTGTCCAGCATCTGCAGTTCCTTCCTACACATGGTTAATGTGCAGGCAGATAAGAGATGGTCTTGGCAAAATTTTCATAGAAACATAGAAAATAGGTGCAGGAGTAGAACAATAAGCCCTTCGAAGCAAAATCAGTACCCCATTCCTGCGTTCTCCCCATTTTCATTGCTTCAGTTAGCCTGAAGAACTATATCCAACTCTCTTGAATACATACATCTGTTCGGCACAGATACAGTGGGCTGAAGGGCCTGTTCCTGTACTGATCTACGTTGTATAGCTGGTGTGTGTGATACTCACCGGCCAGCGTGCTGGTGTGCCTGAAGGCGCGGACCTGGGAATCAGACAACCCAGTCAAGAGGGAAATCAAGGTGTCCATCATGTACTCGTCGTAAATGACGTTGTACTGGCACTGGCGCACCAGCACGGCGATGAACTCGCAGAAATTCTGCCGAAACTTCTTCCACATGGGACCGGCCATCGACAGAGGGTAATCGCCACTCTCCTGCAACAGCAGTGTAATCACGTTATATCCCCTACAATAACTATAAAATATCCCCCACAACAACTAGGTATGTTACAAAACTTACCTTTAGCGGTGCTCCAGTTCTGCCGCTGGCCGTGTGCACGACTTTGGCGCTTTTAAGGGGGGGGGGGGGGGGGGGGGGGGGGGGCGGGGTTAAAATGCGGGTTTCTCCATGCAATCCAGAGCGTTCTGTTGTCGGAGTGCGAGCTATTTTTGGAGATGCGTTCCGACTGCCGGTAAGTCTGTTTTTTTTAAAATAAATAGCCCGACTACTTAAACACTGCAGTAAAATAAAAATTAGCTCCTAATGCCGTGAACGCCGACAACGGGGACCGATTTTACGTAGGGGACAGGTAAGTGAAAGCTGTTTATTTTTACATATAAACTTGTTTTTTTAGGGGACTTTAATCAATATTTCATGTTGCGAAACGGTGATTTAGCCCCCATATGAACTGGCGGAAAATTTCCTGCAGATATTGGGATTAAATTCACCACAACCGCAACGTTCTAATCCATCGCGTTCCAGAAAATCCCACTCGCAAGCTGTTTAAAATGCCCATTAATTTACAGGCATTAAACACTGAATTCCCTCAATTTGGCCTATAAATTAATGACAATTAGATTTAAAAATCATGTTTTATTGTGAATGATTGTGTGACTGTTAATTGGACACTTAGGCTTTAAATTTTTTTAATAATTTTCTTAAGTAATGGATAGATGTTTAGATCTAGTAATTGAATTTTGTAATTGGCTACAATTGGGTAACTAACTAATTATATGCTTTAATTTCAGGTCATCCAAGTAAGATTATTTCATATTTGTTTCAGAATACTTCAATCTATAATAACTGAAAGTTTATTTCAGTTCTCTTAAATTTTAAGGAAGTTATGGGCTTTTGACTGTCCTCGATCACAACTTTTGTGACAAGTCAATAGAAAAGCAATAGGAAGCAAGTTGCTAATTTCCAAGTATGAAAATGGCCCTAACTTTTTTAATACTGAAGATATGAAAGTGAATTAGGTGTCAAATTAAACTTACTTTTATGTTTTATCTGATGGGATAAATTGAAGACTTGATTTTCAAAATCTCAAAATGTTGTAACATTGCTACAACAACTATACAAATATCCCCAACATTAACTATAGAAGTGGTGGTGGAGGCACATATGATCGTGGCGCTTGAGAGGTTGTTGGAGAGGCACATGTTTATGCAGAGAATGTGCAGGCAGAGATTAGTTCAACTTGGCCTCACACAGATATTGTGGGCCGAAGGGGCTGTCCCTGTGCTGTACTCAAGCTCATAAGTTGTAGGCGTAGAATTAGGACATTCAGCCCATCAAGTCTACTTCACCATTTAATTGTGGCTGATCTATCATTCCCCCTCAATCCCATATTCCCCGACACCCATAAAGGGTCTGTCCCACTCAGGCGTTATTTTAGGGGACTGCCGGAGACTAGGCTTGTCTTCTCCTGACGAAGGTGCTGTTGTAGGTTGTCGCCAACAAGAGTAAGGTGACGTGCCTCAATGACTATCGACCAGTGGCACTAACGTCTGTGGTGATGAAGTGCTTTGATGCACATCAACTCCTACCTCGACAAAAACCTCGACTCACTACAGTTCGCATACCGCCAAAACAGGTCAACAGAGGATGCAATTTCATTGGCTCTCCACTCCGCATTGGACCACTTGGACAATAAAAACTTACGTCAGGCTGTTGTTTATAAACTACAGCTCAGCGTTTAATACCATCATCCCTTCCAAGCTGGTTACCAAGCTCACGGAACTGGGTCTCTGCGCATCCCTCTGCAATTGGATCCGCAACTTCCTCATCCACAGACCAGTTTGTTCGAATTGGCGGAAACACTTCATCCTCAGTAACAATTAATACAGGAGCACCTCAAGGCTGGGTGCTCAGCCCCCTGCTCTACTCACTCTATACCCATGACTGCGTAGCCGGACATAGTGCGAACTCCATTATCAAGTTCGCCGACGACACCACCGTTGTTGGACAAATTACAGATGGGGATGAGTCAGAGTATGGAAGTGAGATCGACCAACTGACAAATGGTGCCAGCACAACAACCTGGCTCTCAGCAATAAAGGTGACATTGGCAACACCTCCTCCCAGGCACTGCCTGTAATTATAGATTGTGCAGCCACATAGTCCCTGCCCATTTGGTATACAAAATGGTAAAGAAGATATTAAATAAATGATCAATCATCGATAACTCTACAAATGGTCTGGCACCTATGAGAGAAACAGGCGACAAAGAGGTGCAACAGGTAAGTTGCTGCCTCATAGCGCCAGGGACCCGGGCTCGATCCTGGCCACAGCAGCTGTATGTCTGTGTGGAGTTTGCATGTTCTCCCTGTAACGACATGCTTGTGCAGGGTGCTCCGGTTTCCTTCCACATCCTGAAGGAGTGTGGAGGCTAATTGGCCTTCTGTAAATTGCCCCCCCCCCCCCCACCCAGTGTGTGAGGAGTGGATGAAAAAATGGGATAATGTAGAACCAGTACCAGTGCAGGGGTGACCGATGGTGGGTGTGGGGCAGTCGGCTGCACGGCAAGACAAATTTCACTACACCAATTGGTGTATGTGACAATAAATGTCCTTTGTCCTTTGAGATGTGTTTTGTCAATACTATACACCACATTCTAAAATACAAACTGCCTTGATTGCACAAGGAACTTTAGGGCATTGTTTTTGTCTTTGCACTATGCCGTTTTGCTGTGTTTTTATATATTGAGCTTATTTTAGTTGATTATTATAGTGTGTAATGAGTAATAATGCTCACATATCTGATGTGTTGCTGCAAGTAAGAAATGTATTGTTCCGTTTTGAAGCGCATGACAAAAAGAATCTCTTGACAACACCTTGGCTAGGATAATTATATGCAGAATTGCTAATCGTGTCAAATGAATGCAACTTATTTGCAGCATGACTGACCTCATCAAACTCCTCGGTCATCTTCCGAATTATCTCCGCGTTTTGAAGTTTCTTGAACATCTCCGAGACAATGACCCCTGGAAGTGACAGATAAAAAACGCATGTGATTCCTTCCCCGTCGCATTTATCATCTCCACGAACCCATCGCCTGCCTGAATCAAAGATTTGTCCCGGTCATTCCTTCCTCTCCCTCGGCAGAAGGTACAGAAGCTTGAAAGCATGCACCATAAGGCATGGTACTGACCGATTCACCTCTACCCCATTGCAGACATTGGACTTTGTCCATGGTCCTTCCATAAGCTGGGGCACGGTCCGATTCACTTCTATACTTTTGTGGACATTGGTCTTTGTCTCTGGAACTGTTGCACTACAATGCTGAGAACTATATTCTGCACTCTGTATCCTCCCCTTTGTTCTACATATTGTACACAAATTTAACGTGGTGATACCTGTGCAAAATATTATCCAAACTAATTTTATAGCTTGCAAAAATACTTTTCACTATGGCTTGTGTACAAGTGAAAACTTTTCACTTCTACGCATGATGATAACAAACCTCAACAGGTTCACTGTGACAAGCCATTGTACTCTGAATTTTACTTCGGAGTGACTACGTGAAGAAGCCCCGCCTGGCGCTGGATCGGCATTACGTCGTCGCGGTCGGCAGAGAAAGAGCTGCAGAGCGCAGCTCCACACAGCGATAAGGAACCGGCCCGCAGGTAAGAGAGTTTTCGGAATTTTAGGGCAGGTTCCAGAACTCCGTGCCTGGTGGGTAAACCAGGAGGAGTTAGCAAACAAAATGGAGTAAGCCAAAAAACAGCGGGTAAAACGTGCGTCCCGGGGTGAGGAGTCGGGACAAGAGATTATTGCGGAGCCGGTTCCGATACCGGTGGCCATTGAAATACCCGTTAGTGAGGCTTTGATTGCTCCAGAACAGAAACTTTGGAGGAAAACCCAGTGCCAAAAAAAAAAAAAAAAAGTAAAAGAAAGTCTGAAAGGCCTGTGGGTTCTGATGAATCTGATTCAGAAGGTCCAGATAGAAAAGCCTTATGGCTCAGAATGGACCAAATGGAGAAAATGCTCCAAACTATTATCAACCAAGGGTCTAAGAACCCAGAATATTCCCAGGCAGCCCCTGAGGGGGTTCCATATCATGAATATGGTGCCAGTTTGAATTGGGAATTTGAAACTCCAGTGCCTGGGATTGGACTGGAGGAAGTCTCCTTTGAACAAGTTTCAGGAGTACCAGGGCTGTATGAGACAGACCCTGAAAGTGGTGATTGCGGTCCGGAGTACACACCACAATACAATTATATGGATCCAGGTGTGCCTGATGTGGCACAAAGTTTTGCTATACCTGGAGGAGGCGGTGAGGCCATGGAAGAAATCCTGGCGGCCAATATTAATTATATGGTCTCTCACCCGCTTCAAGAAGCTGTTATGGTTGAGACAGCAGAAATGTATAAAACACCTATCAATTGTGCCTCATTGAAGGTACCTACAGTGAATCCGGCTGTTTGGGCACCAATGTCATCGATAATGCGGGCGCAGGAGATTCGATTTCAAAGAGTCCTCAAGCTGATTTCAGCTGGCATTACTGCATTTGGTAGACAAGTGCAAGGTTGTGGAATGACCAAAGTGCAGAAACATATGTTGGCTTTATTTTGCAACTCATTTTTGAGATAAATTGCATAAGGAAGATTGCCATTTGGCCTCTGTTACATCCAAGATTTGCAGGGTTGTGTAAACCAAGCAATGTTCAAACTCCTGGTTATTTGTTCGGAGAGGATTTGTCTAAGCAAATTAAAGAAATGGATGAAGAGGCAAAAAACTTTTGGTCGTATGAAACCCTTCAGCTTTGGCCAGAGATGGACTGGCTATATGAAAAGGGGATTTGATTTTGGAGCTGGTATAAGCCGAGGCAAGAGTATGATAAGGAAAAACTTCCAGCCAACACAGCCGAATGTACGCCCATTCATTGGGAAAAGGAGATCATTTCGTCCAGTTGGAGAGGTACATAAACATTATCCTATTAAAGAAGAATGTTTGGATGAGCCACAGATTGGTGGTAGACTCCAAATGTTTTATAAGGAATGGGACAATATAACAGCTGATCGTGTTGTATTAGATACTGTGCTAGGATCTACCATTGATTTTGTAGAAGGTATGGATCCATTGGGACAGAATAAGCCTAGTCATTCTTTGATGTTCTCAGATCTTGAGAAAATTCAAATTGACAAAGAGGGTAAGAATTTGAGTAAAAAAGGAGTTATTGAGAAAACAGGAGAGGATCCACAACAATTTGTATCAAATATTTTCCCCAGACCAAAGAAAGATGGGGGTTGTAGAATCATTTTAGATCTCACACTTTTGAATACATTTGTCCAGTATAAACATTTTAAAATGGACACATTCTACACTGCAATGCAGTTGGTATCGACAGGTTGTTATATGGTTACAACAGATTTGAAGGATGCATATTATTCGGTCCCAATTCATCATAGTTTTCGCAGGTATTTAAAGTTTAAATGGATGGGACAGCTGTGGCAATACAAAGCTTTGCCTAATGGATTAAGTTCAGCACCTAGATTGTTCACTAAATTGTTGAAGCCAGCACTTGCACTGCTAAGGGCACAAAAACACATCGTTATGGCTTATCTAGATGACATTTTAATTGTCAATGCTAATCAGGAGTCAGCTGAAAAATCAGTCTCAGCAACTACAAGCTTGTTTGAGAAGTTGGGTTTCCTGATCCATCCAACAAAATCTAAGTTACAGCCATCCCAAACCATTGAATATCTGGGGTTTGTGATTAACTCAGTTACCATGTTGGTAACTTTACCAATGGATAAGGTGTTAGATTTGACAAATGTGTGTCAGAACCTGATTAACAAACCTTATCCCTCCATCCGAGAGGTGCCAAGGTTATTGGTAAATTGGTAGCAGCATTTTCCAGCAGTAGAGTTTGGTCGTCTACATTACCAAAATCTTCAAAGGGCAAAAAACTCAAGCACTAATTCAGCGAGCAGGCCATTTTGATAGGCCAATGCAATTGCCTAAGGAAGCTTTATCAGAATTACATTGGTGGATTGAGAATGTTCCACAAGCTGCTAAGAACATTTTAGTTCAGCAGCCAGTAGTGTTTTTGCAAACTGACGCAAGTTCTCTCGGATGGGGGGGGGGGCTACGGATAATGAGACCAGCTGTGGAGGCAGATGGGCTGTCCAAGAGGATTTATTGCTCCAAACATATGGTATTAATTATTTGGAGCTACTGGGAGCATTTTATGGATTAAAAGCTTATTGCTCTTCATTAAAGGATTTGCATGTCCAAGTACAAATAGATAATACCACAGCTGTGGCATATATCAATCACATGGGTGGTGTCAGATCAATATCATGTGATCATCTGGTAAACCAGATGTGGCAATGGTGTATGGCAAAAAATATTGGCTTTCAGCTATTTATCTCTCGGGGAGAGACAATGTTGTGGCAGACAAAAGATCATGAATATTTAAAGACAATACAGAATGGATGTTAAATCCAAAAATTTTCAAAAATATTGTCAGTCGGTATGGAGTACCGGACATTGATCTGTTTGCATCTAGATTGAATCACCAATTGCCCAAATACGTGTCTTGGGAACACGATCCAGGGGCAGTAGCGGTGGATGCTTTCTCGCTACACTGGGGGAATACGTTCTTTTATGCTTTTCCCCCATTCTGTCTCATTGGGCAATGTCTCAAGAAAATAGCGCAAGACGCTGCCAAAGGCATTTGGTGGTGCCAAATTGGCCCACGCAGTCATGGTCCCATTGATGCTGAAAATGATTATTGAACCATGTATGACAATTCCCAGTTGCGACAATCTGTTGACACAACCAGTAACAAAAGAAATTCATCCATTGCATGATCATATGAATTTGTTAATCTGCAGGTTCTGACCAGACCGTTGCAAGAGTTTGAACTGTCGGACAGGACCAATGATTTTATAGATGCAGCTTGGAGGAATAGCACTAAAAAACAATATATGTCGCATATAAGGAAATGGGAAGCTTTTTGTACACAGTCAAAGATATCTTATCATACTGCAAACATTTCAAATGTATTGGAGTTCCTTGCTGGGTTACACTTTGATGAGCATTTGAGTTATAGTGCCATTAATTGTGCTCGTAGTGCATTGTCATCCTATTTAGGACAAATTTCGGATCGGGATTCAGTTGGGTCTCACCCATTAGTATCCCGATTCATGAAAGGAATTTTTAATAAAAATCCTCCCAACCCCAGATATACAGAAATTTGGGATGTTAGCATTGATCTCACTTTGCTTAAATAATGGACTCCAATTAATTCAATGTCTTTGCAGAAATTAACATTCAAGGTGGTGATGTTAATGGCGTTGGTATCAGCTCAAAGAGTACAATCTTTGCAATTGTTACGGTTGGATTGCATTTGTGTTTTATGTTTATGACTTGATCAAACAAAGCAGACCAGGAAGAACTGGAATGAAGGTAATGTTTAAAGCATATCCTATTGATGAAACATTGTGTGTAGTTAAGCATTTAACTCAATACATTGAGGTAACCAAAAATCTCAGAGGTTCTGAGAAAGCGTTATTGATAACACACAAAAAGCCACATACAAAGTTTCAGTTCAAACCATTTCTAGATGGTTAAAACAGGTTTTGGGTCTAGCAGGAATAGACACTGATGTGTTTAAGTCTCACTCCACTAGGGCGGCAGCTACGTCCGTGGCGAAGGTACAGGACGTACCACTCGATCAAATTTTAGAGGCCGCAGGGTGGTCTAGAGAAGAGACTTTTTCAAAGTTCTACAATAAACCTGTTGTCACGGTGCCAGGTTTTGGACACGCAGTACTGGGTTCTCTTTAAATGCTTGCTTTGTTTATATTATCGATTTATATTATCGATTTATGTTACCATTGACATCATTTTGTAATTTTCCCCTGCGATAGAGGGGTTATTATTAAAAAGTTCTTTTTATGATTAAAGGACTTATTACATAAATTGTAACAATGTCTTAAAATACTATTTACTCACTACTGTTTTGACTAAACAGAGTCGTATGAAATGAATTTACGACATAAAAAACACAGAGCTTTAAAATCTTCACGTAGTCACTCACGTGACTCCGAAGTAAAATAGTGAGATTAAACGAGAACTTACCTGTTCGAAGATTGATCTTTATTTTATGAGGAGTTACGATGAGGGATTACGTGCCCTCCACTCCCAACCCTCATAATGTAAATGATCATCTGGTAGTTCTAGTCTATTTTGAGCCTTACTATTTTACTTCGGCTATTGGTTCTGTGTTTTTCATGCCGCTGCTTTGAAGTATGCCGATCCAGCGTCAGGCGGGGCTTCTTCACGTAATCCCTCATCGTAACTCCTCATAAAATAAAGATTAAACTTCGAACAGGTAAGTTCTCGTTTAATCTCACTATTACAAGTGCCTTTTTTCTTCCTTAATCATACAAGAAAGGGTTCCTCATGCTTGATGCCATGTGAATGGGAGGATGTGCCTTGGCCTCAATGACATGGAGAGATGACCATTTCATCTTGTGGATAGAACAGGTGGCTTTCACATTCACATCAAGCTTGAGCAGTGATGCTTAATTACCACGAAAAGGAAGCCATCTTCTGCCTCTGAACCCAAAGTCAGGAGAGTTGCCGTTTTTTTTGCTCAGTTTGTAGCAAATCCTTGAGCAACAAATCCCCCTCCCATTTTGCTTGCCACTTAGTTCTCGGATGGTGCATAGTCAGTACCCAGTCACAAATCAGCAAAAGTTCCTGTTGATAAGGTATGGTTAGAAGGCTACACTGCACTTCAGCAGGTTTCGGACATTAGAGATGCAGCGTGGAAAGAGGTCCTTGGGCCCACCTGGTCCGCACCAACCAGCAATCACCCCGTGCACTAGCAAACACACACACGAGGGACAATTTACAATTTTACCAAAGCCAATTAATCTATAAACCTGCATGTCTTTGGAGTGTGAGAGGAAACCAGGGCATCCACATGGTCACAGGGAGAACGTACAAATTCCGTTCAGATATCAACCGTAACCAGGATCGAACCTGGGTCTCTGGCGCTGTGAGGCAGACACAGTACCGCTACACCACTGTGCCACCTATGTGGGTGTTGTTTGTACGGATTTTGCACGTTTCCGCCCTGTGACCACACGGCTTTTCTCTAGATGCTCCGGTTTCATCTAACATTCCAAGGATGTACAGGTTTGTAGGTCAATTGGCTTCTGTACATTGTAAATTTCACCCAGTGTGCAGGATAGTACTCGTGTATGAGACGATTGCTGGTCTGAGCAGACTCGGTTGGGCCGAAGGGCCTATATCTACCCTGTATCTCCAAGTCTAAAAGACGTGATTCCTGCCCTCAAACATCACTCAAGGCAGACACAAAATGCTGGAGTAACTCAGTGGGTCAGGCAACATCTCTGGAGAAAAGGAATAGATGACGTTTCAGGTCCACCCGGAATGCCCCCTATTCCTTTTCTCCAGAGTTGTTGCCTGGCCCGCTGAGTTACTCCAGCATTTTGTGTCTATCTTTTGTGTAAACCAGCATCTGAAACATCACTCGAGGAATTTACCTTTACATCCACAGCAGTGGATGAAGAAGTTGAGTAGCTCCAGTAGACCAGTCTCCTTGTCCTGTTTATAAAGTTCCAGCCATTCATCGACCAGTGTCTGTGGGTGGGATGTACACCAGTTACAAGGGGCTGAAGAAGGGTCTCAACCCAAAATGTCACCCAGCCTTTTTCTCGAGATGCTGCCTGACCCTCTGAGTTACACCAGCACTTTTTGTCTGCACTCACAGCAGCTTTAGTGTGTGCGTTTACCTCCCAGCCCACCTCAGATGCATTCACTACTTGACTTGACAGAATTTGGTATTGTTGCGCTCTTACAAAGATATATATTTTTTCTTGGATTCCGAATTTATGGTCCAGGCAACGTTCAATAATTATCACTGCTGTGCCACCAGGGGCCACAGTCTTAGAATAAAGGGGAGGTCATTTAAGACTGAGGTGAGAAAAAGCGTTTTAAGCCAGAGATTTGTGAATTTATGGAATTCCCTGCCAGAGAGGGCAGTGGAGGCCAAATCACTGGATGGATTTAAGAGAGTTAGATAGAGCTCTGGGGGCTAGTGTAGTCAAGGGATATGGGGAGAAGGCAGGCACAGGTTATTGATAGGGGACGATCAGCCATGATCACAATGAATGGCGGTGCTGGCTCAAAGGGCCGAATGGTCTCCTCCTGCACCTATTTTCTATGTTTCTATTGTGCCGTTCCCAATGCAAATTATTTATACACACACTAACGGCAATATACTCAGTCACCCACCCTGGCCTGACAATTAAATGTTGGTGCATGTGTGCACCCCAAGAAATGTGAAAAATATACATCTTTTAGATGCACTGGGACGCATCCTCAGTGATGTGACCTGGGGTCATCGGGTGTTTCGGGTCTCACAACACCAGACACCCTCGCCCAGGCGACCCAGCCGGGGTTGATCAGGCCCCGGCTTGCGTCCCAGCAGCAACCGCCCATGGATCAGCCATCTTAATAACTACTCTGCAGGGGTTGGGAGACTTCGGTGCATGGAGGGACTGGGCTCTGTGGGGTGATTCCCGGCCGGGCTCCTCCTGCGTCTCACCAGGTTCAAGGCCTGTGCACCTCTTTCTCCTTCTCCGAGCATTTCATTCTCGCCTGATGGATGTTTAGGCCACGATGGTTCATTAGGGCTTTCCGTAGCTTTGTTGGGTGTCTTTCTCACGAAAGACACGGACTGGGGTGCTAACCCAGCCTTTCCCGGGTGCCGTCTTTCCGTGCCGTCAACTGTCTCGCCAGTAATCACCAAACTATTCTTGGTTGTCACCCAGTCTATTCCTACGTGCCACTGGCTGAGCCAGACTTCAATATTAGCACAAACATTTATCTTCAACATATCAGTTGACCCAAATGTTATTCCCATTATCATGTATCTGTACACTGTGGACGGCTCGATCGCAATCATGTTTAGTGTTTCAGTTGACTGGACAGCACGAAACAAAAATGCTTTTCACCACACCTCACTACATGAGACAACAAATTACACTAACTGCAGTGTTATTTACCCTCCCAGACACAGGTTAGTCATATTCGCAGCAACCGAAAACAATCAAGTAAGTGCAATGTTCGAAACCCAAAATAAAACAGAAAAATTATGTAAATGCTCAGCGGGTCAAGCAGCATCTGTGGGAGTGAATGCCTCAGGTCAAAGGCTCCTCATTAATCCACCATATAGTGGGGTCACATGGAGAACCCTGGCCTTAAACCGCTCCCTTTGTCCAAGCCTTCCCTCACCTACCCTCTCTGCAACTTTGGACAGAAGGAATAGGTGACGTTTCGGGTCAAGACCCTTCTTCAGACTGACGTCAGAGGGGTTGGGAGAGATTAGATTGAAAAGGAAGTGTCGAAGGAGTGTCAACATGGCAAAGGGAATGGTGATCAAAGAAAATGTGGAATCGATCATTGCTAGCTGGGAGGAGGCAACAACAAAGCAAACAGAGATAAAATGTTGTCAGAGACAGTGAGAAAGATCGGAAAACTGGGAACGGGAAGGGATGGAGAGAAACGAAAAGCAAAGGTTATTCAAAGTTAGAGAAGTCAATGTTCATACCGCTGGGGTGTAAGCTGTAAATGAAACTCATCTTTCTGCCCTGGGCCTCCTCCATTGTCAGAGTAAGGCCCAGTGCAAATTGGAGGAACAGCACCTCATATTTTGCTTTTCCTTGATCTCCATTCCCTTCGAAACCCTGCTTGCACACTTCCTTACAAATCTATCTCTCTTGCCCCGACGTTAGTCTGAAGAAGGGTCTCGACCCAAAATATCCCCATTCCTTTTCTCCAGAGATGCTGCCTGTGCTGCTGAGTTACTCCAGCATTTTGTATCTATCTTTGGTTTAAACCAGCATCTGTAGTTCCTTCATACATCCTCTGCCACTTTATCTGGTTTTCAACAGTCCCAGTTCTGACAAAGGCTGTTTGACTGGAAATGTTGGTGATTTCTCCTCCCGACAAAGCTGTTTCCAGCAGTTTGTTTTTATACCCAAAGTAGTGTTCTTAATCACCTTCGTATTGCATTGAGTATAGAAGTTGGCTGTTACAACTTAACTTGGGGTCACAGCTTAAGGATAAGGGGGAAATCCTTTAAGACCGAGATGAGAAAGACTTTTTTCACACAGAGAGTGGTGCGTCTCTGGAACTCTCTGCCACAGAGGGTAGTTGAGGCCAGTTCATTGGCTATATTTAAGAGGGAGTTAGATGTGGCCCTTGTGGCTAAGGGGATCAGAGGGTATGGAGAGAAGGCAGGTACGGGATACTGAGTTGGATGATCAGCCATGATCATATTGAATGGCGGTGCAGGCTCAAGGGGCCGAATGGCCTACTCCTGCACCTAGTTTCTATGTTACCTTACTTAAGATGTTGGTGAGGCCACATTGTGTTCAGTTTTGGTCCCTGTGCTATAGGTAAGATGTTGTCAAGCTTGAAAGGGTTTCGAGAAGATTTAGCCAGGACTGAGCTATAGGGAGAGGTTGAGCAGGCTGGGGCTTTTTTCCTTGGAGCGCAGGAGGATGTGGGGTCATCTTAGAGAAGTGTACAAAATCATGAGAGGAACAGACGCACAGAGTCTTGCCCAGAGTGGGGCTTCGCGGTCGATGAGCGCGAGGGGAAGACAATGGTGAATAAAACTGGGGACCCGGCATGGGGGGGGACCGCCGTGAAGAAGAATGGGGACCCAGCGTGAGAACAAAGGGGGACCCGGTGGGGGTGGGGGTCGGGGCACTCTAGTCTAGAATCCTCTGCCCAGGGAATGTCTGCGTTTCTTTGTTCATTTGTTCAGGTGAAGGCGCTGTGCACACAGCAGCCAACAATTGTTTGCCTTTTTCTTTGTTTTCACTTTTAATTTCAAGTTTTTGTGTACCTTGTGTTGCGATTGTCGGCAGACCAATTTCCCTCCGGGGATGAATAAAGTTTTATCCTAATCGTAATGAGAACCAGAGGACACAAGTTTAAGGTGCTGAAGGAGACATTCAACGGGAACCCGAGGGGTGCCATTTTTAATTAAAAAAAATTTTTTTTTAAAAAGGTTGCCAGAGGAGGCAGGTACTACTGCAATATTTAAGAAATATTTAGACAGGTACATGGATGGGATAGGTTTAGAGGAATATGGGACAAACGCAGGCAGGTGGGGCTAGTGAAGATGGGGCATGTTGGCTGGCGTGGGCAAGTTGGGCCGAAGGGTCTCTTTCCACGCCATAGGACTATGACTATCCCCATCTTCTCGACCCTTTTGTTAAAGAAGGAACTGCAGATGCTGGAGAATCGAGGGTTACACAAAAAGCTGGAGAAACTCAGCGGGTGCAGCAGCATCTAAGAAGGGTCTGAAGAAGGGTCTCGACCCGAAACGTCGCCTATCTCCTTCGCTCCTTAGATGCTGCTGCACCCGCTGAGTTTCTCCAGCTTTTTGTGTAACTTCTCGACCCTTTTCTTTACTGAGACATATCTTAAGAAGATTTCCGGGACATCGCTTTTCTCCCAGGAAATCCTCCTTTCCCGTATTATATCTGAAGCCAAAGATAGATGGTGCACACACTCCAACCACCACTCCCATGTAAAGGAGGCAGAAACACCTCAGGCACGTACCTGCATGGCACTCTTTGCCAATTTTACTGCCTCAAACAAGTTGTTGACTTCTTTTTTCTGGTTTTGAGCAGAGTTGTTCAGCTTCGACTCCTGCCCTGGTTTCCTGGAGGACTGGAAATGCAAGAAACATTGAGTTCATGTGGAAGACAGACCCAAAAAGCTGGAGTAACTCAGCGGTATAGGCAGCATCTCTGGAGAGAAGGAATGGGTGACGTTTTGGATCGAGACCCTTCTTCAGACACCTCCCCAGAGATGCTGCCTGACCCGCTGAGTTACTCCAGCATTTTGCGGCTATCTTTGATTTAAACCAGCATCTGCAGCGCCTTCCGAGACAAGAGTTCATGTGGAAGTTTAGTTCAGAGATACAGCGAGGAAACAGGGCTGCCAGTGTCTGTACCCACCAGTTTTCCCTGCACACTTGCACTATCCTACACACATTAGGGTCAATCTACAATTATACCAAGCCAATTAGTCGACAAACCTATATGTCTTTGGAGTGCGGGAAGAAACTGGAGCTTCCGGGGAAAACCAACCCTGGTCATGGGAAGAACTCTGTATAAACAAGCACCCATGGTCAGGATCAAACCTGGATCTCCGGCGCTGTGAGGCGTCAACTCTACTGCTGCGCCAGCGTGCCTTGAAGTACATTTTTTTAAAATGCTACATAGATTTCTGCCTCTCATGGTGTTCCACATGCTCGACACCATATGTTTGGGATAAAACATTCCCCTCTTCCGCTCCAGATCGTACACCCCTGAAGCAGATCATTCAGCGCACAATCCAAACCGACCATCAAGCACCCGCTGATGTCAATTCTATTTTATTCGCCCCACATCCTCCTCAACTCTCCCAAACGTTTACTACTCTCAATACACTAGAGCTTAGTGCTCTCTCTCTCCTCTGGCAGGATGTACAGAAGTGTGAAAACGCACACCTTCAGATTCAAGGACAGTTTTTTCACAGATGTTATCAGACAACTGAACTATCCTATCACCAACGAGAGTGGTCAAGACCTACCATCTACCTCATCAGAGACCTGAGACTATCTTTAAATCGGACTTGCACTAAATGCTATTCCTTTTCTCTGTACACTGTGGATGGCTTGATGGTAAGCAGGTAGTCTTTCCGCTGACTGGAAAGTAGGCAACAAAAGAGCTTTTCACTGTACCTCGGTACACGTGACAATAAACTAACTACCTATTAGCAACGGACATTTAACCCAATCGATAGCTGGGAAACCGGAGCATCCAGAGGAAACCCACAGTGAGAACGTGCAAACTCCACACAGGCAGCACCCGGTGGTCAGGCACAATATCCTGGGTGATTGGAACTATGGAGGCAGCAGCTGTACCATTGTATCACTCTTGTTCTGCAGATCACATTAAACTTATCTCAACAGCAGTACATCTCTAACTCCAGCCCAGACAATCTTTCTTCAGAGCTGAAATGAGCCAGTTCTCGAAGCTGAATGAGGCCATTCGGCCCATCAAGTCTACTCTGCCATTCAGTCATGACTGATCTATCTTCCACTCTCAACCTCATTCTCCAGCCATCTGCCATAACTCCTGACACCCGTACTAATCAAAAATCTGTCAACCTCCACCTTAAAAATAAATATCCATTGAGTTGGCCTCCACAACCATCTGTGGCAATGAATTCCACAGATGTACCTCCCTCTGACTAAAGAAATTCGTCCTCATCCCCTTTCTAAGGATACTTCCTTTTATTCTGAGGCTGTGCCCTCTGGTCCTAGACTACACTAGTGGAAACATCATCTCCACATCGACTCCATCCAGGCATTTCACTATTCGGTAAGTTTCAATGAGATCTTCCCCATCATTCTTCTCAGCAGTGATTCCAGGCCCAGTGCCGGCAAACTCACATCATATTTTTAGGCTCGGCAACCGCTTCGCCCAACACCTGCGCTCAGTCCGTACTAACCAACCTGATCTCCCGGCTGCCCAGCACTTCAACGGCTGTCCACCATTACGAATCTGACCTTTCTGTCCTGGGCCTCCTCCATTGCCAGAGTGAGGCCCAGCACAAATTGGAGGAACAACACCTCATATTTCACTTGGGTAGTTTACAACGCAGCGGTATGAACAGTGACTTCTCTAAGTTCAGGTAGTTGTTGCTTTCTTCCTCCTTCCCCGCTCTCCCACAAAGCATACCGTCTCCGCCTTCTCCTTTCTTGACTCCTGCCTCCCCCGACATCAGTCTGAAGAAGGTTCTCGACCCGAAACATTGCCTATTCCTTCTCTACATAGATGCTGTCTCATCCGCTGAGTTCCTCCAGCATTTTTTGTCTACCTTCATATTTTAACCAAATCATTCCATCAGTTCTGAAAATATCTTTGCAAATTCCCTCGGTGCTTTGTCTCGGACTGCCTTCAAACAATGTAATGGATGAATACGGCACCAAAACCGAACATCTGATTATCTAACCATATCCTACATTATTCCCATTTTATTCTCACTACATTCCCACCAACTCTCACTAGATTATACCACTCCATAAACAGTAGGGACAATTTACAGTGGCCAATTTATCAGAAACTTACATCTTTGGAACATAAGAAAAACCTGGAGCAATCACAGAAATTTGATGCAGTTACAGAGAGAGAAAATGTACAAGAAGATGGACACAAAGTGGTGGAGCAGGTGGGTCAGGCAGCATCTCTGGAGAAAAAGGATGGGTGACGTTTCAGGACTGGACCTTCATCCGACTTATTTTGTTCTGTATCGGAAACGGGGAGGTCAAGGTGGGTGGTGAAAACACAAGGGTTCTGTATCAGGAAGGGGGTGGTCAGGGCGGATGGTAAAATTCTATTTTGGAAAGAGGGAGGTCGGGGGGGGGGGGGGGGGTGTGATGGAAATCTGTACAGGAAACTTAATCTACATCAGTAACATGAGAGAATGTGCAAACTCCATTCACAGCACTAGAGGTCAGGATTGAACCACTGACCAGAAGTAAAAATAGCACTTCACCGGTGGCCGATTTTATGCAGCTCCACTATTTCCCATATTCTATATCTCAGTTGAAAGTAGAAACTGGCATCTACTGAGGGCGGTGAATCTGCAGAATTATTTGCCACAGAAAGCTGTGGAGGCCAAGAAAGATGATATATTTAAGGCAGAGATAGACAGATTCTGGATTAGTACGGGTGTCAGAGGTTATGGGTAGAAGGGAGGAGAATGGAGTTAGGAGGGAGGGATAGATCAGCCATGATTGAATGGCAGAGTCGACTTGATGGGCCGAATGGCTTAATTCTACTCCAATCACTTATGGCCACCAGACCATCTACGGCCTTGTCACCTTTCACACAATAGGGATGGTTTCAACTTGACACTGGATCACACAGACTCCGTCTCAATGTTCCAGACTGTCACATCACCTCCCACACATAGGCAGGCTGGTGCAGTGGCTAGGGTTGCTGCCTTATGGCACCAGAGACCCAGGTTTGATCCTGACCAGTTTCCTCCCAGACTCCAAAGACGTACAGGTATGTAGGTTAATTGGCTTGGTCTAAATGTAAATTGTCCCTAGTGTGTGTAGGATAGTGTTAATGTGTGGGGATCATTGGTCGGTGCAGACACATTGGGCCAAAGGGCCTGTTTCTGTATCTCTCAACTAAACCATCAATACATTAAATACCTAATCCAAGTTTCCAAACACAAAACTGAGCATAGCTTTGATCCGATGATCTCAGCAACCTTCTTAAGCTCTACCGCTGCTGGGGGGCCACTGAGAACAATGGTGGGGATTGAGGTGGTGGTGCCGAGAACGAAAGGGGACCCGGCGGGTGATAGTTTGAAGGAAGGGGGATCCGGCGCGGGTTGGGAGGGATGGGTGGGGGAAGAAGGCATGCTGCTACGTGTGACAGTAGGGAGGAGATAGCACTGTTCGGTACTTTTGTGATTTTATCGGCCAATACGTGTCGACACGTGTACTGTCTAGGTTTTATGTACAACAAAGCATGTGACTGTACCTAGGTACATGTGACAATAAAGTATTGTGCACCCATTGATTCTCACTGTGTGAAGCCTTCATCTTTCATTCAACTGTTATTTCCAGCCACTGCTCTAACTGGCAGCCGATCTGCGTTTAATTCATTATTAAATGCAATATATAAATCAGAGTAACAAGGACAGAGGGTTAATTAGCAAATGGCAGAAGCCTCCTTTACTGCCACGACTTACCTGCATGGCACTTTTGTGCGGTTTGATTGTCACAGATAAGTCACTGACTTCGTGGTCCCGCTCCAGCCGTACCCGGCTAACCTTTCTTCCCACGGTCTGGTTATTATCCGCCAACACTCGCTTTGGTCTCTTAGAAAGCTGCCAATAGATGGTGAGGGATAATGGACATAGATTAACAAACGAATGGCATTTACAATGTGGAAAGAGACTAAATGGTCTAATTTTTCTTAAAGATGGACACAAAGTGCTGGAGTTCATCTTTGGGGTAAACCAGCATCTGCAGTTCATTGTTTCCACATACGGCCTAACTTGTTTAGTTTAGAAATACAGTGAGGAAGCAGGCCCTTCGGCCCACCGAGTCCGCACCATCAGCTTTCCCCGTACACTAGCACTATCCGACACACTAGGGACAATTTACAATTATTACTGAAACCAACTAGCCGACAAAGCTGCACGTGGGAGGAAACCGGAGCACCCAGAGAAAACCTACGTGATCACGGGGAGAACGTACAAACCATTCGGCCCATTAAATCTACTCCACCATTCAATCATGGCTGATTGAATCATGGCCATCTTTTCTTCTCAACCCCATTCTCCTGCCTTCGCCCCATAACCCCTGACACCTATAATAATCATATTTTATAATCCAATTTGATCCTTCTGCACTTTCTTTGGCTCCTCCACATCCTTTTGACAATCTGGAGACCAAAAGTGCGGATATTCCAAGTGTCGTTGAACCAGAACTTCATGGAAATATGACCAAAGCTCTGCTTTTCTCTCAAGAAATACCCACTGCTCTGCATGTTCTTGGGGGGGGGGGGGGGGGGGGGGGAGAAGATGGTTCACAAATGGCATAAGTCTGTACATTTTAGAGTAACTTACAAACTTGCACTCCCTTATCCCTCGATCCAATTTGGAATATATTCAGAGTCGTGCAGTAACAGAAACAGGCCCGTTGGCCCAACTTGTCTATGACAACCAGCTTTCCACAAAGGTATCTGCTGTCCATGGTATTGTTATGAGAAAATGTCATCCTATATTTGCTTCCAATCTCTTAATTAAATACTTCTTTTGCACGTTAGTGAATACGGACCATTTGTGTACACTGGTGTTCCCTGCAAGATCTTTGTGCTTAAAACTGTGACTTGAAAATGGTGCCACACTGGCGACGCTGCATACTGTATTAGTGTGCTGCTGCTACACATCTGAACTGTATTTGAGATGCTTATTTAATATCTATCCAAGTGTATTGTGATACTTGTATTGAACTGTATACAAAAATAAATTTCACTGTCCCTACATGTGAGAAATGAAGTTCCATACCAATGGACAATTTCATCTTCCCCTCCCAATTAATCCTGGTGGAAACCAGTGCCCACCATCTAAATGCCAAAGCCCCAGATTCTGTCTTTTGCTTTGTAGGTACATACCCCTGAACTCCACTTCAGTAATTTTGTGTGAATGTGAGAAAATGGATAAGCACTCATGACACTGAACTGTGAGCCACAGTATGGTCCAGAAGCAAGAGTTTAGTAAAGATCACAACCCTACAGCAGTTGATCGAACACCCACTCATTGAGCAGAGTGATTTGGGTACAATGAACCCCAACATTATTATTGCAGGGGCTCAGCAGATATAGCCACACACAACTCATCTTCCACTCATCAATAGGTTCCAATACCCACCTGCATCAGAGATTTTGATGGTCTGTTGCTCTCAGACATCTTACTGGAGTCTTGATCACTGTCTGAAAACATCACATCGTTCTCCTTGTCGGTCAATGCTCGCTTTGGTCTCCTGGAGAGCTAACAAGAAAACGGGTAGGTGAGATTATGCAGGTTTAAAAGAGGCTATATTCATGTATTATATTATTTTTAGACATCAAAGATACTGAGCAGAAACAGACCCTTCAGCTCACAGATTCAGTGCCGATCATCGATCAAAATCCTACACACTAGGGATTTATAATTTACAATTAACAGAAGCTAATTAACCCACAAATCTGTAGGTCTTTGGAATGTGGGTGGAAACCGGAGCACCCAAAGATAACCCACGCGTTCCCAGGGAGAACATACTAACTCCACACAAACAGCGCCTGTAGTCAGGATTGCACCCGGGTCTCTGGCGCTTTAAGGCAGTAATTCTACCCCTGCGCCATTGTGCTGCCCCCGAAAATGTGACAACCACCAGCAAATGGCACAGCTGGTAAGAGTTGTTGCCTCGCAGCGTCAGAGACCCTGAATCAAAAGTAGCTGCAATTCATCCCCAAAATGGGGGGCAGTGTTAGCTGTGAGGAGGATGCTAGGAGACTGCAAGGTGACTTGGATAGGTTGGGTGAGTGGGCAAATGCATGGCAGATGCAGTATAATGTGGATAAATGTGAGGTTATCCACTTTGGTGCCAAAAGCAGAAAAGTAGATTATTATTTGAATGGTGGCCGATTAGGAAAAGGGGACCTGGGTGTCATGTTACACCAGTCATTGAAACTAGGCATGCATGTGCAGCAGGCAGTGAAGAAAGCGAATGGTATGTTAGCATTCATAGCAAATGGATTTGAGTATAGGAGCAAGGAGGTTCTACTGCAGTTGTACAGGGTCTTGACGAGACCACACCTGGAGCATTGCGTACAGTTTTGGTCTCCTAATCTGAGGAAAGACATTCTTGCCATAGAGGGAGTACAGAGAAGGTTCACCAGACTGATTCCTGGCATGTCAGGACTTTCATATGAAGAAAGACTGGATAGACTCGGCTTGTACTCGCTGGAATTTAGAAGATTGGGGGGGGGGGATCATATAGAAACATATAAAAGTCTTAAGGGGTTGGACAGGCTAGATGCAGGAAGATGTTGGGGAAGTCCAGAACAAGGGGGTCACAGTTTAAGGATAAGGGGGAAGTCTTTTTGGACCGAGATGAGAAAAACATTTTTCACAGAGAGTGGCGAATCTCTGGAATTCTCTGCCACAGAAGATAGTTGAGGCCACTTCATTGGCTATATTTAAGAGGGAGTTAGATGTGGCCCTTGTGGCTAAGGGGATCAGGGGGTATGGAGAGAAGGCAGGTACAGGATTCGGAGTTGGATGATCAGCCATGATCATATTGAATGGCGGTGCAGGCTCAAAGGGCTGAATGGCCAACTCCTGCACCTATTTTCTATGTTTCCATGTAAACCACCACCAAGAACAAAGCTGCTGAACATACATCACTCCTGTTCCACCCTCCACCTTCCTATCCTCGTCTTTGCTAATCCTGTCAAAAATAATCACAATAGTAATTAGGCTGTAAATTTCCAACAGCTGATGGAGCTGTTGCCACACAGGACAGAAAATCAGGTTTGACTCTGATGTCGGCTGCCATCTGTGTGGAGTTTGCATGCCCACCCGGTAACCACCTGGGTTTCCTCCGGGTGCTCCAGTTTCCTCCCACATCCAAAAGATGTGTGTTTGTTGGTTAACTGGCCCTCTGTAAATTGCCACTGACGTGTAGGGAGTAGACAAGAAAGTGGGATAACATGGAACCAGTGTGAACAGATGATTGATGTTCTGCGTGGACTTGGTGATGCGAAAGGGCACCTTTTTAATGCTGCATTTCTAAAAACTAAATTAAAAAAGGTATGACATTGTCCAACAGACCAACTTTGATGTGTCCATCTAAAATTACACCAAAAAAAGGATCTGACACTATGTCAAGAATTACTGAATTTTGCCATTGCTACAATAAGGGAACAGTGATATATTTTAATCCATATAATGTGGCCTATCAAATCAGTGCCAGCTCTGTGCTGCTTCGAGTTATTCTTTTGCTCCCCACGATTTCCCAAAGTAATAGTCAAATTATAATCAATTATTAGAATAGCTCAATCTTTATGAAACCTGAACATCATTAAAGCAGGTCGACTTGGGTTTACAAAATCATATTTTTAAAATGTACTCAAATTCTTTGAGGGGCAGCACAGTGGCGCAGCGGTAGAGTTACTGCCTGACAACGGCAGAGACCCAGGTTTGATTCTGACTATGGGTGCTGTATGTACGGAGTTTGTACATTCTCCCCGGGTTTTCCCCAGTTTCCTCCCACATTCCAAAGATGTAGGTTAATTGGCTTTGGTATAGATTGTAAATTGTCCCGTGTGTGTGTAGGATAGTGCTAGTGTAGATCAGTGGGCCAAAGGCTCGTTTCCACGCTGAACTCAACTAAACAGGGAATGTTGATAGAGGGGAACCCATAGATATAATGCATTTTGATTTCCAAAAGACATTTAATAAGTTGCCATATGGGTTTTGGAGAACGTGTTAAAATAAAATAAAAACTGGTCATCTTTTGGGTGTATTTGGTTGCTTGGAACCGACTTAAAAGAACACTCCGATACGGGAGTAAACTAACAAGCTTCTTTATTCCAGGACGCCACCTTAACCATATAAATATTACAGCACGGAAACAGGCCTTCTCGGCCCTTCCAGTCCGTGCCGACCATTTATTTTCCCCTAGTCCCATCTACCTGCACACAGACCAAACCCCTCCATTCCCTTCCCGTCCATATACCTATCAATCCTTGAGTCTCCCTCAGTGCATGCGTCCCCCGGCGCAAGACATAACATATGCTAATTATATCACATACACCACACTGCTCCCCCTTTAACTTGGAGGCGGGTAACACCATTTATATTGCATTAAATATAATTAACTGTTGCAAAATTATATTATTAGTCATCTTACATTACATCCTCATAACTGTAACAATTGTATCTAAACTTAACACTTATAATTTTTCATTCCACTCATCTTCCTTAAACCAAATACATCGCCCCTTGCTTTATGTGTTGTCATTTTCCATACCTTTATGTGTAAATTGCAAACACTTTCTAATCACTCTAACTCTGCCTGTACCTCTGCTTCTTCCCTTTTAAATGTCCTAATCTAATTTGCAAAATTTCTTCCTGTTCCTGATATGCTGCGTTTCATTTTCTGGTTCATGTATTTGCTTTATTTTCCTCTTTGTAGGTGGGATCTGACCCATGGCTGCAAGTTTTTGTTTTCTAGCAGCTTCCTCCATTGTTCAATTTCCATTTGCTTCGTATTTATCTGCTCTTGTTGTTTAATAACATTCTGCAATGCATAACCATTTGTCCATTGCTCAGTGAAGGAAGCGCCATGCTGGACTATAGTGAAGTGTCCTAATCGCAATCGGTCCTGCATACTTTTGTCTCGACCGACAAGCCTCTCTTCTTATCAACAGGTTTTTGGTCCTTTTCACACATTCATTTAATTGTTCTTTGTATCGTTTAAGCCTTTTTTGTTGGTCATCCATTTGTCTTCTGAAATCACCTTTCCGGTTATTCCTCAAGAAGTAGGATCTATATTGTCTTTGCAATACAACAGTGGCTGTGATTTGTGCTCTGTATAGTTTTCTTGCTTCATAAGCAAGGTAGTGAGACTGCACTACAAGTGCTGTATTTTTCAGTTTGAGGAAGTCTTTCCTATATCGTTAAGCCTTTTCTGTTGTTCATCTATTTGTCCACTTAAGTCACATCTCGGGTTGTTCATCAAGAAGTAAGATCTATATTGTCTTTGCAATACAACTGTGGCTTTGATTTGCGCTCTGTATAATGTTTTTACTGCATAAGCATGGTAGTGAGACTGCACTACAACTGCTGTATAATTCAGTTTGAGGAAGTCTTTCCTATATTGTTTAAGCCTTTTGTATCATTTCAGCCTTTTCTGTTGTGCATCTATTTGTCTCCTTAGGTCTTTCCTATACCAACTCATACAAAGTACTGTCTGAACTTTTTCAGTAGCCCTCTTTTGCTTAACTCACTGCCTAACCACCATACCCTTGTAGGCAGCCTGAATGGTAATGGTTGCATACCTCATTGACTGATATTGCACAAACTGGGAGTGCCCTATTTTGCATGCTTTGTACCATCTCTGGATCAAAATGACTGCTTGTCGCATAGCTCTGTAGCGTACCCTTGATCGGGAACCACGGTGTGCAGCTTGCAGAGTGACTACAGCCGCCTTTAGCACCAAATGTTTTCTTGTAATGCACATCATTAAGACCGACTTAATATGGCGTGCTGCCTTGATTTTCTCAACCAATTCTCTGACTTTAATCCCGCGGTAGAATGCCTGAATACAAACCACTGCTTTTCTCGAACTATTATAATGTCTCACTTGGACATCTCCTATCTGGCAAGCTCTGTATCGTTGCTGTACCACAATGGCAGACCAGCGTAGTTTCTTGCAATACTGCCGCTGTTTATGCATCTGATACAAGGTCTGTATGACCTTGGCAGATTTGTGCATGCCCCGCAATTGCTTTCGAACAAGCATTCCTCGGTAGGCAGCCTGAAGTAGCACAACGCTGCTGCGTACCTTCTTGTAAGTTTTGCGATCACTTTCCATTTGAAGGTGTGCCCTATAATGGGTTTGTACTATTATGGCTGCCAATCTCATTGCCATGTATGGACGGTATACTCTGTGCATTCTAAATGCTGCTTGTATTATCGTTGCTGCCTTGTTTGTTCCAGATCTCTCTCCGTACCTTCATACCCTTGTGAGCAGCTTGAATACTTAGGGTTGCCCTCTGGTTGGCAATGTCCCTTTGCATTTGACTTTTGTCCTTTGAGGGACTCCCTGCCCTCTTTAGTTCAGGCTCCTTGCCTCTGGATGCCCTTGGAGGTTTTGGCGAGAAATGAGCCATTAATGTCTCCTAACACTCCTCATACGTTTTATCCGTGGGCTTTGCTGGCTGCAGTAACGTGCGTAAGGTCTGATAACCCTCACTTCCTAAGCCTAATATGAACCATGTTCTCTTCTTCTCCTCTGCAGTGATATCATTAGAAATGAAACAAGCCTCCAAGATTTCGGTCCATTTCTCAAAATTACACCCAGAATCTAACTGGGGCATCTTTCCTACAATTTGAAAAGCCATGCTACCCTGTTGTATTTAGGTGCACTATCTTCTGTTCTCTCACTGTGTTTTCTGCACTGCACTTAATCCTTTTACACACTAATAAGTGATCCAGCCCACTGACTATTACTAATTCTTATAATAATAGATTTGTACTATTAACCAACATTTCATGTTAATAGCCAACTAGAACATTTTAAACCATATTCCGTCTATGCACACAGATTTACCATTAATAACAGTGACCAATGCATTACATTCAAACGGTCCCACTTTTACTTTGAAGCAATTCACCGGTCCAGCTTGTCGGCCTATGGACTCCGGTGCCTCCTCGACCTCTCGGGCTGTCCCCACCGTTACTTTTGAAGGTGCTGGAGGATTCTTTAGAGCTTCTCTAGAGGATAGCGCTGCTGCTGGCCACTCCGTACCTCCGCTGCTGCCTCCGTAGGCTCCACCGGGCCTCCACCAGCTTCACTGCTGTTCTGGCTGTCGCCGACTCCAGCTACTCCACCAACTTGTTTGCCTCCTGCTGCTGTCCCCTGTGGACGCCCTGCGGAAGGCGAGTCTCTGGCTCCCCGCTGCTCCGCCCGTCGCAGGCTCCACAGCGCGGCCTCACTCTGCTCGGCTTGTTGCTGGCTCCACGGCCCGCCTGGCCGCTCGACTCGGCTGGACAGTACCCCGCTGTCGGGGCTGGCTAAGCGCTGCGTCCCACTTCTCTCTCGGCCGGTCCGCTTCTCTTGCACGGCTGGCTTTCTCACTCGGCCCACTTGCTGTGTCCTGCTTCTCTCACGCGGACACACTCTTCGCTCGGGGCCGGGCTTCCTCTCACGTCCGGGCTTTCCCCGCTCTCGGCTCTGGGACGTTTCTCGCACTACTGGGCTTTCTCCGCTTTCCCCTCCCGCAACGGGCTGACTGCTCCCGGCCGAGCTTTCGTTGGTGGCTTCACCGGACCTGTCCGTGGCCTACACAGGACTAGGCCCTCACTCGACATTGGTGGCAGCTCCTGGGCCTATCTGTGGGCTACACAGCCCTGGAAAACGTTCGAAGTCGGCGGCAGTCACCGGACCTGTCCGTGGCCTACACAGTACACGGCCCTGGAACTCACCAGAAGTCGGTGGCGGCTGCTGGGCCTCTTCAACCCCTTTGCCGTGGCTGCACTGCCCTGGAAAGCGTTCCAGGTAAGTTGACAATTCAAAAACCATTTGGCTCTAAATCTTTTTGCTTGGTGCCGTTCCACTTTGTTTCCAAACACAACCTCTTCTTTTTACTTTTTTCCCCTTGACAGCCCTTCTTCTTTGTTCTTTTATTCTCGTCGCCAATTGTTGTGTATTTGGGTGCTTGGAACTGACTTAACATAACTCAAGATACGGGAGTAAACTAACAAGCTTCTTTATTCCAGGACGCCACCTTGAGTCTCCCCCAGCGCATGCGTCCCCTCGCACAAGACATAACAATGCTAATTATATCACAAGCATGTCCTTATCCAAGTTCTCAATTGTATCCATTCAATTCACAACTTCTCCATGGTGACAGGTAAAACCTTTTCATCTTCTGCGCAAGGATGTTTCTCCCACGTTGCAATTAAATGTTAAATAGCCTTTCCAAATTTATGTTGTCATATATTTTTGGGTCATTCGTCTGTTTTCCAGTAGCTGCTGAACTCAAACTCTTACTGAGAACCTTTGTTGATAGCTGAACCTTCAGCTCTGATGAACGCTTCTCGCTCCAAATTCATAAGGAGCAGAATTAGGCCATTCGGCCCATTAAATCTACTCCACCATTCAATCATGGCCGATCTATCTTTCATTCTCACACCCCATTCTCCTGCCTTTGCCCCATAACCCCTGAAATATCCAACTTGATCCTTCTGTACTTTCTTTGGGGGGGGGGGAAAGATGATTCACAAATGAGATAAGTCCGTACATTTTAGAGTAACTTGCAAACCTGCACTCCCTTATCCCTCTACCCAATTTGGATTATTTTCAGAGTTGTGCAGGAACAGAAACAGGCCCGTTGGCCAAACATGTCTATGACAACCAGCTTTCCACAAAGGTATCTGCTGTCCTTGGTCTTTTTATGAGAAAATGTCATCTTATATTTGCTTTCAATCTCTCAATTAAATACTTATTTTGCACGTTAGTGAATACGGACCATTTGTGTACACTAGTGTTCCCTGCAACACCACCACGACTACAGGCCTTCACGGTCAGATCAAGATCTTTGTGCTTGAAACTACGACTTGAAAATGGTACCACACTGGCGACGCTGCATACTGTATTAGTGTGCTGCTGCTATACATTTGAGCTGTATCTGAGATGCTTATTTAATATCTATCCAAGTGTATCGTGATACTTGTATTGAACTGTATACAAAAATAAATTTCACTGTCCCTACATGTGAGAAATAAAGTTCCATACCAATGGACAATTTCATCTTCCCCTCCCAATTAATCCTGGTGGAAACCAGTTACCACCATCTAAATGCCCAAGCCCCAGATTCTGTTTTTTGCTTCGTAGGTACTTACCTCTGAACTCCACTTTTGCAATTTGGGGTGAATGTGAGAAAATGGACAAGCACTCATGACACTGAACTGTGCACCACAGTAGTGTCAACACAGTCAGGTCCAGAAGCAAGAGTGAGGAATATTAACAATGTTGTTTAGTAAAGATCACAACCCTACAGCGGTTGATCGAACACCCACTCATGAGACTCATTGAGCAGAGTGATTTGGGTACAATGAACCCCAACATTATTATTGCAGGGGCACAGCAGATATAGCCACACACAACTCATCTACCATTCATCAATAGGTTCCAATACCCACCTGCATCAGAGATTTTGATGGTCTGTTGCTCTCAGACATCTTACTGGAGTCTTGATCACTGTCTGAAAACATCACATCGTTCTCCTTGTCGGTCAATGCTCGCTTTGGTCTCCTGGAGAGCTAACAAGAAAATGGGTTGGTGAGCTTACGCAGATTTAAAAGAGGCTATATTCATGTATTATATTATTTTTAGACATCAAAGATAATGAGCGGAAACAGACCCTTCAGCTCACTGTGTCCGTGCCGACCATCGATCACAATCCTACACACTAGGGATTTATAATTTACAATTAACAGAAGCTAATTAACACACAAATCTGTAGGTCTTTGGAGTGTGGGTGGAAACAGGAGCACCCAGAGAAAACCCACGTGTTCCCAGGGAGAACATACTAACTCCACACAAACAGCGCCTGTGTCAGGATTGCACCCGGGTCTCTGGCGCTGTAAGGCAGTAACTCTACCGCTGCGCCACTGTGCTGCCCCCGAGAATGTGACAACCACCAGCAAATGGCACAGCTGGTAAGAGTAGTTGCCTCGCAGCGCCAGAGACCCTGAATCAAAAGTAGCTGCAATTCATCGCCAAACTGGGGGGCAGTGTTAGCTGTGAGGAGGAGGCTAGGAGACTGCAAGGTGACTTGGATAGGTTGGGTGAGCGGGCAAATGCACGGCAGATGCAGTAAAATGTGGATAAATGTGAGGTTATCCACTTTCGTGGCAAAAACAGAAAAGTAGACTATTATTTGAATGGTGGCCGATTAGGAAAAGGGGACCTGGGTGTCATGGTACACCAGTCATTGAAACTAGGTGCAGGTGCAGCAGGCAGTGAAGAAAGCAAATGGTATGTTAGCATTCATAGCAAATGGATTTGAGTATAGGAGCAAGGAGGTTCGACTGCAATTGTACAGGGTCTTGGTGAGACCACACCTGGAGTATTGCGTACAGTTTTGGTCTCCTAATCTGAGGAAAGACATTCTTGCCGTAGAGGGAGTACAGAGAAGGTTCACCAGACCGATTCCTGGGATGTCAGGACTTTCGTATGAAAAAGACTGGATAGATTTGGCATGTACACGCTAGAATTTAGAAGATTGTAGTGTACAAATAGCCGGGGCTATGACAGAAATATTTCAAATGTCATTAGAAACGGGAATAGTCCCCGAGGATTGGCGTACTGCGCATGTTGTTCCATTGTTTAAAAAGGGTTCTAAAAGTAAACCTAGCAACTATAGACCGGTTAGTTTGCCTTCAGTGGTGGGCAAATTAATGGAAAAGATACTTAGAGATAATATATATAAGTATCTGGATAAAGAGGGTCTAATTAGGAACAGTCAACATGGATTTATGCCTGGAATGTCATGTTTGACTAATCTTCTTGAATTTTTTGAAGAGGTTACTAGGGAAATTGACGAGGGTAAAGCAGTGGATGTTGTCTATATGGACTTCAGTAAGGCCTTTGACAAGGTTCCTCATGGAAGGTTGGTTAAGAAGGTTCAACTGTTGGGTATAAATTCAGGAATAGCAAGGTGGATTCAACAGTGGCTGAATGGGACAAGACAGAGGGTAATGGTGGATGGCTGTTTGTCGGGTTGGAGGCAGGTGACTAGTGGGGTGCCTCAGGGATCTGTGTTGGGTCCTTTGTTGTTTGTCATCTACATCAATGATCTGGATGAAGGGGTGGTAAATTGGATTAGTAAGTATGCAGATGATACCAAGATAGGGGGTGTTGTGGATAATGAAGAGGATTTCCAAAGTCTACAGAGTGATTTAGGCCAGTTGGAAAAATGGGCTGAAAGATGGCAGATGGAGTTTAATGCTGATAAATGTGAGGTGCTACACCTTGGCAGGACAAATCAAAATAGGACGTACATGGTAAACGGTAGGGAATTGAAGAATACAGTTGAACAGAGAGATCTGGGAATAACCGTGCATAGTTCCTTGAAGGTGGAATCTCATATAGATAGGGTGGTAAAGAAAGTTTTTGGTATGCTAGCCTTTATAAATCAGAGCATTGAGTATAGAAGCTGGGATGTTAAAATTGTACAAGACATTGGTGAAACCAAATCTGGAGTATGGTGTACAATTTTGGTCGCCCAATTATAGGAAGGATGTCAACAAAATAGAGAGGGTACAGAGGAATTTACTAGAATGTTGCCTGGGTTTCAACAGCTAAGTTACAGAGATAGGTTGAATAAGTTAGGTCTTTATTCTCTGGAGCGCAGAAGGTTAAGGCGGGACTTGATAGAGGTCTTTAAAATGATGAGAGGGATAGACAGAGTTGATGTGGACAAGCTTTTCCCTATGAGAATAGGGAAGATTCAAACAAGAGGACATGACTTTAGAATTAAGGGACAGAGGTTTAGGGGTAACATGAGGGGGAACTTCTTTACTCAGAGAGTGGTAGCGGTGTGGAATGAGCTTCCAGTGGAAGTGGTGGCGGCAGGTTCGTTGGTATCATTTAAAAATAAATTGGATAGGCATATGGATGAGAAGGGTATGGAGGGTTATGGTATGAGTGCAGGCAGGTGGGACTAAGGGAAAAAAGTTGTTCGGCATGGACTTGAAGGGCCGAGATGGCCTGTTACCGTGCTGTAATTGTTATATGGTTATAACCTCTTCTTTTTACTTTTTTCCCCTTGACAGCCTTTCTTCTTTGTTCTTTTATTCTCGTCGGCAATTGTTGTGTATTTGGGTGCTTGGAACCGACTTAACACAACTCAAGATACGGGAGTAAACTAACAAGCTTCTTTATTCCAGGACGCCACCTTGAGTCTCCCCCAGCGCATGCGTCCCCTCGCACAAGGCATAACATATGCTAATTATATCACATACATCATAAGCATGTCCCTATCCAAGTTCTCAATTGTATCCATTCAGTTCACAACTGCTCCATGGTGGCAGGTAAAACATTTTCACCTTCTGCGCAAGGATGTCTCTCCCACGTTGCAATTAAATGTTAAATAGCCTTTTCAAATTTATGTTTCTTATACTGTCTCTTGAAAAGAGAAACAAAGAAAACCATATTGTCACATATGTGTGTGTCAATCGTCTGTTTTCCTGTAACTGCTGAACTCAAACTCTTACTGAGGACCTTTCTTGATAGCTGAACCTTCAGCTCTGATGAACGCTTCTCGCTCCAAATTCATAAGGAGCAGAATTAGGCCATTCGGCCCATTAAATCGACTCCACCATTCAATCATGGCCGATCTATCTTTCCTTCTCAACCCCATTCTCCTGCCTTTGCCCCATAACCCCCGACCCCTGTAAGAATGATATTTTATAATCCAACTTGATCCTTCTGTACTTTCTTTGGCTCCTCCACATCCTTTTCTGCTGCTGACCTTCTACCGCTCGTCCATTGAGAGCCTGTTGACATACTGCATTACAGCATGGTACGGCAGCTGCACCATGGCAGACAGGGAGAGGCTTCAGAGGGTAGTTAGGGCAGCACAGAAGATCATCGGCTGCCCTCTCCCCTCTCTGATGGACATTTACACCTCCCACTGCGTCAGCAGGGCAAAGATCATCATCAACGACAGCTCCCATCCTGCATTTGGCCTGTTCGACCTGCTGCCCTCAGGCAGGCGCTATAGGTGCATCAGCACAAGGACAAATAGACTCAAGGACAGTTTCTTTCCAAAATCCATTATCTCCCTGAACTCACACATGCACTGACTTCACATATTGCACATATTTCCAACGTGCAATAACCCATACTGGATATAGGAATCCTATTTATTCATTCTATTTATCCATTGTCTTTTTATAGATATGTATATAGTGCCGCAGAACTGTGCACCTAATTCCCCCCCCCCTTTGTTTTGCACCGAGTAGGAGCAGCTTTTAATCTCATTGTACATGTGTAGTTACAATAAAAGGCATTCTGATTCTGATTTTCACAATCTGGAGACCCAAAGTGCGGATTTTGCAAATGTTCCAAGTGTTGTTGAACCAGAATTTCATGGAGATGTGACCAGCTCGGTTTTTCTCTCAAGAAATACCTACTGCTCTGCATGTTCTTGGGGGGGAGGGGGGAGCCGATTCACAAATGGGATAAGTCTGTAACATTTTAGAGTAACTTGCAAACCTGCACTCCCTTGTCCCTCTACCCAATTTGGATTATTTTCAGAGTTGTGCAGGAACAGAAACAGGCCCGTTGGCCAAACATGTCTATGACAACCAGCTTTCCACAAAGGTATCTGCTGTCCTTCGTCTTTTTATGAGAAAATGTCATCCTATATTTGCTTTCAATCTCTCAATTAAATACTTATTTTGCACGTTAGTGAATACGGACCATTTGTGTACACTGGTGTTCCCTGCAACACCACCAGGACTACAGGCCTTCACGGTCAGATCAAGATCTTTGTGGTTAAAACTGCGACTTGAAAATGGTGCCACAATGGCGACGCTGCATACTGTATTAGTGTGCTACTGCTATACATTTGAACTGTATCTGAGATGCTTATTTAATATCTATCCAAGTGTATCGTGATACTTGTATTGAACTGTATACAAAAATAAATGTCACTGTCCCTACATGTGAGAAATAAAGTTCCATACCAATGGACAATTTCATCTTCCCCTCCCAATTAATCCTGGTGGAAACCAGTTACCACCATCTAAATGCCCAAGCCCCAGATTCTGTTTTTTGCTTTGTAGGTACTTACCCCTGAACTACACTTTTGTAATTTGGGGTGAATGTGAGAAAATGGATAAGCACTCATGACACTGAACTGTGCACCACAGTAGTGTCAACAGTCAGTCAGGTCCAGAAGCAAGAGTGAGGAATATTAACAATGTAGTTTAGTAAAGATCACAACCCTACAGCGGTTCATCAAACACCCACTCATGAAACTCATTGAGCAGAATGATTTGGGTACAATGAACCCCAACATTATTATTGCAGGGGCTCAGCAGATATAGCCACACTCAACTCATCTTCCATCATCAATAGGTTCCAATACCCACCTGCATCAGAGATTTTGATGGTCTGTTGCTCTCAGACATCTTACTGGAGTCTTGATCACTGTCTGAAAACATCACATCGTTTTCCTTGCCGGTCAATGCTCGCTTTGGTCTCCTGGAGAGCTAACAAGAAAACGGGTAGGTGAGATTAGGCAGATTTAAACGAGGCTATATTCATGTATTATACTATTTTTAGACATCAAAGATAATGAGCGGAAACAGACCCTTCAGCTCACTGAATACGTGCTGACCATCGTTCAATGTGTCAATGTGTTAAAATAGAATAAAAACTGGCCATCTGTTATGGCCATCTGTTAAAAAAAGGATAATTTTCCGAATTGGAATAAAATAACTAATGGAGTACCCAAGGGATTAGCCTTTAGCCCACAAGTGTTCAATGTCTATATTAATGACCAGCAAGAAGGAACCGTGTGCATGATTTCCAATTTTGGAATGATACGAAAATAGGTGGATCGCCATGCTGCAAAAAGAACAGTAATTCTGCAGACGACATAGAATCAATGAGTGGGCAAAAGACTGGAAAATTGAGCTTTGTATCAGGTAGTGCAAGGTCATGCATTTTGGTAAAAGAAATCAAAAAGCAGATTATCCAAGTTGAGAGCACCTTCAAGTGAGCAAAGTGCACAAGATAGGCACAAATTGCTGGAACAACTCAGTGGGTCAAGCAGCATCTCTGGAGAGAAGGAATAGGGGGCATTTCGGGTTGAGACCCTTCTTCTATTCCTTTTCTCCAGAGATGCTGCAGGAGCCGCAGAGTTACTCCAACATTTTGTGTCCATCTTCAGTGTAAACCAGCATTTGCAGTTCCTTCCGACACAATCTACACAAGGTGTTCTAGTATATGAATCCCAGCTGGCAAGCAGGTCCTGCAGTGCTACAACATTTTTCCCATTTCCTGTAGAGGAGTTGGGAGTTTAAAAATAGGGAGGTGTTGTTGCAATTGTACAAGGTGTTGGTGAGGTTGCCCCCTGGAATATTGCATACAGGCCCTTCACCCCACCGAGTCCATGCAAACCATTGTTCACCTATTCACTCTAGTTATGTTATACAACCAACTCCTTACAAAGCCCATTAATTTATAAACCACAAGTCTTTGGGGTGAGGGGAAACACGAAGAAACCCAGGCGGTCACAGGGAGAACGTGCAAACTCCACACGGACAGCACCCAAGGTCAGGATCAAAACCATGTTTTGGGCATTGTGAGGCAGCAGCACTACCCGCTGCACTACTGCGCCACCCTCGGACATGTTTGTAATCCACATCTTAAGAGTAGGGACTGATGTACGTTTCCAAAATTTAAGGATTAGTTTTTTGCTGTTATCAGGCCATAATTAAGGAACCGTCTTTGAATCATTTTTGCCACCCTCGCGGCCTAACAACTTGGATTTGTGCGGCCTTTCCCGGAGACCAGCCCAGAGCTTCAGCAGCAGGTGCGGCGTGGACTTTAACATCGCTGAGCCAGAAGAAAGGCTCAAACCACCAGCCTGCTGATTCTAACATCGCAAAGCTGCGGTCTGCCGAGCTTCTAGCAGCAGGCGTGGAGCAGACTATACTACCCCGGAGCCAGGGATCCCATGGCGGGGATCACCAGAGAAGAGCTCAGACCGCTGGCCTGCCTGCGGCCTATAACATCGAGAAGCCGCTGTCTCCGGTTAGAAAGTGGCCGATTCGGCCACTCAAGTGTGTTCCATCCGTCCCAACGTCGGAGCTTCGATCATCCCAACGAGAGGGCTTGTACTTCGGGCTGTCCATAGCGGCGACTACAGAGGTTCAAGCCCCAACCACGGGTGAACAAAAGGGAGGAAGACTGACTGAACTTTATTGCCTTCTACCACAATGATTACTGTGGTGGATGTTATGTTAAGTTCTATCATGCATTGTGTTCTTTTAATTGTATGGCTGCATGTTAACTCAAATATCACTGTACCTTAATTAGTGCATTGTGACAATCAATGTGAACTTGAAAGGATGAGTGGCGGACCCTTCTTTAGACAGAGTTATTACGGCACTTTGTGTCTATCTTCAGTATAAACCAGTTCCTTTCTACACAGTAATTGACTGGGTTGGATTTGTTCAGATTTTGGACAGGAAATACGTGGACATATTACTATTTTGCGTATATTGGTTGATGCAATACATCAAATACACTTTTATCATCTGCAAAAACTTTGGCTCCTCCTGCACCTCCAAGAGTAAAGTCTCAGTATTCACCGAGGTCAGGGCATTCACTGCTGCTGAGGCTAGCTGGGGTAATATGCGCAGGAATACATATGGCAGTGGTGCCTCTTCAGGATCCACACAAAAATAAACTTAGCTGGTCTAGGCACATGTGGAAGATTCACATTTTCAGCATGATCTAATTTGCAAATAAATTGACCTATTTGCAAAGTAGTTGGAAGGGTTCAAATAGATTAAAAGATCTTGGGTTACAAAATACTAGGAACAGGTTAGAAAGCAGCATTGGAGAGCCTGTCAAACATGCGTCTATCTTTGGTATAAACCAGTATCTGCAGTTCATTTTTATTACCACTTTCTATTTATCTAGTTATCATCAAATTCCTGTTGGTAGAAGTTATTACATGCAAATTGCAGCCACATTTCCTACAGCAGCAACTACATATCTAATGGACCCCGACCGTCACCCATCCATATCCTCCAGAGATGCTGCCTGACCCACTGAGATACTCCAGCAATTTGTGTTCTACATATCAAAAGTGCCTTTTCACAGTCACATTTTTCATCAAAGGCCATCAACTACTGCCTGCTCAACATAGAGAGGATATTTCTATTAATGGGAGAATCTCTGACCAGAGGCCACAGCTTCAGAATAAAAGAACGTACCTTAAGAAAGGAGATGGAGGAATTTATTTAGTCAGAGGGTGGTAAATCTGTAGAATTAATTGCCGCAGACAACTGCAAAGGCCAGGTCAATGGATATTTTTGAGGTCAATGATTATGGCAGAGATAGGTTTTTGATTAGTAAGGGTGTCAGGGGTTATGGGGGGAAGGGTTGAGAGGGAAAGTTAGATCAGCCATGATTGAATAGAGGAGCAGAGTTGGTGTGTCGAATGGCCTAATTCTGCTCCTATAATTTATGAACCTACCTGCGGGGCACTCTTTGGCAGATTTACTGACTGAGGCACTGGGCTGGCTTTCTGTTTGGCAGAATTTATCTTCTTCACAACAATTTTCTTCTCAGATATTGCCTGTCTCGCCCTCGTAGGCCGCTGCAAAGACATCAATATGACAAACAGAATTGTAACATCAGATATATCTATATTAGTATATAACTAAAACTCATCTTGTACGCATGCGTCTTTTTACAATACTGGAGAGTTTTTGACAAACAAGATTAGTATTCACTTTTTTACACCAATACACTGTTCTTAACAAACATCTACCCATCATGTGAAACCTTATAAATAGCAGATATAAATTAGATAACTTGAAGACCGAAAGCCAAAATGTTTTTCATAACAGACAAATTTTCTTCGTTTTCCCACCATTTGGGACACCAAAAGTGTGACATTAAAAATTCTGCCACATTTAGTCATGAATATTTAAATCATAAATAAACTTCATATGGCCCCTCATACATATAAGTTTTGATAATGGTCTACGGAAATGTCTTCATCTATACTAGGAGAAAAATACAGTAACAAAGGTAATACAGTACAGTAAAGATCCCGCAACGGTCGTTGTGCTTGGTGTCCATTGTCATAACGACCGTTATCAGGGTCGGTACCTCCGTTTTGCTTTTCAAAAACCCAACGAGGTACCCTATGGTAGTAGAGATTTTTGGGTGAGTTAATTATTTTTTATTTTGCAAATGAATATATCAAAAACATTGTGGTGTCAAAAACACAACAACCATTCACGATATATTTCCCGACATTAAAAATTTTTTAAAAATGTTTTTTGGCTTAAATTGGTCATCAAAACTAAGAAACTGTGCCAATCTTCAATTTGGCAACACACGGTGTCTTGTTTACCATTTGTATGGACCAAGTCGCTAACTTCATTCCTTGTTGTCAACTTCGGGAAGCTCCGCAACGACCATTACGGGAACATTTTACTTCCAAAAAAATCAGCCCGAATCAAACGATCTGACGAATCATTGGCCATCAATGTCGCTCAGATCCACAAAGTAATGTATCGTTTAGATCGCATTGGTGAAAATGCTTGGCTTTCGCTGGGACACCAAAACAAACATTTTTTTTTTTAGTGTCCAACGCAAGGTACGTTTGTGTGCATGATGTGTAACACGCGTTGCGGTGTCCATTCCGATGGATGCCATATTCTACTACATGATCAGGTGAATGAAGTGGAAACGGTGTTTGTATAAGTACGATAAAGAAGTTGGGAGGTCATGTTGCAGTTATTAAGACGTTGGTGAGGCCGCATATAGAATATAGTGTTCAGTTCTGGGCACCATGTTATAGGAAAGACATTGTCAAGTTAGAAAGGGTGCAGAGAAGATTTACGAGGATGTTCCCAGGACTTGACAGTCTGAGCTATAGGGAGAAGTTGAGCAGGTTGGGATTGTATTCCTTGAAGCACATAAGGACGAGAGACTATCTTTTCAATGCGTACAAAATCATGAGAGGAATAGGTTGGGCAAAAGCCTACATCTACCCAAACTAGGAGAATTGAGAACCAGAGAATATAAGTGAAGGGGAAAGATTTAATAGGAATCTGAGGGGTAACATTTTCACACATTCAGTGGTGGATGTATGGAATGAGCTGCCAGAGGAGGTAGTGAAGGTAGAGACTCTTGCAACGTTTAAGAAACAATTAGACACGTACATAGATAGGATAGGTTTAGAGGGATGGGCCAAACGCAGGCATGTGGAACTAGTGTAAAGGGGACACGTTGGGCCGAAGGGCCCATTTCCACGCTGTATGACAGAAGGGACCCGAGCCAAAACATTACCTATCCATGTCCTCCAGAGATGCTGCCTGACCCGCTGGGTTACTCCAGCAACTTGCCATTTCTGTTAATGGGGCAAAAATGCTACAAAAGTACAGAATTCTAAGAATGAAGAATCCTTGTTTTAATAGTATACCCAATAAGTGAAAAGGTTTATGATGAGTAATGGTTGTTTACTACCTTAGCAATCAATTAGTCAGATTTAAATAAAACTATCACAAATCAAATTATTGATGTAATGCCATAATTTCACAATAGAATTTGAGCTGCTTCAGCAAGATATGTGATCCACACGAGTGTGGGTTAATGCAAAGTGCACTCCAGGCACCTCACTTGATGGGAAAATGTGGCCCAACATTTGTACATTGTGATTAACGCATACAAATGTTTTAAAATAATTTTTGAATTTTTGAATAAACCTTTGAATTTATTTCAGGCAGTAATTATGATCATTATCAGTTTATAAATTAATTAGACATAGTGGGACCCGTTGGGTCCCTATCACATGAGTGGTCTGGTCCCCCAACACAATCTTCCACCACTCACCCATAGCCCCCAACTGCACAGGGGCAGCTCATTTCCCCTTAATCCCCCTCCCTCATTAAACTTCTTTAAAAATCCTTGCTGCCAGGAATATTTTTTTAAAATGCACGATCCTCATTAAACTTTTTTTTTAAATCCTTCCTGCCAGGAATATAGAGGATTGCAACATTGTAGCTTGCAATTGCACTTACATGGGCTGACAGGACTCGGGGTCCAGGGATAGCAACATTGTAGTGAGCAGAGCTACAGTCCCATTGCGACGTCATAGCCGCAAGTGCCAGTGCAGAGGGAATTTATCTCAAATTGGGATTTTGTAAATTAAAAAATGTGAATAACTTGTGAAATATAACATCGATCTGAACGGAACTTGATACAAACACCACATGACAATTGAGAGTAAGGTGGTCCAAAAATTGTAGCACTATCGTGTACCGTTTTAGCGTAATTTGAGGACATCACCGAATCGGAGATCACAGGCAGGCACGCACACACAAACAAACAAGACGAGAGTTTTAGTATAATAGACACTCCTCATAGAAGCCTGCACCTCAGGAAAAAAAATAAGGTAAAACGAGGAAGATTTAACAGAAACCTGCGAGGCACCTTTTCCCCCTGAGGGTGGAGGGTATGTGGTACGACCTGCCAGAGGAGGTAGTTGAGGCAGGTACTATAACATAATTTAAAATACATTTGGAAAGGTAGTTGGATAGCAAAGGTCCTGAGCCTCTAACTACCTCATTGAAGACCCTCAGACTATCTTTGATCAGACTTTATCTTGCACTAAACATTACTCCCTTTATATTGTATCTGTACACTGTGGATTGCTCAATTGTAATCATGTTGTCTTTCCGCTGACTGATTAGCACGCAACAAAAGCTTTTCACTGTACGTCGGTATGTTTCAATAAACTTAACTAAACTGGGGAGCTCTATAACTCTCAAGACAGAGGCAAGTCTCAAGGGAAACAGAGGAGCTGCGGGATCAGGTAATAGGGAGAGGGGAAATTGGGTATGGAGTTGGTGTGATAGTGAGGAATAGGAAAAGTAATGCAGAAAGCATGGTAAAGAGGATTCACAGCTTGAAGGAGAAGGCCAGAGAAAAGATATTAAGTTAGCTGACGATAAAGAGCAGCCAAGCTATCTTCTTGCTATCCAGAGATTTCCAAAAGCTATGTCCAGAAAAATGGAATAGCCATGGTGATATGGGAGATGAAGGAATAGCATATGAAGGCTTAGCCCAATAAAGAGTGCATTTTAAACATTTAATTTGCAGTATCTCAACTCCCGATAGATAGAGATATAGATAGATATAGATATAGATATATATATAGATATATATTTCCTCTCATTACTCAGGCGACCATTGCACACTAGTTTAGATACAGCACAGAAACGGGCCCTTCGGCCCACCGATTTCATGCCGACCAGTGATCCCCGTACATTAACGCTACCCGACACACACTGGGGATCTTTTTTTTTTTTTTTTTTTTTTTTTACATTTACACCTAGCAACTCAACCTACAAATGTGTACTTCTTTGGAGTATGGGAGGAAACCAAAGATCTTGGAGAAAACCCCCACAGGTCACAGGGAGAACGTACAAACCCTGGACAGACAAGCACCCGTAGTCACAATCGAACCCGGGTCACAGGGTTGTAGCTCTACTTCTACGTCACCTTGCCGCTCACAAATAGTGATGGGAACGATGGTGATATTGCTGAAACCCACAGATTAAACAAGGAGCCACTCCAGCCCACTTACCGGTGACCTCTGTGCAACGGTAGGCAATTGCTTCCTGCCTTTTTTCAATGTCTCCTCAAAGTCATTCCCTGTATCAGACTCCGATTCACTTGATAAATCACTGCGAGCAAAAGTAAGTTTCATTCAGATACAGCATAAAAACAGGCCCCTTGCCCACACTGGCCATCGATCACCCGTTCACACCAGTTCCATGTTAACCCACTCTCTCATCTACTCCCTGCACACCATGGGCCAATTTTAAAGAGGTCAATTAACTAGGAAACCCACACATCTTTGGTATGTGGAAGGAAACCGGTGGAAACTCACGCAGCCTCAGAGAGAATGTGCAAACTCCACACAAGTTCAGGACTGAACCCAGATCTCTGATGCAGAGAGACAGCAGTTCTACCAGGTGTTAGATTAAGAGGGCCCAGACATTTTATGGGCGACAATTGGCATCACTGGGGCAGGGTACGCATGCAAGGAATTTTACTGTGTCTTGTCACATGTGACTATAAAGTATTCTATTCTATAAATAGATCCAACGGGGGAGCTAGGAGAGTACCTTCTTATTGCTAATTTGTACTCTGCAACTCTTTCTTCTCCCACCCAGAGCTCATGTTTTTCCAATATCCACTCACTGCTTGGATTTTCATTGATAAATGCAAGTAACAATACAGATGACAAAGGAATTGGTACAGATCCACTAATGATTTTTCAGCAGCCTTGGTTCCAGAGCCTTGCTGGATTATCCGATCTGCCGGTCCAACAGAGGTCCCAGCTTCCGAGAGAAGTGTAACGGGACTGGAACGATATGCCAACTCCAGTCTGGCTAGAGTTCCAGGGAGAAAATTCGACATGCCAAGTTGGCTATGGGATGACATCTGCCGGCTCGACCACAAGTGGCCCGGCCCCAAGGGGCAAATTCAACCCATCCATCGGCAGCAGAAGTGCCGATAAGGCAGTCTTATCCGGATTAAGCGCCATATTTTCAGGGCGGATTTCAAGTGCACTCCCGTAATTTTGTCTGGATTAAAGGAGGCGCTGGATTACCAATTGCCAGAAAACAAGTGGTGGACCTGTATTTTGAATTGAAGGGGATAGTCTTGGAAAGATATTGATTAGCTGATAAGTTGGGCAGAGCAATGGCAGATAGCATTTAATCTTTTTGCGTGTAACATGAACATTCTGAGAGTATTATTAAGTCATAGACCACTAACAGTTTAATGGCAAGGACCTAGGGAGTAATGGGGAATGACAATAGTATACAAGTCAAAGACCCTGTTACGTGGATGGTTGCTAGGACTCGATGGTCTGAGCTGTGGGGAGAGTTTGAGCAGGAGGATAAGGGTTATCATCATATAGAGGTGTACAAAATCATGAGAGGAATCTGGTCCAGAGGAGATTTACAAGAATGATCCCAGGAATCAAAGTTGGGATCAAACCCAGGTCTCTGCCGCTGTGAAGCAACAAGTCTACTGCTGCACCACGACGCTGGATGAAAACTGCATCTCCCTGACCGGGATTCGAACCGGGCCCGCAGCAGTAAGAGCGCCGAATCCTAATCACACCAGGGAAGCTAATGTGCATGGTGTTGGCGGGCACTCCCACAATGGCTACTTACTCGGACTCTGTGCCCTGTCCAGCTAGCAGCTCCGCCACTTGCTCTCCACGGAAGTAGGAGGGGCTGGAGAACTGCGACCCTGCTCTGCTCCCTCCAGGCGAGGAGAGCACGGTCTCCGGGTCCTGGGAAACCTTCCTCGATCTCAACGTCGGCATGGTGCAACCTGTGAAGCAGAGGGGCAGGGTCAACAGGGACAGGCGTTCCACAGATCTTTTGTTCCATCTCTTTCTCCATGGCACCTCCTCACGCAAACCTCTCCATCTTCCGATGTGACTAATCACTATCTCCCCGTTTTCCCAACCTCAGTCACCCTGCTATAGGAAAGATTCCATTGGGCTGGAAGGAGTCCAAAAATTTACGAGGATGTTGTCAGGACTTGAGGGCCTGAGCTATAGGGAGAGGTTGGGCAGGCAAGGACTTTATTCCTTGGAGTGCAGGAGGATGAGGGGTGATCTTATAGAAGTGCACAAAATCATGAGGAGAATGCAGTCTTTTACCCAGAGTAGAGGAATCAAAAACAAGAGGACACAGGTTTAAGTGGAAAGGGAAAGGTGTAATAGGAACCCGAGGAGGAACTTTCTCCAAATATATGGAACAAGCTGCTAGAGGAGGTAGCCGAGACAGGTCGAATAACATCCTGAGAGGACAGGTACATGAATAGGAACAATTTAGACAGATAGACACAAAGTGCTGGAGTAACTCAGCGTGTCAGGCAGAAATCTCTGCAGAAAAAGGATGGGTGATGTCTTAAGAAGGGTCTTGAGCCAAAACGTCACCCATGGATTTCTCCAGATATGCTGCCTGACCTGCTGAGTTACTCCAGCACTTCATGTCTATCTTTGGCATAAATCAACCTGCAGTTCTTTGTTTCCAGATTAAGGTTTGGCGATATATGGGCCCAATTGGGACTGTGGGCATGGACGAGTTAGGATAAAGGGCACGTTTCTTTGCTGTATCCCCCGTGTCACGTCTCTTCCTTTACACTTCCACCACTCTCCGCAGCAACCACCACTCAGTCCCGCACTCATTTTCCAGTCCGTGCATCTTCGTACCACCTTCTGCACACTCTCTCGCCAACACTTCTCATCCTCCACCACACCCTCCAGACATACCTCCCTCGTTTGTTCACCCCTTCAACTCCATCCAACCTGCCACCCTCACCCTACCACCCACCCGAATCTCCCCTCCAAAACCACCTCCTTTCTCCCAATTTTCCTCTATACCGACCTTTGACTTCTCTCACTTCATCTCTCAACCCACTTCCCCATGGCAGAACGTCACGGGGCTGGAAACTGGAAGTATCCCGAGCTAATTCGGCTACCACCAACATCTATTGCAACAAGTGATGGCTCCCACTGATTGTCGCCGGAAGCTTGCGTCCTTGTCAGGACGGAAGATGACAGCGATGTCAACATTTGAAACATGGAAGATGGACACAAAAGACGACTTCCCCCCTCCTCACCCTTTCGCCACCTCTCCCCAACGCTGCCCCCCCCCCCCCCCGTCTCCAGCGCCACCCCCTTCTTCCCTCCCATCAGTGCCCTGTCCGCACATCTCATCTCTCACACCAGCCCTTCACTCGACCCATTACCTCACTCTCTCCCTCCCCCTTGTCATATTCTTCTCTTCCCCTACCTACTCCACCCTGTTGCCTCACTCTCTGCTCCCCCACTCCTTCCCCCCACCACCCACTCCCCCAGTGCCCCTCACCCACAGCCCTCAATGTCATTCTTACCTCCTGCCCCGTTACTACCATCTCCATTCTTCTCATTTATTACCTCCCTCTTCCATACCCCCCACACATTGCCATAACACTCAGCCCCACCTCACACCAAAACCTGCCCCCTCACCTTACCACACACCCCCTCGCCTCACTCACAACCCCCCTTTTCCCTCATCCTCACTACCTCTCACATCACTCCCTCCCCTCTCTCTGTTCTGCAGCCATAATCTCAGTTACCTCTCCCTCCCCTCACCTGCTCTCTCCCTCAGTTCACCCTCACGCAGACAGTCCCTCACCTAGACAGTCCGTCACTTCCATACTCGGACCGACCCTCACTCACTCCAACACTTCCTCACCTGGACAGACTCTCACCTCTCCCTCACTCGGACCTTCACTCACTCAGACCCTCACTCTCCGCTTCTACACACAGACGGACCCTCACTCACCTCTCCCGCTCCTTCACTCACCCACTCGGCCACTCACCTCTCCCGCTCCTTCAGTCAGTCGGACGCCGCTGTTCTCCCGCGCTTCTAAATCTGGCGCCAAGGAACAAGTCCCGCCTGACGCGTCCGAGTACCGCCCACTGTACCGCCGCCATCTTTGATACTGTCGCCTGTCTCAGGGCGGCGCCATGTTTGTGACAGGCAGGCAGAACCGAGTCTGCCCGCGGCTGCGCCGTGCGCCATCTATGATGCAGGCGATGGGCCTCCAGGCAGCAGCTTTCTGCGGCGCCATGTTTATGACAGGCACGCCGCTGCGTCGCTGCTGCTTCATACGCCATCTTTGATGCTGGCATTTCCACGAGTGAGGGAGTCAATGACGAGAGGTCACAGCCTCAGAATTAAAGGAAGTTCTTTGGAAGAAGATGAGGAGAAATGTATTTTTTTCAGAGGATGGTGAATCTGTGGAATTCTTTGCCACAGAAGGCTATGGAAGACGTCAGTGGATATTTTTAAGGCGGAGATAGACAGATTCTTGTTTCTTGACAGGTGTCAGAGTTTATGGGGCGAAGGCAGGAGAAGGGGTTATGAGGGAGATATTATTTCAGCCTTATTTTAAAGTATCCTCCTCACAGCTCACACTGCCACCCAGCTTCGTGTCATCTGCAAATTTGCTAATGTTACTTTGAATCCCTTCATCCAAATCATTGATGTATATTGTAAATAGCTGCGGTCCCAGCAACAAGCCTTGCCATTCTGAAAGGGGCCCGTTAATCCCTCCTCTTTCTTTCCTGTCTGCCAACCACTTCTCTATCCATGTCAGCACTCTACCCCCAATACCAAGTGCCCTAATTTTGCCCACTAATCTCCTATGTGGGACCGTATTGTGAGATATAGCTTGTGCTCACAATCACTGCTCAGAGACTAAATCATCGAAACAAGAAATGCTTTTTATTTATTTGCGAATCTGCAGAATCGGGTGCCTCTCCAAATTGAGACACACCAAAGTCAGAACAGTAAAGCCCCTTTATACACACAATTCTGCTGGCATAACCTCCCCTTCTGGCTCTTCCCAATCAGAGCACTGAGGTGCACAGTCTATGGGTACATCCCCCAGTACCTCCCACATCATACATAGCATGTTCATGATAATGAGCAATTTCTCGACTAGGGGCGTATAACCAATATTCATTTATTGCATTAAGCATGCCCAGTTGCAATTGACCTGGCCTAGTTTTCTCACCTCCAACTGACCCATCTCAGTTTTTTTAATATCTGAACTAAAGCTAGTCTCTATTGACAAGGGCCCCTTTCATCCCTAGTCTCTACTGACAAGGGTCCCATCTATCACCCTCCTTCTACGCTACACTATGCAATTCATCCTCACCCAAGGACAGTTCTGATAAACCCACTCCCAGCTATGTCAACATCCTCTCCCTGCCTGGCCTCTATCGGTTAGAATCCTGTTTACAAGTTAGAATCTTCGCCTGAATCCTTACAATAGCGGGGTTTAATCACTTCATCCCTCACAATCCTCCCTTTTTCTTTTGCTACGCATCTATTGATTAAACCTCAATTTCAAGCTCCTTCAGTTCGAATTGAAGTAACATTCTACTAATCTCCTCTTCCTATGGATCCTGGACCTTCCCTGGTCGCATTATCATTATTTTCGTTATTGGCCCTTTCTCTCCCATAGGCACTATGAATTGAATTGAATTGAATATCTTTATTGTCATTCAGACCTTTCGGTCTGAACGAAATTTCGTGCCTGCAGTCATACATATATAAAAAACAACAATACAATACCATACAATAAACACAAAATTAACATCCACCACAGTGAGTTCACCAAACACCTCCTCACTGTGGTGGAAGGCAAAAGTCTTAGGGTCTCAGTCTTTTTCTCCCCTCCTTATTCTCCCTCTGCGCTGAGGGGATCCAGGCCGCCGCCACCGCTGACGCCGGAACACCGGAACACCGCCACAGGGCCCGCCGCCGGAACGTCGCTGGAGCACCGCAGAATGCATCCTGTGCACTACTACAGAATGCATCTGAAAGACCAACCCAGCCAATGCAAATAGAAACACGAGTCCCGCTGTTCTCCACCATGTTCCTCCGAAGATGGAATCCCACCATTGGGTTCCCATAATCGAATTCCACTTCTGTATTGGAACATGTGCCAATTTCCGGATTCCCTCTGATATGTCCATTACAGCCTGTCCATTGTCATCAATGTTTAGACAGCAATTAGAGAGGTTGAATTTCCCGCATACCCCTCCTTCTTCTGCCAGGTGGTAATCTAGGGCCAACCGGTTCTGGTATATTGCTGTCTCATCTGTGTCTGCTGCTTTGCCAGCATCTCCAGTGCCACCGCAGTTTGGTTGGTAATTACTTCCAGTACTGCCTTTAGTCTTATGATCCGGTTTAACATGTATACCGGGGTTCGGTCGACCCAGGATCCATCCTGTGCCCAAGTGGCTGGTCCATAGTATGAGATGATTCTTGCGGGTGGCCATTCATCATCTTCCCATTCTCCAATGTCTATTTTCCTCTTCTTCCGATATCGGTCGTCAAATATAGGTGTTCCTAGCAACCGCCCTTCTTCAGTGTCTAACAGGAAAAATCCCGGTTATACCAGTCCAATGAAGCAAGTCCCACTCCAATTTGTTGTCAACACCGAGTATGCCTTGTGTCCGCATATACATAACAGTCCTTCAGGGGCTGGTCCACTAGAGGTAACCTTGTTCCATATATCTCGCAACACCGGAATTCCTTGATAAGGGTTGTTCCCGGTGCAGTTCCATAGTTCAGTCGATCCCATTCCATCAGTCTTCTTCCAGATAGTGCAGTTTCTCCGTCTTTCTTAGTCGGATACCATCTAGGCTCCTCTGGCCACCACACTCGGGACTGATTTGGCCACTGGGTGACGATGCACTGGCAGGGGCTGCTGCCTACTAGGACGGCATCCTTTACCCAGGGCCTAGAGATACACTCAGTCCCAACCGGAGCATCTGTCAGGACCCATGCCTGGGGATCTTGGTCTTGTCCAACTGTCAGGTTCCACTCCATCAGGTCCCATACTTCAACAGTGGATCCTCTCCACGGCCAACGTGAGCTCATCAGTGGTTCGCCACAGACCCAACAGTTAGTCACATTCAGGGTTCCAGCTATCCGGTGGGTCAAGTCCACAAACAAGTTTTTCCCTCCTTCAGGGATCTCAATCTGCCTCTTTATTTCTTCATACATTGTCTGGTGCAATTGAGGCTGAGTAGGTAGGGGAGGGGGAGGCTTGGTGACTACTACATCCGTTAACCTTTGTATTACTTCCTCCTTCACTTTGTCTAATGTCCATCTTAAGGCATGAAAAGGGAGACCTAACTGTCCTATCCTAGTCATACAAACCCATCTCTTCCCCTTTTGGCAGGTAACGTGCCCAAACCTCCCTACGTATCCCCTATTCTCTACCATATAATACTTCTTTCCCCCGTCCTCACAAATAGTTCTAGTCCTCAGGCTATAGCAAGCAACATTCACATGGGAATGACAGGTAAATGATCTGGTTGTCTGCCCTCCGTATCTGATAGGATAACATTTATCACAGTTATTAATACTTTTTACCATGATTACATGCAGAGCAAATAATACCACGACTGCTCCTTTCATACTGCTAGTTATACATTTATTTTTACTAAAAGTTAATGTTAGGGGCTTATTCCCCGGCTTCACCATCCACTGTTCCTCTTTATCAGGAGCGGATGGGTCAACGGGCCCTCTAACTCGGGTCGCGTGGGTCCACCCTTTTTCTTTTGTTCGTACTGCTGTCTCAGTTGTCAGTAATACTAGGTATTGGCCGGTCCACCTGGGCTGGAGTTTCTCCTCCTTTCAATTCTTGACCAGTACCCAGTCGCCGGCCTTTACAGCATGTATCGGAAAGTAGAGTGGTGGGCTTTGAGCCAATAATCCTTTAGCTTTTAATTCTGTAAGAGAACGAGATACTGCCAGTAAATAGTTCCTTAAGAATACATCACTGCCCTCTATGGTGGGTATTCCTTCTATCTTTCCCATATAAGGTAACCCAAACAACATTTCATAGGGGGATACTGCTAACTTTGCATGGAGTCTCCTTTGTTTCTTTCAAAGCCTTTCTGTTTCCCTACTGTCCAAACGTGCCAGACTCCATGTACATATGCTGCTCTTAAAACCTTAATTTCTGCCAACTGAGCTAAGCAAGATTGCAGGCAAGCTTCCAATTTGATTACCTTAAAGTCTAATTCATCCTGATGCATCACTTCAAACCCTACATACTTGCTATTATGATCCCTTTAACAAGAAACATCCACAAGCAAAACCTTTTTGTCCCCTTCATTCAAAGGCTCTGACTGTAAAACATTTCTCAGACTTCTGTCCTTCTTCCTTCATTATTTTCCTTAATGGCATCACAATTTCAACATACTTTCCAATCTAGTCTGAACTATATTCTGCCATTCCCAATATCATCATCATCATCTGTCCTACTGTCTGAGGTTTGGGAACTTCAATTATCCCTTCAATTTGATCCTGCGCTTTAGCTTTTACTTCTTTATATATTACTCGTCCAAAATATTCTACCTGCTGCTGACAAAACAACAACTTCTTCCTTGATACTTTATGACCTCCTGTGCCATCTTTTCCAAGATAATTATAATGTCTCTCTCACATTGCTTCTCACAAACCAACAAATCATCCACCTACTATAATCAACACCTTCCAAATCTGACTTTAACATCTGATTAAAAACATGGGGCTAGTATGTAAAACCCTGCAGCATCCTAGCCTAGGTGTATTTAATACCTCTTCTTTATGTTCACCATTATCTTTATTATTATTATTATTTCCTGATGACCATACCTGTCCACATCCTCAACACATCTTATCCACTACCTGTCTCCTTACTAGCCTTCCTTGACATCTTCCCTGAGATCCCTCCTTCCCTTGGGGACCCCAGCCTGTCTGGGCTTATATCCAGATTTATGTCACTCGTGATAGGGCATTTGAGGAAACACTCTTAGAAATACATTTATTATTGGCATGGAATTCTCTGGCCCCTGTTTGGCTAATTCATAGAACTTACTGTGTGTCAGTGCATCACTTATTTCAGACTTTTCAACCAGGTCTGTTGTTATTGACAACATTGTCTTTCCTTTTTCACGCTCTTTCTTTTTGAGCTCTTCAAGTTACATTTGCATCACTTTTCTCTGCACCTCTTCCTGCTGGGCTGCAAGTCTTTTTCATATATTTGCGATATTTCTCAACCTCATTGACCAAATGATCACTGAATCATGTTAAGTTTCCAGTCTCCACCTTCTCAGCTTGTTCTCCAGATAGGCTGCTGGATTATTGTCTGAGGGCCTGCCATACCCTCTGCCTGCCTGTGCCAAACAGCATGCCATTGTTTAATGCATTGTTCACAGCATTTTTATACCAGCCATCTTCAGGAGTTCTGTCAGTTTAGTGGTTCCTATCATTTTCACCAACAGTGCCTTCAAATCTCACGTTCTCCTCCTCCAAAGCCATAATCCATTTCCTGTCCCATCAGGAATATTGGGTAAGGTATTTTTTAGCCCTCTCAGTTTATGAGTGCCCCAAAGGATAATCTGTGTCTGGCCTGCTGTTATCGTTTTAAAACAGTCTCATCAATTTATCCCTCTGCTTCCCACTTTAATCCTTTCTGATATGCCTTCTTTCTCATTCTAACCTCAATTTGTTCACATACACCATTTGCCTCCACAAAAGCTGTTTGACCCATATAACCATATAACCATATAACAATTACACCACGGAAACAGGCCCTCTCGGACCTTCCAGTCTATGCCGAACATTTACTTCCTAGTCCCATCTACCTACACTCAGACCATACCCCTCTATTCCTTTCCCGTTCATATACCTATCCAATTTATTTTTAAATGTTAAAATCGATCCTGCCTCCACTTCCACTGGAAGCTCATTCCACACAGCCACCACGCTCTGAGTAAAGAAGTTCCTCCTCATGTTACCCCTAAACTTCTGTCCCTTAATTCTCAAATCATGTCCTCGTGTTTGAATCTTCCCTACTCTCAATGGGAAAAGTTTATCCATGTCAACTCTATCCCTCTCATAATTTTAAAGACCTCTATCAAGTCCCCCTTAACCTTCTGCGCTCCAAAGAATAAAGACCTAACTTGTTCAACCTTTCTCTGTAACTTAGTTGCTGGAACCCAGGCAACATTCTAGTAAATCTCCTCTGTACACTCTCTATGTTGTTGACATCTTTCCTATAATTTGGCGACCAAAATTGTACACCATACTCCAGAATTGGAGTACAGAATTTCTTACTTCTCAAATAGTTTATCCTACTTTGCAAATGTATTCACCTTTCTTTTAAAGTCTTCCACTGACTCCTCCTGATTTATTACTTTCACACCAGTCGTTAGCTCCTGCCTGAATGCTTATCTAAACAAACCACCAAAGCTGGTTTTGTTTCAGCAATTAACTTATTTCCAATTATTTCAACCCATTTTCACCACTATTTAGTACTAGTAACAATTTTCCAAAATAACTTTACTGAAAAGAAATCTATAGAAACATCAGCAAAACCAAGCCACCTACATTTTCCAACTTTCCCCTTTTAAGTTGCAATGTTACAAAGTGTTGTTCGTTAGCTTACGGCTGCTCGTAACCTCCCCCATTGCTTAGAATTTCTTAAAGGAACACACACACCTACCCTTACAGCATGTGGCCTACAACAAACAAACTTATCACATTTGTGAACTTTCTCATTCGTTCAAAACCGGTTTTTACACACAAATCATATTCGTTCCATTCTTACTTCAATTAAATTATGCAATTTCCTGCACAGATTAAAGTTTCAAAATTAACATTTATATAATTCTTATTGCTACCTTCTGCTTTCTATAATATTTTGCACTAACTCCTCATGTACCTGACCAATCTGTATATGAGTTTCTTCTATTTCCTGAAATTTCTTTGAGGTTTCTGTCAATTTTTTGTTCAAAATCTGTTTTTCCACATATAATTTATAGGTTTCTTTAGCTTTATTTTAAAAAAATTTGAAAGTTGCCACTTCTATGTCTTTCTGTGTTGCTCCTTCCTTTTTTAACTTTACCCCCGGGGCTTCCTTCTCCCCGAGATTGCCACATTCGCCCCAACGGACTGTCAGGCAGAATGTGCGGCTCTTCACCATTGAGCCTTTTTAATTTCCCCCCGGACTCTTACTTTTCCCGTTCCGGTTATCTCCCCCCCGGACTCTTACTTTTCCCGTTCCGGTTATCTGTTGTCTTATCAGACTATTCCCGTCCGACAGACCCTCGGTCGCCCGGGCAATACTTAATAGTCAGTTTTCTTACCCGGGTCCTGTGCACAAGAATCGCTCGACCATCCCTTGTTTATTTTTCCAACACTCCCTCTTGTTTCCCGAGTTTCTTGTCCGGATATCACTCGCTCAAACCGCTGATGGCAAGCAGGGAGATTAGAGACCGCTGAACTCAGCAGGGGGGGACCATCCCTTCCTTCCATGCTTCCGCCGAGCGGCCGGAGTGGCGATCCCGGACGAGCCCCCACTTTGTGAGATATAGCTTGTGCTCACAATCACTGCTCAGAGACTAAATCATCGAAACAAGAAATGCTTTTTATTTATTTGCGAATCTGCAGAATCGGGTGCCTCTCCAAATTGAGACACACCAAAGTCAGAACAGTAAAGCCCCTTTATACACACAATTCTGCTGGCATAACCTCCCCTTCTGGCTCTTCCCAATCAGAGCACTGAGGTGCACAGTCTATGGGTACATCCCCCAGTACCTCCCACATCATACATAGCATGTTCATGATAATGAGCAATTTCTCGACTAGGGGCGTATAACCAATATTCATTTATTGCATTAAGCATGCCCAGTTGCAATTGACCTGGCCTAGTTTTCTCACCTCCAACTGACCCATCTCAGTTTTTTTTATATCTGAACTAAAGCTAGTCTCTATTGACAAGGGCCCCTTTCATCCCTAGTCTCTACTGACAAGGGTCCCATCTATCACCCTCCTTCTACGCTACACTATGCAATCCATCCTCACCCAAGGACAGTTCTGATAAACCCACTCCCAGCTATGTCAACATCCTCTCCCTGCCTGGCCTCTATCGGTTAGAATCCTGTTTACAAGTTAGAATCTTCGCCTGAATCCTTACAATAGTGGGGTTTAATCACTTCATCCCTCACACTTATCAAATGCTTTCTGAAAGTCCAGGTACACTACATCCACTGGCTCTCCCTTGTCTACTTTCCTAGTTACATCTTGAAATAATTCCAGAAGATTAGTCAAGCATGATTTCCCCTTCATAAATCCATGCTGACTCGGACCGATCCTGTTATTGCTATCCAAATGTTCGGCTATCTCATGTTTTATAATTGACTCCAGCATCTTACCCACCACCGATGTCAGGCTAAACTGGTCTATAATTCCCTGGTTTCTTTCTCCTGCCTTTCTTAAAAAGTGGGATAACATTAGCTACCTTCCAATCCACAGGACCTGATCCTGAGTCTATAGAAGATTTTAGTGCGCGTTTGGAGCTAAGCTTCTGGCGCAGAAGCTTATTTTTTTGTTTAGTTTTGGACCAGCACGAGGAAGGCATACCCTTTGACCATGCGGAGTGTAACAGAGACACAAGGAGTTTTCTAACCTTTAAAGCGATCTGCTTGAGTTCGATGAAGATTATTGTGTTAGAGTCGGAAGAAGTTTGGATGTATACTTTATTGTTTTTCATCAACAATAAAGAATCTATTTATCAAAAGACTGTGTTATGAAGATTTATCTGTGAAGAAGCTCTGAAGGCCTCTGACGGAGAGCTCACATGCGTATAACGACATTCTCCTTAATCATGCAGTCCACTTAGTGGCTAGAGGGAGTAATGTCTTGAATGATATAAAAATCTGCTGCTACACCCTTCCTTTTTTCATATTTTGTAACGTTACGGCCTTATTTTAAAATGGATTAAATTAACTTTTTTATCATCAATCTATACACAATACCCCAGAATGAGGAAGCGAAAACAGGTGTTTAGAAATTTTTGCAAAGTAATTAAAAAGAAATAAGTGAAATATCAGATTTACATAAGTATTCAGACCCTTTGCTATGACACTCAAAATTGAGCTTAGTTTCATCCTTTTTTCATTGATTATCCCTGAGATATTTCTACAACTTGAGTGGAGTCCACCAGTGGTAAATTAAATTGATTGTACATGATTTGGAAAGGCGCACAACTGTCTATATCAGGTCCCACAGTTGACAGCGCATGTCAGAGCAAAAAGCAGTTATGAAGACGAAGGAATTGTCCGTCGACCTCCGAGACAGGATTGTGCCGAGACACAGATATGGGGAAGGGTATAAAACAATTTCTGCCCCATTGCAGATCCCGAAGAGCACAGTGGCCTCTGTCATTCTTAAATGGAAGAACTTTGGAACGACCTTCATAGAGTTGGCCGCCCGGCCAAACTGAGCAATCGGGGGAGAAGGGCCTTGGTCAGAGAGGTGACCAAGAACCCGATGGTCACTCTGACAGAGCTCCAGAGGTCCTCTGTGGAGATGGGAGAACCTGCCAGAAGGACAACTATATCTGCAGCTCTCCACCAATCAGGTCTTTATGGTAGAGCGGCCAGACGGAAGCCACTCCTGAGTAAAAGGCACATGACAACCCGCTTGGACTTTGCCAAAAGGCATGAGAAACAAGATTCTCTGGTCTAATGAAACCAACATTGAACTCTTTGGCCTGAATGACAAGCACCATGTCTGGAGGAAACCAGGCACCGCTCATCATTTGGCCAATACTATACCTACGGTGAAGCATGGTGGTGGCAACATCATGCTGTGGGGATGTTTTTCAGCAGCAGGTATTGGGAGACTCGTCAGGGTTTAGGGAAAGATAAACGGAGCAAAGTACAGAGAGATCCTTGATGAAAACCTGCTCCAGAGTGCCCTGGACCTCAGAGGTTCACCTTCCAACAGGACAATGACCCTAAGCACACAGCCAAGACAATGCAGGAGTGGCTTTGTGACAAGTCTCTGAATGTCCTTGAGTGGCCCAGCCAGAGCCCGGACTTGAACCCGATCGAACATCTCTGGAGGGACCTGAAAATAGCTGTGCATCTACGCCTTCATCCAACCTGACAGAGCTTGAGAGGATCTGCAGAGAAGAATGGGAGAGATTACCCAAATACAGGTGCGCCAAGCTTGTAGCGTCATACCCAAGAAGACTTGAGGCTGTAATCGCTGCCAAAGGTCCCTCAACAAAGTACTGAGCAATGGGTCTGCATACTTATGTAAATGTGATATTTCAGTTATTTCTTTTTAATTACTTTGTAAAATTTTCTAAACACCTGTTTGTGCTTTTTTATTATGGGATATTGTGTGTAGATTGATGATTTTAAAAAAAAGTGAATTTAATCCATTTTAGAATAAGGCTGTAACGTAACAAAATGTGAAAAAGTGAAAGGGTCTGAATACTTTCTGAATGCACTTCTTCTTCTTGCGTTGGAGTCAACAGAAGTCCACAGCACGGTGATGTCATCCGGTTCAACATTCGTAGATGCCCGCCCCAAAAAGGGCGCCAAGCTGCGGAGCTGCTGCTGTCTCTGTTTGTTGTCATTCGCCTGACTGAGGTCAGTTGACAGGGCTCAACACGGGGAGGTCGACAACATGAGCCCCTCTGAATGCACTGTGTATATATAGTATACATAAGTATAGTCATGTAGCTGACTCCCACAGCTATTATTAAAACTGACTCCCACAGCTATCATTAGAAAGATTATCAACTGATACCTATTATAAAGCTATTGACTCCCACAGATATTGTTAGTCTATTTTAGATTAGAGATACAGCGCAGAAACAGGCCCTTCGGCCCACGGAGTCCGCACCGACCAGCGATCCCCGCACATTAACACCATCCTACATACACTAGGGACAATTTACACTTAAACCAAGCCAACTAACCAATAAACCTGTATGTCTTTGGCGAGGGAGGAAATCGAAGATCTCGGCGAAAAACCATGTGGTCACCGGAACAAAGTACAAAATCCGTAGTCGGGATCGGTCTTTGGCACTGCAAGCGCTGTAAGGCAGCAAATCTACTGCTGCGCCATCGTGCCGAATGAATTCAAAATACATTGTCGAGTGCATCGGGGCTACCTCCCGCTCCCTTGCAGAACTCACGGGCTTCATTAACTTCACTCCTAATTTCCATCCTGTACTCAAATTCACTTGGACCTCAGACACCTCCCTTCGTTCTCAGAGACCATTTCTTGATCTCACCAACTACATCACAGGAAATAGACTATTGACTGATATCTATTGTAAAGCCACTGATTCCCACAATTATTATGATATTAAACTTTTTAACCCCCATCCCCCAATCCCCACACTGATCTCCCTGTCCTGGGGCTCCTCGATTGTCAGAGTGAGGCCCAGCGCAAATTGAAGGAACAGCACCTCATATTTGGCTTTGGTAGCTTACACCCCAGCAGTATGAACATTGACTTATCTAACTACATGTAACCTTTCCTTCCCTCTCTCTTCATCCTTCCCACATTCCCAGTTCTCCAACTCGTCTGACTGTCCTCGTTTACATTTTATCTGTTTGCTTTGTTGTTACCTTCTCCAAGCTAACACCTTACATTTCCTTATTTCTGTATCTCCCTCTCCCCTGACTCTAGTCTGAAGATGTGAATGAAATGTCACCCATTTCTTCTATGCAGAGATGCTGCCTGTCCCGCTGTGTTATTCCAGCATTTTGTGTCTATCTTAAATACAGTGATACGTACTGAACTTTGAACAAAAATGAATTTCACTGTAGCTCGGCACATGTGACAAGTAAAATATCATTGTAACCTTTGTAGACACTTTCAGTCAGGAAGATATGATATAGTTTTATAGTATTTTTGGTTAGGCCGCATGTGGAGTATTGGTCAACCCATTAGTCAGATGTGGAGGCTTGGGAGAGGGTACAGAGGAGGATTACTAAAATGCTGCTTGGATTTGAGGGTATTAGCTACTAGGAGAGGTTAGACAAGCTTGGATTATTGTCTCTGGATTGTCGGAAGTTGGGGGGGAGACCTGAGAGAAGTTTATAAAATTATGAGAGGCATAGATGGAGTTGGACTGTCAGAACCATTTTCCCAGAATGGAAATGTCAAGGACTAGAGGGCACAGCTCTCAGTTGATAGGGGTTATGTTTAAAGGAGATATTCAGGGCAAGACATTTTACACATAGGGTGGTGGATGCCTGGAACGCGCTGCCAGGGGTGGCGATGGAGGCAGATATGACAGTGACGTTTAAGAGGCTTCTGGATAGGCACATGGATAAGCAGGGAATGGAGGGATATGGATCACCTCTAGGCAGAGAAGATGAATTTAGCTTGGCGTCATGTTCGGCCTAAGTACCTGTTTCTGTGCGCTACTGTTGTACGTTGTACGGGTTTATTGTCATATGCACAAGTATGATGAGGTTGGGTGAGGTTCAAGTACATTGAAAATACAGTTTGCAGCAGCATCACAGGCACATAGACGCAGATAATGCACAAAAATAATGATAAAAAAAAAATAAAAAGATACACACAACAAAATTAAAAAATAAATGATACATAAATTGCACATACATCCTGCAAGACAGTAAAAGAATGTTCAAAAAACAAGATGCAATTAGAGAAACCAGCCCCATGGTTGACGTGGTCCATGGTGCTCTATTGCCATACAGGAGGTATTGTTGTAGTATATTAAGAAAATATAATATAATATCGTTTAAGAAGGAAATGCAGATGCTGGAAAATCGAAGGTAGACAAAAATGCTGGAGAAACTCAGCGGGTGAGGCAGCATCTATGGATATAATATGATATCTGTTGGAGAGAATTTTGTGTGTAACCTGTATCCTGTTTCTGTATCCATCGAGATACAGCACAGAAACAGGCCCTTCGGCCCACCGAGTCCGTGCTGACCAACGATCTCCGCACACTAATGCTGTCCGACACGCACTAGGGACAATATACCTGAGACGAAGATCTCTGAGATAGCCCATGCGGTCATGGGGAGAATGTACAAACTCCATACAGACAGCACCCCCAGTCGGGATCAAACCCGGGACTCTGGCACTGCAAGCACTGCAAGGCAGCAACTCTACCGCTGCACCACCATGCCGTCCCTAACATATAAGTTGTTTTTTTTTAATCTATACATTGTTTACAGAGTACTATGTTTACATATTCCGTTATGCTGCTGCAAGTAAGAATTTAATTGTTCCATCTGGGACATATGACAGCAAAACACTCTTGACTCCTAAGAGAGATCGATCGTCTGATTAAATGGTGCAGAATAACAACTATGCTCTTAGCTTCAGAAAGACCAAGGAGTTGTTTGCACTAGTGGGAGAGTTAAGAACTGAAGGTCATAGCCTCAGGACGTCCTTTTAGGAAGGAGATGAAGAGAGATTTCATTTGTCAGATGGTGGAGAATCTGTAGAATTCTTTGCCACAGAAGGCTGCGGAGGCCAAGTCAGTGGATATTTTTTAGGGCAGAGACAGATGGACTCTAGATTAGTACGGGTGTCAGAGATGATGGTGTGAAGGGGGGGGGTTACACAAAAAGCTGGAGAAACTCAGCGGGTGCAGCAGCATCTAAGGGGCGAAGGAGATAGGCGACGTTTCGGGTCGAGACCCTTCTTCAGACTGAAGAAGGGTCTCGACCCGAAACGTCGCCTATCTCCTTCGCCTCTTAGATGCTGCTGCACCCGCTGAGTTTCTCCAGCTTTTTGTGTAACCCTCGATTCTCCAGCATCTGCAGTTCCTTCTTTAACACATGGTGTGAAGGGGGTTAGGAGGGAGAGATTGAATTGCGGAGTAAATGGCCTAATTCTACTCATATTCCTAATGACCTTATGAGCTGTTGACTTCAGGGAGGGAGAGCCGAAGATTGATTAACCTGTCTTCATTGAGGGGACAGTGTTGGAAAGAGCCAACAACTTCAAGCTCCTGGGCGCGCATATCCCTGATGATCTGACCTGGGTACAGCACATTGATGCGATTACAAATGAACGGTGAATGGAGATTGAAGATGAAAAATGCGAAGTTGTTGCATTTTGGAAGTTCAGACTGAGGCAGACCCTTCACAGTGAGTGCTATGGCCCTGGAGCATATTGTAGAGCAGAGGGACTAGTGCTGGTGATGTGTAGGAAGGATATGCAGATAGCCACAACATGCTGGAGTATCTCAGCAGGACAGGCAGCAGCTCTGGAGGGAAGGAATGGGTGACGTTTCAGGTCAAGACCAATCTTCAGGCTCTTTATTCATGGAAGCATTTGTTGAGGGCGCAGATCTGTCGTTGAATGAAGAGCAGTTGGTATCCATTGGGCCAGCCAGTGTGGAATGCAGGGCATGAAATGAGAGCTGTTGTGAAAAGTGACAGATTGACTGTTGGAACCTGTAATGTGGGTTGAGTCCGAACTGAGAGGTCTGGAACCGGACCTGGAATCCCTGAGGTAGAAGATGGAGTGCCGAGTGCCGATAAAACAAGCTGCGATCTAAACCAGCACACGCAGTTCTTCCCTACCTACACAAGGAACTGCAGATGCTGGTTTAAACTGAAGATAGACACAAAAGGCTGGCAGCATCTCTAGATAGAAGGAATGGGTGCTGTTTTGAGACAAGACCTTTCTTCAGTTCCGGAACATTGGTTCCTTGAAAGTGGTGTCACAGGTAGAAAGTGTGGTCAACAGCCTTTTCGGTACGTTGGCCTTCATCAGTCAGCGTACTGAGTATAGAAGTTGGAAGTTATGTTACAGTTGCACAAGGTGGTGAGTCTGTGGTGAGTGGTGAGTCTGAGGAATACTCTGCCTCAGTGGGCGGTGGAGGCAGGTTATCTGGATGCTTTCAAGAGACAGCTAGATAGGGCTCTTAAAAATAGCGGAGTCAGGGGATATGGGGAGAAGGCAGGAACGGGGCACTGATTGGGGATGATTAGCCATGATCACATTGAATGGCGGTGCTGGCTCGAAGTGCCGAATGGCCTACTTCTGCACCTATTGTCTATAGGGGGGTTGCACTTAAGGTCACTGTGTCATAGGGCTTGACGCACGGAGCCGCTCAATCCATCTGGAGGACATCCGTAACTTCCGGTATTAATGTTATTAATGCAAGAAACGCATACTTTCCTACCTGTTAAAAACCGCCAAAATGATGGATTTTTGCGCTGTAAAAAATGGTGGAAGTCGGGGTAAGCGTGAGAGACATGTACCCAACTTCAGAATTCCAAAAGTGAAACGAAATGAAGGTAAAGAGAAGCGAGAGCTGAAGGGACAACAACAGGTAAAGTGCTTGGCGAACATTGGCCGTGCAGATATTGGAATTGAAAATATTGGGAATTATCGCGTTTGCTCACTGCATTTCATCAACAGGAAGGCATTATTTGTGTTTTTTCTTGATTCCTTTGGTATCTAAAAAGTCTCAGAAGTGATAAATCTGGCTGTAGATTTTGCTTCAGAGGCGTTTTCTTTTTGTATGTAAAAACCCACTTGAGAACCATGGGCGATTTTAAAATTTTACAGCCAGATTTACCACTTCTGAAACTTTTTAGATGCCAAAGGAATCAAGAAAAAACACAAATAATGCCATAGTTGATGAAATGCAGTGACCAAACAGCCAATATTCGCCAAGCACTCTGGCTGTTTTTGCCCCTTCAGCTCTCGCTTCTATCTACCGTCATTTCTCCTCACTTTTGGAATTCTGAAGTAGGCTAAATGCCTCTCATGCTTATCCCGATTTCCATATTATTTTCAGCGCAAAAATTAACAATGTCGGCTGGTTTTAACGGGCCCGCTACGCTGGAAACAATCTGAAGAAGGGTTTCGGCCCGAAACGTTACCTATCTCCTTCGCTCCATAGATGCTGCTGCACCCGCTGAGTTTCTCCAGCATTTTGTGTACCCACGCTGGAAACAAATGGTCAGTGCTTCCCTGCACTTCATCGCGTATACTCCACTTGGCGTAGGGTAGTAACAGTATGGGTCATGGGTCGTGACCCGACTGCCGTGAAACCTCCCTATTGTCTATTGACAGGTTTAGAGGGATATGGGCCAAACGTGGGCAGGTGGGATCAGTGTAGATGGGACATGTTGGTCGGCGGGGACAAGTTGAGCCGAAGGCCCTGCTTCCACTATATATGACAAAATGCTGGAGTAACTCAGTGGGACCAGCAGCATCTCTGGAGAGAAGGAATGGGTGACGTTTTGGGTCAGGGTGAAGAAGGGCCTGGAGATGCTACCTTTCCCAGCTGAGTTACTCCAGCATTTTGTGTTTATCTGTGAGTCCAAGACTGTCATTTATCCCCAATTATCACCACTGCCAGCACTAAACATGGCGCCGGCGGCCGCAGCAGCGCGGCTTCGCTGCCCGCAACAAAGATGGCGCCCGCGGCCGTCAGCACGCAACGTACGCGGTGACGTTAGGCACGTGGACCGGACGGGGCATGAAGGTGGAGTTCCGGCAACATGGAGGCGATCGTCAGCGAGACCGTGTCTCCCGAGGACCTGCTGGTACTGGGGGGGAGAGAGAGAGGGGGGGAGGGGGAGAGGGGGGGAGAGAGAGGGGGGGAGAGAGAGGGGGGGAAGAGAGAGGGGGGGAGAGAGAGGGGGGGGAGAGAGAGGGGGGGAGGGGGGGAGAGAGAGGGGGGGAGGGGGGGAGAGAGAGGGGGGGAGGGGGGGAGAGAGAGGGGGGGAGGGGGGGAGAGAGAGGGGGGGAGGGGGGGAGAGAGAGGGGGGGAGGGGGGGAGAGAGAGGGGGGGAGGGGGGGAGAGAGAGGGGGGGAGGGGGGGAGAGAGAGGGGGGGAGAGAGAGGGGGGGAGGGGGGGAGAGAGAGGGGGGGAGGGGGGGAGAGAGAGGGGGGAGGGGGGGAGAGAGAGGGGGGAGGGGGGGAGAGAGAGGGGGGAGGGGGGGAGAGAGAGGGGGGAGGGGGGGAGAGAGAGGGGGGAGGGGGGGAGAGAGAGGGGGGAGGGGGGGAGAGAGAGGGGGGAGGGGGGGAGAGAGAGGGGGGAGGGGGGGAGAGAGAGGGGGGGAGAGAGAGGGGGGGAGGGGGAGGGGGAGGGAGAGGGGGAGGGAGAGGGGGAGGGAGAGGGAGAGGGGGAGGGGGAGGGAGAGGGAGAGGGGGAGGGAGAGGGGGAGAGAGAGAGGGAGTAAGAGGGGGTTGGAGAGAGATGGGGAGGGGGAAGGGTGGGGCGGTGTTGAGGTGGGTGAAGGATAGGGTGGAGCTAGGGGAGTGGATAGGGGTAGGCTACAAGACGGGGGAGGCTCAGGAGGAGAAGTGGTGGACTGGGCGTGTGGGTACAGCAGGGTAGTGAGGGGAGGGAGGAGAGTGAGGGAATGAGGCAGGGGAGGATGGATGGCAAGAATTTTGGGGAGGGGACAGTAGTGTGAGGATGGAGGGAGGGGAAGTCAGATGATAGGAGGGATAGAGGGGAGGGCACAGGAGGGTGGGGTTGGAGGGGAGGGGACAGGAGAGAATTGACGACATGGGACAGGGAGAAGGGGAGGGTGAGTGAGGGGAGGGTTAAGGAACGGGACAAATAGGAGGTGGGGGGTGGGACGGGAGGGTAAGGTCATATGGTCATGTGATAGGAGTAGAATTAGGCCATTCAATAAGGGCTGATCTACCTATCCCCATTCTCCTGCCTTCTCCCCATAACCTCTGACACCCGTACTAATTAAGAATCTATCTCTGCCTTAAAAATAGCCACTGACTTGGCCTCAACAACCTTTTGTGGCAAAGAAATCATCAGATTCAGCACCCTCTGAGTAAATAAATTTAATAAACTAATAAATTTAAACGTCCATTAATCTTGGGAATATGACCTCCAGTCCTAGACTCTCCCATTAGTGGAAACATCCTCTTCACATCCACTCTGGCCAAGCCTTTCACTATTCTGTACGTTTCAATGGGATCCCCCCACCTTCTTCTGAACACCACCTAGCACAGGCCCAGTGGCGACAAACGCTCATCATAGGTTAACCTATTAGTTCCTGGGATCATTCTATTAAACCTCCTCTGGATCCTCTCCAGAGCCAGCACATCCTACCTCAGATATGGTGCCCAAAATTGCTCACATGGAGGGGAGGTGGAGGAGTGATGAGGTAGAGGGTGTGGAGCCGTGGGATGGGGAGGTGGTGGAGCAGGGAAAGGGGTGGGATGTGGTGGGGGCTCTGGCGGCGGGTACAGAGCAGGAGGGGAAGAGGGTGGAGCAGGGGAAAGGATGGTGTAGTTTAGAGATACAGCGCGGAAACAGGCCCTTTGGCCGACCGGGTCCGCACTGACCAGCGATCCCTGCACATTAACACTATCCTGCATACACTAGGTACAATTTGCACATTCACCAAGACAATTAACCTACAAAACCTGTACATCTTTGGAGTGTGGGAGGAAACCGAAGGACTCGGAGAAAATGCATGCGGTTACAGGGAGAACGTACAAACCCTGTACAGACAGCAGCTGTAGTGGGGATCGAACCCAGGTCTCTGGCGCTTCCAAGTGCTGTAAGGCAGCAACTCTACCTCTGCGCCACCGTGGCCGCCCGGGTAGTGGCCTTAGGGAGGTGGGTATAGGGGGAGAGGATTGAGCAGGAACGTTATCTGGCTTTGGAGCATGTGCATAGGGAAGAGAGAGGCTGTGGCAGTGGCACGATGGTGGTTCTTTGACAGATGTGAGGTGGTAGATGCAGTATTGGAGGATGGACTGCCGGAGAAAGTAGTTGGAGGCAGGTTCAACTGAAAGTAAGTACATGGAACAGTGCAGCGGATGAACAGGCCCTTCAGCCCACAATGTTTGTGCCAAACATAATGCCAAGTTAAATTTATATGTGTAGGAAGGAACTGCAAAAGCTGGTTTACATCAAAGATAGACACAAAATGCAGGAGTAACTCAGCGGGACAGGGAACATCTCTGGAGAGAAGGAATGGGTGACGTTTTAGGTCGTGGCCTTCTTCAGACGAAGTTAGTCTAAGAAGGGTCTCGCCCCGAAACGTCACCCATTCCTCCTCTCCTGGGACGCTACCTATCCCGCTGAGTTACTCCAGCATTTTGTGTCTATCTTCCACGTTAAATTATTCTACTCTGCCTGCACATGATCTTTCTCCCTCCATTCCATGCATACCGACATACAATCCAAAAGCCTCTTAAATATCATTACCGTATCTGCCTCCACTACCACCTCTGGCAGCACGTTCCAGGCACCCACTACCGAAAAAAACTTGCCCCGCATAGCTCATAATGTCATAGTCACAGAGTGATGCAGCATCGAATCAGGCCCTTGGCCCAACTTGCCAACATATCCCAGCTGTACTAGTCCCACCTGCCTGTGTTTGGTACATATCACTCTGAACCTGTCTTATCCATGTACATGTCTAATTGCTTCTTAAATGTTGGAATAAGTCCCTGACTCAACTACCTCCCCCGACAGCTCTTTCCATACACCCACCATTCTTTGTGTGAAAAAGTTACCCATCAGATTCCTACTAAATCTTTTCCCCTTCACCTTAAACCTATGTCCTCTGGTCCTCAATTCACCTACTCTGGGCAAGAGACTGTGCATCAACCCAATCTATTCCTCTCCTTTTCCACTTTCCCCCCCCCCATCTCATCTTAAAGCTATGCCCTCTTGTGTAGGATATCTCTACCTTGGGAGTAACAGTCTGACTGTCTACCCAAACTACGCCCCTCATAATTTTATGTACTTCACTCAACCTCCTGCCATCGGGAAGAAGGTAGAGGAGCCTGAAAACTGTGACATCGAGGTTCAGCAGCAGTTTCTTCCCAACAACCATCAGGCCATTAAACACTACAACCTCCAAATTGGCTCTGAACTGTATAGACATGGGGACATTGTTTTTGACTGCACTATTATTTGGATGAAGGGATTCAAAGTAACCTTAGCAAATTTGCAGCTGACACTAAGCTGGGTGGCATTATGAACTGTGAGGAGGATGCTATGAGAATGCAGGGTGACTTGGACAGGTTGGGGGAGTGGGCAGATGCATGGCAGATGACGTTTAATGCAGATAAATGTGAGGTTATCCACTTTGGTAGCAGAAACAGGAAGGCAGATTACTATCTAAATGGCGTCAAGTTGGGAAAAGGGGAAGTACAAAAGGATCTTGGGGTCCTTGTACATCAGTCTATGAAAGTAAGCATGCAGGTACAGCAGGCAGTGAAGAAAGCGAATGGCATGTTGGCCTTTATAACAAGAGGAATCAAATATACGAGCAAAGAGATCCTTCTGCAGTTTTACAGAGCCCTTATGAGACCATACCTGGAGTATTGTGTGCAGTTTTGGTCCCCTAATTTGAGGAAGGACATTCTTGCTATTGAGGGAGTGCAGCGTAGATTTACAAGGTTAAATCCCGGGATAGCGGGACTGTCGTATGCTGAGAGAATGGAGCAGCTGGGCTTGTACACTCTGGAGTTTAGAAGGATGAGAGGGGATCTCATTGAAACATAAAAGATTGTTAAGGGCTTGGACACACTAGAGGCAGGAAACATGTTCCCGATGTTGGGGGAGACCAGAACCAGGTGTCACAGTTTAAGAATAAGGAGTAAGCCATTTAGAACGGAGATGAGGAAACACTTTTTCTCACAGAGAGTGGTGAGTCTGTGGAATTCTCTGCCTCAGAGGGCAGTGGAAGCAGGTTCTCTGGATGCTTTCAAGAGAGGGCTCTTAAAAATAGCGGAGTCAGGGGATATGGGGAGAAGGCAGGAACGGGGTGCTGATTGGGGATGATCAGCATTGATCACATTGAATGGTGGTGCTGGCTCGAAGGGCCGAATGGCCTAGTCCTGCACCTATTGTCTATTGTCCATTATTGTTTTATGTTTAAATGTGCTGAACTTTTTGTTGTTGTTTATTATGACCTTTACAGAATACAATGTTTACATATCAGTCGTGCTGCTGCAAGTAAGAATGTCATTGTTCTGTTCTGGCACATATGACAATAAACACTCTTGACTCTTGACCTCCTCTGGTCCAGTTAAAGTAATCTAAGTTTTCCAACTTCTCCTGACAGCTAATATTCCCTTAAACAGGCAGCATTCTGGTGAACCTCTTCTGCCTCCCCAGCCATTTTTCTGCCCATTTCTATTGTTTAGTCCAGAGACACAGCGCGGCAATAGGCTCTTCAGCCTACCAAGTCTGCGCCGACCAGCGATCACGCACATTAACACTGTCCTACACACACTCGGGACAATTTAGAATTTTACCAAGCTAATGGACCTATTAACCTGTACGTCTTTGGTGTGTGGGAGGAAACCGGAGCACCCAGAGAAAACCCATGCAGGTCATGGGGACAAGGTAGTCAGGATCGAACCCGGGCCTCTGGCGCTGTAAGGCGGCAACATTCATTTGTAGAGCCATAGAGTGATACAGTGTGGAAACAGGCCCTTCGGCCTAACATGCCCACACTGCCCGACAGGTCCCAGCTACACTAGTCCCATCTGCCTGCGCTTGGTCCATATCCCTCCAAACTTGTTCTATCCATGTACCTGTCCAACTGTTTCTTAAACGTTGGGATAGTCCCAGCCTCAACTACCTCCTCTGGCTGCGTGTTCCAAATAAATCCATGGAAAGCCAATCCGGCCACAATGTCTATCAAACATGATGCCATTAAACATGATAAATTAATATGTATAGGAAGGCACCGCAGATGTTGGTTTACACCAAATACAGACTCAAAATGCTGGAGTAACTCAACAGGACAGGGAGCATCTCTGGAGAAAAGGAATGGGTGATGTTTTATGTCGAGGCCCTTCCATGTAAACCAACTCTTTGTATCTAACAACAGTAAAAAGATACTTGGACAGGTACCTGGATAGGAAAGGTTTAGAGGGATATTGGCCAAACACTGGACTAGCTTAGATGGGGCATCTTGGTCGGCATGGACGAGTTGGACTGAAGGGCCTGTTTCCGTGCTGTATGACTCGATGATGAGGGCAGTTTTTGCACCCAGCAGCAGGCAGAAACGTGTTGACAGTTTTTGCACTGCTTTTACAATATGTTGACGATGTGTACATTTTACCATAATGTAAGACTTTGTGTGTATGAGTTGATGTGCCTGAGATGCTGCTACATTGTACCTGTACCTCCACGCACATGTGTGCATGCAAACTCGACTTTACTTTAGACTTTAGAGATACAGTGGAAAAGCAGGCCCTTCGGCCCACCGAGTCCCTGCTGACCAGCGATTACCTCACACACTAGCACTATCCCACACACTTTGGACAATTTACAATCTTTACCAAAGCCAATTAACCTACAGACCCGCACATGTTTCGAGTGTGGGAGGAAACTGGAGCACCCGAGGAAAACCCACGCGGTCACACGGAGAGCGTGCAAACTCCGTGCAGGCAGCACCCATGGTCAGGATCGGACCCGGGTCTCTGGCGCTGTGAGGCAGCAACTCTACCGTCTGTTCTGTCGTAACTGCTTTGTTGACTTTATTGCAGAAGTTTGAGAAGAAGTACAACCAGGAGTTGAAGCAGTGCTCCCTGTCCAGAGGCACGCAGTTTGAATACGCCTGGTGTCTGATCCGGAGCAAGTACCCTGGAGACATTGTTAAAGGAGTCGCCATTTTGGAAGGTGAGCAAGGAAGTGCGGAGACTTCACGTACGAGACGATACGATAGAACTTTATTTATCCCAGGAGGGAAATTGTTCTGCCAACAGTCATAAAACACAAGATACATGAAACATGAAATGAAAGTGACGAGTGGAAAGGATTGGGGAGGGAGGGAGGAGGGGGGGAAGGGAGTCAGTCTACCCCACCACAGAAGGGGGAGGAGTTGTACAGTTTGATAGCCACAGGGAAGAAGGATCTCCTGTGGCGTTCTGTGCTGCATCTTGGTGGAACCAGTCTGTTGCTGAAGGTGCTCCTCAGGTTGACCAGTGTGTCATGGAGGGGGTGAGCTGTATTGTCCAGGATGCTCCACAGTTTGAGAGGCATCCTCCCCTCCAAGACCAACCTCCCATGAATCCAACTCCGCCCCCAGGATGGAGCCGGCCTTCCTGATGAGTTTGTTGAACCTGTTGGTGTCCGCGGCCTTCGCCCTGCTGCCCCAGCACACACGGCAGCGAAAAAGATGGTACAGGCCACCACCGATTGGTGGAACATCTGCATCATCTTACTGCAATTGTTGAAGGATTGGTGTCTTCTCAAAAAGTACAGCCGGCTCTGTCCCCTCTTGTACAGGGTCTCAGCGTTCCTGGTTATCCAGATTGTGGAGCTGTGGGACTATCTTGCCATGATAGCGTTTGAGACGTGGGGGCGAGTGAGGTTGGTTGATGCAGGAGTTTGTTTCCACTAATGAGGATGAGAAGTTTAGTTTAGTTCAGTATGGAATTTGTTGCTCAGAATAGAAGGAAGTTCCTTTAGAAAGGAGATGAGGAGGAATTCTTTAGACAGAGTTTGGTGAATCTGTGGAATTCTTTGCCACAGGCGGCGGTGGAAGCTAAGTCAATGGATATTTTTAAGGAGGAGATTGACAGATTCTTGATTAGTGCGGGTGTCAGGGGTTATGGGGAGAAGGCAGGAGAATGGAGTTGAGCGAAAGACAGATCAGCTATGATTGAATGGTGGAGTGGACTTGATAGGCCGAATTCTGCTCCTATCATTTAGGAATGTATGAACTTTAAAATAAGAGATACTGCATGGAAACAGGCCCTTCGGCCCACTGAGCCAGCGATCCCCACACACTAACACTATCCTACACACACTAGGGGCAATTAACAATTTTTACTGAAGCCAATTAGCCAACAAACCTCTACGTCTGTGGAGTGTGGGAGGAAACCGGAGATCCCAGAGAAAACCCACACAGGCCATGGGGAGAACATACAAACTCTGTACAGACAGCACCCGTCGTCAGGATCGAATGTGGTTCTCTGGCGCTGTGAAGCAGCAACTCTACAACTGCACCACTGTGCTGACCTATGTATGTGCAGTCGCTGAAGCATTGATTGAAAGATACAGCATAGAAACAGACCCTTCAGCCCATCGAGTCCACACCAACCATTGTTCATAACAGTTCTACATTACCCCACTTTCGCATCCAGTCCCTACACATCAGGGACAATTTACAGAGGGCTAAATAACCTACAAACCCGCGCGTCTTTGAGATGGGGTAGGAAATCGGAGCACACAGAGGAAATCCACGCAGTTCCAGGGAGAATGTGCAAACTCCACATGCTGGCAGCACCCGAGGTCAGGATCGAACCTGGGTCTCTGGCGCTGTGAGGCAGCGGCTCCACCCGCTGCGCCACTGTGCCGCCGCTGATGAAGGAGGAAAGCAACTGTCGGGTTCAGCTGATTCCACAATGATACTGATAATGTAAGGCGGTTCCAGGTGCTGGTTGGAGTCCATCTGTGCATGAAGACAGCTTTGTACGATTGTGGTCAGATCTGAAGACTGGCACAAAGTGCTGGAGTAACTCAGCGGGTCAGCCAACATATCTAGAGAAAAAGGATGTGTGACGTTTTGGGTCAACACCCTTCCTCAGACAAGAGTCCCGATGTCTGAAGGGTCTTGATCCTTTTTCTCCAGAGATGCTGCCTGACCCACTGAGTTACTCCAGCACTTTATCTATCTTTGGTACAAACCAGCATCTGCTATTCCATTCTACATACGCGGTCAGACTTGTATATCTGTTTGCGGCTCCTGAGTTAGATCGGTTCCTGTTTCTGCCTTTGCTCTCTTCATTGTGCATCTCTCGCTCTGCTCTTTACTTGAATCACCACAGCACAAGGGTGGCGGAGCTGCTGCCTCACAGAGCCTGCGACCTGGGTTCCACCCTGACCTCGGGTGCTGGCTGTGCGTGTGCGTGGAGTTTGCACCTGCTCCCTGCGATCGTGCTGCCTTCCTCCGGCTGCTCCGGTTTCTTCCCACATCCCAGTCATACGGGTTTGTAAGTTAATTGGCCCCCTGTAAATTGCCCCTAGTTTGCAGAGAGTGGATGATAAAGTGGGATAACATAAAACTACTGCGAGTTTAGTTTAGTTTATTGTCACGTGTACTGAGGTACAGTGAAAAGCGTTTGTTGTGTGCTTTCCAGTCTGCGGAAAGACTGCATGATTACAATTGAGCCGTCCTATAGATGCAGGATAAAGGGGATAATGTGAATAACGTTTAGTGCAAGGTAAAGTCCGATGAAAGATAGTCTGAGGGTCTCCAGTGAGGTAGACAGTATTTCAGGACGGCTCTCTAGTTGTTGGTAAGATGGTTTAGTTGCCTGATATCAGCTGTGAGGGGACTGTCCCTGAATCATTTTCACACTTCTGTGCCTTTTGCCTGATGGGAGAGGGGAGAAGAGGGAGTGGCCAGGTTGTAACTGGTCCTTGATTATGCTGCGGGCCTTGCCCAGGCAGTGTGAGGTGTAGATGGAGTCAGTGGAAGGGAGGTTAGTTTGTGTAATGGTCTGGACATTTCGTGTTGAGACTCTTCCTCAGGCTTGCTGTATGACTCTGACTGACACTATAACTCTCCGGTCTCTCTCCATTCAGAGCTGTATCCTGTTGCAACCAAAGAGGAACAGAGAGATTACATTTTCTACTTGGCTGTTGGGAATTATCGGTTGAAGGTGAGTAACTCCAGTTCCTTATCACTTCAACCACAGTACCGATCAATAACTACACGTGACACAAACTTGGGAACTACTTTATTTATGTAGTTCATAATCCCAAATCCTTTCGGAAGGGTTATTTAATTGCAAAAGATTGTCAGAGAGTCATAAAGCAGGCCCTTTGGCCCAACCTGCCCATGCATAGTTTAGTTTAGTTTAGAGGTACAGCGCAGAAACAGGTCCTTCGGTCCACTGAGTCTGCGCCGACCAGCGATCCCCGCACATTAACACTATCCTACACACACTGGGGCAAATTTCCACATACACCAAGCCAGTTAACCTACACACCTGTTCGTCTTTGGAATGTGGGAGGAAACCGAAGATCTCGGAGAATGTACAAACTCCGTATAGACAGCACCCGTAGTCGGGATCAAACTCGGTCTCCGGCACTGCAAGCGCTGTAAGGCAGCAACTCTACTGCTGCGCCACTGTGCCGATCAATTCCCACCTGCCCGCATTTGCTCCATATCCCTCTAAACCTATCCTATCCATGTTCCTGTCGAAATGTCTTTTCAAAGTTGTTATCCCTACCTTAACTACCTTTGGCAGCTCGTTCCATACACCCACCACCCGCTATGTGAGGAAAAAGTTGCCGCTTAGGTTCCTATTAAATCTTTCCCCTCTCACCCTAAACCTATGCCCCTTTTTTCTTGATTCGCCAACCCTACGTAAAAGACTGTGCATTCACCCTATCTATTTCCCCTCATGATTTTGTACACCTACTAGATCACCCCTTATAGTCCTAAACTCCAAGGAATAAAGTCGTAGCCTGCACAGTCTTGGCTACATCCATTGGCCTCCTTGTTATCTAACATATAACCATATAACAATTACAGCACGGAAACAGGCCTTCTCGGCCCTTCCAGTCCATGCCAACCATTTATTTCCCCCTCGTCCCATCTACCTGCACTCAGACCATACCCCTTCATTCCCTTCCCGTCCATATACCTATCCACTTTACTTTTAAATGTTAAAATCGATCCTGCCTCCACCACTTCTGCTGGAAGATCATTCCACACAGCCACCACTCTCTGAGTAAAGAAGTTCCCCCTCATGGTACCCCTAAACTTTTGTCCCTTAATTCTCATGTCATGCCCTCTTGTTTGAATCTTCCCTACCCTCAATGGGGAAAAGCTTATCCACGTCAACTCTGTCTATCCCTTTCATCATTTTAAAGACCTCAATCAAGTCCCCCCTTAACCTTCTGCGCTCCAAAGAATAAAGACCTAACTTGTTCAACTTAGTTGCTGGAACCCAGGCAACATTCTAGTAAATCTCCTCTGTACTCTCTCTATTTTGTTGACATACTTCGTATAATTAGGCGACCAAAATTGTACACCATATTGTGACCGAATTGGTCTCACCAATGTCTTCTACAATTGTAACATTACTTCCCTACTCCTATATTCAATGCTCTGATTTATAAAGGCCAGCACACCAAAAGCTTTCTTTACCACCCTATCTACATGCGATTCCACCTTCAGGGAACTATGCACAGTTATTCCTAGATCCCTCTGTTCCAGAATCCCATGCTAGTTATTTTGTCAAAGAAGTCATCAATTGGTTGAACACAATTTCTCAACCATAAAATTATACTCACTCAGCTGTATGTATTCTGTTACCATTTCCTTCATTTTCTTAACAAACTGTCCTGAAGTCATTTTCACCCCCAATATTTTCAGTATTTTGTTATTTTTCTCTCAGCTGGGACTTTTCCGAAATGCAAAGTCCAATAACAATATATATTTAAGCAATAATATTTTGTTTAATGTGATCTTGAGAGTATATCATATTTTCTGTGGTAATCATAACACAACAATGATAAAAGATCTTTCATTTGATTGCACCTACCAACATGCACACATTATATTACAGTTAATGTGTGCCGAGCTCAAATGTTTGTTCCAATGCTCCCCATTCCCAATTACTTTTACATTGAAGTGATTGAAAGTGAAGTTTAAATGGCATCTTATAAATAAAACCACCAGAATGGATTATATTCATTATGTGGGTGGATGGAGTCAGTATCAGCACAATTACTATATTAAACTTTGAATCTTCAGATGTCCTGGTTCAAGCTAAAACTAAAGACAAATAATAACCTCCTCACACATTCCCCTGCATGCATCTCTGTCACTCCTTCAAAACACAAAGGATTCATTTGTTAGATAAGTTCAAGGTTCAAGGTCTTTTAACCATATAACCATATAACCATATAACAATTACAGCACGGAAACAGGCCATCTCGGCCCTTCAAGTCCGTGCCGAACAACTTTTTTCTCTTAGTCCCACCTGCCTGCACTCATACCATAACCCTCCATACCCTTCTCATCCATATGCCTATCCAATTTATTTTTAAATGATACCAACGAACCTGCCGCCTTCACTTCCACTGGAAGCTCATTCCACACCGCTACCACTCTCTGAGTAAAGAAGTTCCCCCTCATGTTACCCCTAAACCTCTGTCCCTTAATTCTAAAGTCATGTCCTCGTGTTTGAATCTTCCCTATTCTCAAAGGGAAAAGCTTGTCCACATTAACTCTGTCTATCCCTCTCATCATTTTAAAGACCTCTATCAAGTCCCCCCTTAACCTTCTGCGCTCCAGAGAATAGAGACCTAACTTATTTAACCTATCTCTGTAACTTAGCTGTTGAAACCCAGGCAACATTCTAGTAAATCTCCTCTGTACCCTCTCTATTTTGTTGACATCCTTCCTATAATTGGGTGACCAAAACTGCACACCATACTCCAGATTTGGTCTCACCAACGCCTTGTACAATTTTAACATTACATCCCAGCTTCTATACTCAATGCTCTGATTTATAAAGGCTAGCATACCAAAAGCTTTCTTTACCACCCTATCTATATGAGATTCCACCTTCAAGGAACTATGCACGGTTATTCCCAGATCCCTCTGTTCAACTGTATTCTTCAATTCCCTACCGTTTACCATGTACGTCCTATTTTGATTTGACCTGCCAAGGTGTAGCACCTCACATTTATCAGCATTAAACTCCATCTGCCATCTTTCAGCCCATTTTTCCAACTGGCCTAAATCACTCTGTAGACTTTGGAAATCCTCTTCATTATCCACAACACCCACTATCTTGGTATCATCTGCATACTTACTAATCCAATTTACCACCCCTTCATCCAGATCATTGATGTACATGACAAACAACAAAGGACCCAACACAGATCCCTGAGGCACCCCACTAGTCACCTGCCTCCAACCCGACAAACAGCCATCCACCATTACTCTCTGGCTTCTCCCATTCAGCCAGATGGCCAGATGGCGGATGGCGGGTGTATGGAACAAGCTGCCAGAGGAGGTAGTTGAATCAGGGACTATCCCAACATTTAAGAAACAGTTAGACTGATACATGGACAGGCCAGGTTTGGAGGGATATGGATCAAAAGCAGGTAGTGTAGCTGGGACATGTTGGCGGGTGTGGGCAAGTTGCGCGAAGGGCCTGTTTTCACACTATATCACTCTATGACTACATTATTACCTCCACCATGCATGAATGCTTCAAGATCAAGTGGTCGAGTTTTATTGACATATACTCAAGCATAGAAACATAGAAAATAGGTGCAGGAGTAGGCCATTCGGCCCTTCGAACCAGCACTACCATTCAATATGATCATGGCTGTTCATCTAAAATCAGGACCTCTTTCCTGTTTTTTCCCCATATCCCTTGATTTAGCTCGCCCCAGAGCAAAATGTAACTCTCTCTTGAAAATATCCAGCAAATTGGCCTCCACTGCCTTCTGTGGCAGAGAATTCCACAGATTCAAAACTCTGGGTGATGAAAGTTTGGCCTCATCTCATTCCTAACGGGCCTACCCTTTATTCTTAAACTGTGACCCCTGGTTCTGGACCCGGGAACATTTTTCCTGCAGTTACAGTAAGTGGAAATCTAGCAGGCAAGCAGGATGCTTGCCCCAACCACCCCCATTTGAAGGCCACTATCTTCCACCGCTTGTACCCAGTGCTTGGTACCTACTTCCAGCAGCCACTGGTTGTCCTCCATAATGCACCGAGCCGCAGCCTGGTCAATGCCGGTCTCCAGAGCGAATTCGGCACAGAGACTCTCATGGCAGCGACGCAACGCTTCCGATGCCCCCAACGGCCCCGGACTCTTGCACTGAGGCTACTCCATGGCCGGAGCTGCAGCGAGCGACTCGCCAGCCCGGCAAACACTTGCCAGCCTCAGCTCCCCATCCGCATCTGCTCCAGCCTCGGCTTCCATCCCTCCCTCCGTCCCGGCTCTCCAACACTCACGACCAGATTGCGCATAGCACAGCAGCGCCTCGTCCTAAGCCGGAGATATTGGTACGTGTTCAGCCAAAACTGTGGGGGCCCCCAGGCTCCGCGGCCCATGTACCTCTCTCCTGCCGCTTGCCCGCCTCGCTCATGTCAGCCGCTTCCCGCAAATCCTTAAATTCCAACTGCCGCCGGGAGCAGGACATGGCCTTCATTCACTGCCCAGTCCTCCAGGATGCACCGAGCCATAGCCTGATCCATGCCAGTCACCAGGGCAAATTCGGCAGACACTTTAATGGCAGTGGCGCAACGCTTCCGAAGCCTCCGACGGCCCGGGATTCTTGCACTGAGGCTGCTCCAAAGATACTGCAGCGAGTGACTCGCCAACCCGGCAAACACTCGCCAGCCCCAGCTCCCCATCCGCATCTGCCCCCGACGCTGCTTCCTTCCCTCCCTCAACCCTGGGCCTCCCATCACCCGCAGCCCATGCAGTTGATATGAGTTTTGAACTCTCGTTGATCACAGAATTTCTCACGACTCAGCGTGAGAGTGTGAGAATTTGGCCAGATGCGTGATTCTGGCGCTCAATGCGTGAGTGTTGGCAGCCCTGCAATTAACCTACAAACCTGTACGTCTTTGGAGTGTGGGAGGAAACCGGAGCACCCCGGAGAAAATGCACACAGGTCAGGGGGAGAACGGACAAACTCTCTACAGGTAGCAGCCGCAGTCAGCATTGAACCTGGGTCGATGGCAGCTTCCAAGATGGTGCCCAACCCAGGCGACTATTTGTGTGCTAGCCACAGAAGAAGATTTACAATCGCTTATAAATCTCCATTCCTACAGCAACTTTTCTTACTTTAACTACGATCTATGCATTGTAAATGGCTCGATTGTAATCACGTTTCGTCTTTCGACTGAGTGGGTGGCACGCAACAAAAGCTATTCACTGTACCTCGGTGCCTGCAAGTGCCATTAAATTAAACTGTAACTGTAGCTGGCACTGCAAGGCAGCAACTCTGCTGTTGCGGCACTGTGCTGCCTGAAAGACAGAAGCCCTTCTTCAGACCATGTTGTAGACTTGTCAGAGTGAGGCCCAGGGCAAGTTAGAGGAACCGCACCTCATATTTGTCTTGGGTAGCTTACACCCCAGCGGTACGAACATTGACTTCTCCAACTTCAAGTAGCCCTTCCTTACCCTCTCTCTTCATCCCCTCCCCATTCACAGTTTTCTGACAAGTCTTACTGCCTCCGACTACATTCTATCTCTGTACCGCCCCCTCCCCTGACATCAGTCTGATGAAGGGTCTTGACCCAAAACATCACCCATTCCTTCTCTCCAGAGATGCTGCCTGTCCTGCTGAGTTACTCCAGCATTTTGTGTCTATCTTTGATTGAAACCAGCATCTGCAGCCCTTTCCTACACATGTTGTAAACTATATTTTGATGGGCTGTGCCCTGTTCCCTCTGAGTTGTGACAAGGCTGCTCTTTTTTTTTTCAGGAGTATGAGAAGGCTTTGAAGTTCATCCGCACCATGTTGAAAAATGAGCCGCGCAACCAGCAGTGCTTGGAACTGGAGAAACTGATCAACAAGAAGATGCAGAGAGGTGAGGCTCGGACTGCTGACGTTGAACTCCCCGCACAGTGCAGTCGCAGGGGCTCTGCAATCCTCCTCTACGTTAAGATGGTGCACGGTGGCGCAGCGGTAGAGTTGCTGCTTTACAGCGCTTGCTGTGCCGGAGACCTAGGTTCAATCCCGACTACGGGTGGTGTCTGTTTGTACGTTCTCCCCGTGACCTGCGAGGGCTTTCTCCGGGAGCTCCGGTTTCCTCCCACACTCCAAAGACGTGTAGGTTTGCAGGTTAATTTGCTTGGTAAATGGAAAAAAACTGTCCCTAGTGTGTGGAGGGTAGTGTTGGCGTGCAGAAATCACTGGTCGGCGTGGGCCGAAGGGCCTGTTTCCGCGCTGTATCTAAAAACTATACAACTAAACTAAATTTAAGAGTAAAACACAAAGTACTGGAGGAAGTCAGTGGGTCATAGAGTGATTCAGAATTGAAACGGGCACTTTGGCCCAATTTGCCCACACCGGCCAACATGTCCCAGCTACACTAGTCCCACCACTAGTCCCACAGAAGTGACAAGAGTAGAATGAGACCATTCCGCCCATCAAGTCTACTCCACCATCAATCATGGCTCATCTATCTCTCCCTCCTAACCGTATTCTCCAGCCATCTCCCCTGTAAACTCTGACACCCGTACGAATCAAGAATCCATCTATCTCTGCCTTAAAAAAAAATCCACTGAGGGCCCATATCCCTCCAAGCCTGTCCTATCCATGTAACTGTGGAAATGTTTCTTAAATGTTGCGATTGTACCAGCCTCAACTACCTCCTCCGGCAGTTTGTTCCATACACCCATCACCCTTTGTGTGTAAAAAAAAAGTTACCCCTCAGGTTCCGATTAAATCATAAACCCGTCACCTTAAACCCATGTCCTCTGGTTCTCATTTCCCCCACTCTGGGCAAGACTCTGTGCACCTGCCCAATCTATTCCCCTTATGATTTTGTACACCTCTATAAGATCACCCCGCATCCTCCTGCGCGCTAAGGAATAAAGTTCTAACCTGCTCAACCTCTCCCTGTAGCTGGCGATATCCTGGTAAATCTTCTCTCAGCCCTTTCAAGCTTGACGACATCTTTCCTATAGCTCAGTGACCAAAACTGAACACAATACTCCAAAGAGAAGGAATGGGTGACGTTTCGTGTCGAGGTCCTTCTTCAGACCCTTCTTCAGACGTCTCGACCCGAAATGTCACCCATTCCTTTCCAGAGATGCTGCCTATCCCGCTGAGTTACTCCAGCTGTTTGTGTCTATCCTTGGTTTAAACCAGCATTTGCAGTTCCTTCCTACACAATACACTAAATGTTGCCTCGCCAATATCTTAAGCAACTTGACCTCCCAACTTCTATACTTTCAAAAGATCATAAATGATAGGAGTAGAATTAGGCCATTCGGCCCATCAAGTCTACTTCCCCCATTCAATCATGGCTGATCTATCTCTCCCTGCTAACCCCATTCTCCTGCCTTCCCCATAACCTCGGACACCCGTACTAATCAAGAATCTCTCTATCTCTGCCTTAAAAATATCCACTGAGGGCCCGTATCCCTCTAAACCTGTCCTATCCATGTACCATTCTAACTGCTTCTTAAATGTTGCGATAGTCCCTGCCTCAGCTGCCTCCTCCGGCAGCTTGTTCCATACACCCACCACCATATGTGTGTAAAAGGTACCTTTCAGATCCATGTTAATTGTTTTCCCCTTCCCCTTTGTCCTTGATTTGCCAGCTCTGGGCAAGAGACTCTGTGGGTCAGGCGGCATCTGTGGAGGTGAAGTGGACAGGGTCTCTTCTACAGACTGACTTGCTAGGAGGGGATGTGTAGGAAGGGACTGCAGATGCTGTTTACACCGAAGATGGATACAAAATGCTGGAGTAACTCAGCGGGACAGGCAGCATCTCTGGCGAGAAGGAGTGGGTGATGTTTTGGGTCAAGACCCTTCTTCAGTCTGAGAGTCAGGGGCGAGGGAGACACAGAGATATAGAAGGGTAGTGTTAAAGAAGGAACTGCGGATGCTGGAGAATCGAGGGTTACACAAAAAGCTGGCGAAACTCAGCGGGTGCAGCAGCATCTAAGGAGCGAAGGAGATAGGCGACGTTTCGGGTCGAGACCCTTCTTTAGAAGGGTAAGTGTGTGAAAACAACAGATCAATGCTGATAAGTGAATGAGAAAGCTGGAAAAGCTGCCTCACCTGCCGAGTTTCTCCAGCATTTTTGTCCACCTTCGATTTTTCCAGCATTTGCAGTTCTTTCTTAAACAAGCTGGAAAAGAGAGGTGGGGGTGGGACAACGCCTGGTGGAGGAAGGATCCGTAGATGCTGGTTTAAACCGCAAAGGGACAAAAAATGCTGGAGTAACTCAGCCGGACAGGCAGCATCTCTGGAGAGAAGGAATGGGTAACGTTTCGGGTCGAGACCCTTCAGACTGTGTGCCGAGTTGGTTTCTCCCATTCATATTCAGGACCATTCGGGTAGCTGGCAGTGCAGGTAGCATGTGGTGCTGCCTTAAACTCCACCGGTATCTGCTGAGAAACACTGGTTGGTAGTTCTGGTTAGTGATGGGACAGAAGATTCACCTGATTATCTGCTCACTGCCATCTTTGTGCTCATTTTTTTAGTTTAGAGATACAGAGGGCCCACTGAGTCCGTGCCGACCAGCGATCCCCGCACCTTAGCCCTATCCGACGCACACCATGGACAATAATGGGATTTTCCATATACCAAGCCAATTATACCACATATATCAAGCCAATTAACCTACAAACCTGTACGTCTTTGGAGTGCGGGAGGAAACCGAAGATCTCGGAGAAAACTCACGCGGTCACGGGGAGAACGTAAAAACTCCATACAGACAGCACCCATAATTGGAATCGAACCCGGGTCTGGTTTGGTGAGGCAGCAACTCTACCGCTGCGCCACCGTGGCTGTCCCCTATTTTGAGGATCTAAATCCGCGCTTTGATTGCTATTCAAGCAAGCGTCTGGCCACCCTGAGGCCGTGGGTGACTTTGCACACGTACATGTATTTCCTTTACAGATACAGTGTGGATACAAGCCCTTCGGCCCACTGGGTCCGTGCCGACCAGCGACCACCCTGTACACTAGCACTATTCTACAAACGGGTCAATTTTTTACACTTTCTTTTTTGTTACCTGTACGCCATGATAATCCAATTGAATCGATGTTCTTGCCCAAGCTGGAAGCTGAGCAACTGGTGAATGTTTTTACTTTTCGAACATTACTCTAAACTCAATTTTGGCCTTTGCCCATCAACTGCCTCCAACCCCCGCCTTGCCTGTGTTCACCTCAGACCTGACACGCTCTGTCACTATACTTCAAATGCGGCCTCACCAACAACTTGTGCAGGAAGGAACACCAGATGCTGGTTTAAACTGAAGATCGACAGAAAAATCTGGAGTAACTCAGCAGGATAGGCAGCATCTCTGGAGAAAATGAATAGGTTGTACAGGACCCTAGTGAGACCACACATGGAGTATTGTGTGCAGTTTTGGGAATTTTGAGGAAGGACATTCTTGCTCTTGAGGCAGTGCAGCGTAGGTTCACAAGGTTAATTCCCGGGATGGCGGGACTGTCATGTGTTGATAGAATGGTGGGGCTGGGCTTGTATAGTCTGTAATTTAGAAGGATGTGGGGGGATCTCATTGAAACATGTAAGATTATTGAGGGTTTGGACATGAGGCAGGAAACATGTTCCCAATGGAGTCCAGAACCAGGGGTCACAGTTTAAGAATAAGGGGTAAGCCATTTAGAACGAAGATGAGGAAAAACCTTTTCACCCAGAGAGTTGCTAGTCTGTGGAATTCTCTGCTTCAGAAGGCAGTGGATGCCAATTCTCTGGCGGTTTTTAAGAGAGAGTTAGATAGATCTCTTAAAGATAGAGGAGTGAAGGGATATGGGGAGAAGGCAGGAACGGGGTACTGATTGTGGATAATCAGCCATGATCACAGTGAATGGCGGTGCTGGCTTGAAGGGCTGAATGGCCTACTACTGCACCTATTGTGACTATGCCTATTGTGACATTTCGGGTCGAGTCCCTTTTTCAGACTGAGAATCAGGGGAAAAGGAAACGAGTAATATAGACGGTGATGTATCATAGTCCTTTGTGCAAAGATAGTCCATAGAAGATTGTAGTTGAGGTTCATAAGACATTGGCTGAGATTTGGGCCATTCGGCCCATTGCGTCTGTTCCGCCATTGATTAATGGGTGATCTATTTTCCCCGTTACATCATTCGCTTGCCTTCTCCCCGTAACCTTTGACACCAATAATCTTTGAGTACCAACACCAACAAAGTCTGGCGGCGCGATGGCGCAGCAGTGGAGTTGCTGCCTCACAGCCGCAGCGATCTGGGTTCGATCCTGACTATGGGTACTGTCTGAACGGAGTTTGTACATTTTCACCGTGACCGTGTGGGTTTTCTCCGGGTGCTCCGGCATCCTCTCACTCTCCAAGACATACAGGTTTGTAGGCTAATTGGCTTTGTAGAAATGTAAATTGTCCCCAGCATGTTTGGAACTAATGTCAGTGTGTGGGGATCGCTGGTCGGCGCAGACTCTTTGGGCTGAAAGGCCTGTTCCTGCGCTCTATCTCTAAACTAAAAACTAAACTAAACTAAAAGTCTCCAGTGCGGCACGGTTTAATCCAGTGACTCCTGAAGATAGACACAAAATGTTGGTGTAACTCAGCGGGACAGGCAGCATCTCTGGAGAGAAGGAATGGGTGACGTTTCGGGACGCGACCCTTCTTCTGTGTTGTAAGCTGCCCAAGCGAAATATGAGGTGCTGATCCTCCAATTTGTGCTGAGCATCACTCTGACAGTGGAGGAGATCCAGGACAGAAAGGTCAGTGTGGGAATGGGGTGGTGAAGTGAAAGTGTTTGGCAACTGGGAGATCACGTAGGCCCAGGCGCAGGAGGATGAGGGTGATCTTGTAGAGGTGTATTAAATCATGAGAGGAATAGACCAGGTCGATGCACAGAGTCTCTTGCCTAGAGTCGGTGAATCGGGGACCAGAGGGCATAGGTTTAAGATGAAGGGTAAAAGAATTAATATGAATCTGAGAGGTACCACTTTCACACAAAGGGCAGTGGGTGGCTGGATCGAGCTGCTAGAGGAGGCAGGGACCATCCCGACGTTTAAGAAGCAGTTAGACAGGTACATGGATTGGACAGGTTTGGAGGGATATGGGCCAAATGGTGGGACTAATACAGCTGGTCATGTGGGCAAGTTGGCCTGTTTCCACACTGTATGGCTTTGATGCTATGATTCTAGGTGGACTGAGCGGCCCACTGACTTTCCTCTCCTCCTCTCCGCAGATGGTCTGCTGGGCATGGCGATTGTCGGGGGTGCCATCGTTGGCCTGGCTGGGATGGCGGGGCTGATCGGATTGGCCGTGAGCAAGGGCAAGTCCTGACCCACGCGGCGGGTGAAGGTGCCAAAGCCCTCCTCCAGCCATCTTGCCTCGCGTCTCACACTGAAGCAACTAGATACAGACTCTTGGGTTGACCGAATTATTTTCTGCATCAAAGCTTTATGATGGAAGTGATTGTTTGATGTACGTATAATATTTAATTACTTTCTAATATTGTATCATTGACTGTCCCTTCAGCAGTGGTCCAGTTATTCCTTCGGGGAGAAGATGACTTCGCCAAACGTTGTAAATAACTGCTTTCTAAAATGAATAAACGTAGCCACGGAGTTTGGTGAAGTGTCAGTGGGATCTTGTTTTGCCCGGGGTCCGGCTGGAATCTGCTGCGTTATTCGCATCATGGACAGTGTGGAAACATGCCTTTCGGCCCAACTTGCCCATGCCGACCAACATGTCTCAGCTGCACTAGTCCCACCTGCCCGCATTTGGCCCCTATCCCTCCAAACCTGTCCATTTCCATGTACCTGTCTTAAATGCTTCAATGTTGCGATAGTCCCTGTCTTAACCACCTCCTCCCGGTAGCTCGTTTCATGTACCCACCTCCCGTTGAAAGTGGTCCCGTTCAGTGGGTAGAGTGGGTGAACTTGCCTTCACTGGGAAGGGTTTTGGGGACAATTCTGAAACACTGCTTCTCTGGAACATTGGAGGCTGAGGGGAGACATGGAAGCATTGAAAATAGGTGCTGGAGTAGGCCATTTGAACCTTTGTGCCAGCACCGCCATTCAAATATGATCACAGCAGATCATCCAAAATCAGTACCCCGTTCCTGCTTTCTCCCCATATCCCTTGATTCCTTTTGCCCTAAAAGCGATATCTAACTCTCTCTTGAATACATCCAGTGAATTGGGCTCCACTGCCTTCTGTGGCAGAGAATTCCACAGATTCACAACTCTCTGTCTGAAAAAGTCCCAAATGATCTGCCCCTTATTCTTAAACTGTGACCCCTGGTTCTAAACTTCCCCAACATGGGGAACATTTTTTCCTACATCTAGCCTGTCCAATCCCTTAAGTATTTTATGTTTCTATAAGATTCCCTCTCATCCTTCAAAATTCCAGTGAATATAAGCCCAGTCGATCCGTTCTTTCATCAAATTGCCAGTTCCACCATCCCGGGACTGGGATCATTGCATCTTCCTCGCAGCTCACACTTGTGTCATCCGCAAACTTGCATACAAATCCAACAAGCGTTTTCTGCCCTTGGCTATTTTGCAGTTCTACCCATGCCGTTTCTACAGCATCCAAGCTAATGTCTCTCCTTGTTATTGCATTAATTTCCTCTTTAAGCAGCAATGCCACCCCACTTCCTCTTCCTTTCTGTCCATCTTTCCTGAATATTGAATACCCCTGCATGTTTAGCTCCCAGCCTTGGTCACCCTGGAGCCATGTCTCCATTGTCTATCTATGAGCGTACAATTCTGAGAGGGATGGATGGGTGGGCAGTCAGAACCTGTTCCCCAGGAGGGAAATGTTCAACACTAGAGGGCATTGTTATAGTGACAGTGGGAACGTTTAATGCATGTGTGCCGTGTAAGTTTTTTGTAGAGAGTGGTGGGGATCTGGGATGCGTTGCCAGGGACGGTGGAGGTAGGTGCGATAGTGGCGTTTAAGAGGCTATTAGATGGGCACATGGAAGTGCAGGGACTAGAAGGATATCCACGAGCCTATCTAAAAGCCTCTTAAATGCCACTATTGTATCTGCCCCCACCACCACCCCCGGCAGCCCGTTGCAGGCACCCACCACCCTCTGCAAACAGAACCGGCGATGCGCATCCTTTTTGAACTTTGCCCCTCTCACTTTGAAGCTATGCCCCCTAGCCTTTGATATTTCACCCCAGGTTCAGTGTCAACCCTGTCTGCGCCTCCCATAATTTTATATACTTCTGTCAGGTCTCTCCTCCACGCCTGGTGTTCCAATGAAAATAATTCATGAAAACAGACACAAAGTGCTGGAGTAACTCAGTGGGTCAGGCAGCATCTCTGGAGAAAAGGGAGAGGTGACCCGTTGGGTCGAGACCCTTCTTCACACCAAGAGGGCGATTTGATGTAATTGAATGACGGAAGATCGGTGGACTTGAGGGATGACATTGGAAACGTGGATCAAGGCTATGTTTAATTTTTTAAGTTTAGAGAAACAGCGCAAAAACAATTTGTTCGGCCCACTGCACCGACCAGCGATCCCCGCATATTACACACTAGGGACAGTTTTGCACAATACCAAGCCAGTTAGCCTACAAACCTGTACGTCTTTGGAGTGTGGGAGGAATCCTAAAATCTCGATGAAAACCCACGCAGATCACGGGGAGAAGGTCATGGGGAGAACGTACAAACTCCGGTCAGACAGCACCCGTAGTCGAGATCGAACTCGTGTCTTTGGCGCTGTAAGGCAGCAGCTCGCCACTGTGCTACCCTGTGGTGACCCATATTACGGGAGGCTATAAATGGTTGGGTTCAGAAATGAAGGATGGAGTTGTGTTGGTTTGAGAGACGCAGTTTGCTTTTTTTTGCTCGAGATTTCAGCATCAAGATGCAACCAAGATGGCGCCCAAGCCAGGCGACGCTTTGCATGCTGGTCCCAGAAGTGGAGCTGTAATCATTGATTACAATCTCTCCACTCTTTTAAACCTTTATTTCAACAGCAGCATTTCTTGCTGTTCCCTATACACTGTGGACGGCTTGATTGTCATCATGTATTGTCTTTGCTCTGACTGGATGGCACGGAACAAAATGTTTTTCACTGTATCTCGGTACAAGTGACAATAATATTCTCCATCAGGTGGCGCCACCGCAGTGGCTGCCTCGCCAGCAGCTCGACAGTCCTTTTTTTTTCATTTTTAGTGCGTCTAAATGTATGTTCAATGTTCCTCAGTATGTCCTATGTGGGGAGGAATAGAGGGAAACCGTTTCTTTCAGTCACTTACCTGGACGGAGATGCTTCTTTTCTCCGTGTCGCATCTTTGCCCCCCCTCGCGGCCCCCGTCCCGACGTCGGAGTTCCGATCATCCCAGCGAGTGGGCCTGCAGATGCCGAGGGTTCTAGGCCCCGACCACGGGTGAACAAAAGAAGGAAGAGTGACTGAATTTTATTGCCTTCCATCGCAGTGAGAAATGTTGATTCCAATGTGTTTTTGTTTTATTCGTATTGCTGTCAAATGCACCGTACCAATTGGTGCATGTGACAATAAATGTGAACTTGAACTAATAACGTCACAACAATGGGTGGCAGAAGAGCTACTGCCTCACAGCGCCAGAGACCAGGGTTCAATCCTGACAACGGGCGCTGCCTGTACGGAGTTTGTACCTTCTCCCTGTGACCTGGATAGAGTGGATGTGGTGAGGATGTTTCCACTATCGAGAGAGTCTAGGATCAAAGGTCACAGCCACAGAATTAAAGGAAGGAGATGAGGTGGAATTTATTTTGTCAAAGGGTGATGACTCTGTGAAACTCATTGCCACAGAAGGCTGTGGTGGCCAAATCATTGGATATTTTTAAGGCAGAGATAGATACATTCTTGATCAGTACGGGTATAAGGGGTTATGGGGAGAAGACAGGAGAATGGGGTTTGGAGGGAGAGATAGATCAGCCATGATCGAATGGCAGAGTAGACTTGATGGGCCTAATGGCCTAATTCTGCCCCTATCACTTATGAACTCGTGTGACCTGTGTGGGTTTTCTCCCGGTGCTCCGGTTTCCTCCCACACTCCAAAGACGTGCAGGTTTGTAGGTTACTTGGCTTGGGTAAAAATTGTAAATTGTCCCTAGTGTAGCAATGTTACAAAATTTTGAGATTTAAAAAATCAAGTCTGCAATTTATCCCATCAGATAAAGCATAAAAAGAAGTTGAATTTGACACCTAATTTACTTTCATATCTTCAGTATTAAGAAAGCTATGGCCATTTTCATACTCGGAAATTAGCACCATTGACTTAACTCAAAAGCTGTGATCTAGGACAGTCAAAAGCCCATAACTTTCTTAAAAATTAAGAGAACTGAAATACATTTTCAGTTATTATAGATTGAAGTATTCTGAAACAAATATGAAACAATCTTACTTGGATGACCTGAAATTAAAGCATATAATTATTTAGTTACCTAATTGTAGCTAATTACAAAATTCAATTACTAGATCTAAACATCTATCAATTTCTTAAGAAAAGATTAACATTTTAAAATTGCCTAAGTGTCCAAATAACATCCACACAATAATTCACAATATAACATGATTTTTAAATCTAATTTTCATGAATTTAAAGGCCAAATGGAAGGAATTTAGTGTTTAATTCCCGTTAATAAATGGCCATTTAAATCAACTTGCGAGTGGGTTTTAGTGGAATGCATTGGATTAGAACGTTGCGGTTTGCGGTGAAGTCGGCAGGAAAAACACTGCCGGTTCGTATATTTTTTTTGTCCCCATTTTGCAACATGAAAATGTGATTAAATGCTTCCTAAGAACCACGTTTTTATGTAAAAATAAACTGTGTACTTTATTTTCTCCCCCACGTAAAATCCTCCCCGTTGTCGGCGCTCACAGCTTTAGAAGATGATTTTTAAATTACTCTAGCTAACAAATAATCTAGGGTAATTTAAAAATACCTTCATAAATCAAATGTTGGAGCCATTTTTCTTCAGCAACGAAATCCCCTGACATGGATCGATTTGCCCTGTCTGTAGAAAAACGGCACTTTATGCACGCCGCCCTCTGAAAGGCGCCAAAGTCACGCACACGGGGAGCTGCAGCGCTGCTCAAGGTAAGTTTTGTAACGTACCTACCTAGTGTGTGTAGGATGGCGTTAGCGTGCTGGGTTCGCTGATCGGCGCGTTCTCAGTGTGTCAGAGGGCCTGTTACCACGCTGTATCTCTAAACTAAACAAAACTAAACTAAATAATAAACTGATCATACTTTCCTGGACTTTATCTTGCACTAAACGTTATTCCCGATATCATGTATCCATGCACTGCACTGTACGGTGACACAGCGGTAGAGTTGCGGCCTTACAGTGCCTGAGGCTCGGAGACCTCCAATAAATCTACGTAGTTTGATCCTGACTATGGGTGCAGTCTGTATGGAATTTGAATGTTCTCCCTGTAATCTGTGTGGGTTTTCTCCGGGATCTCCAGTTTCCTCCCACACTCCAAAGACGCGTAGATTTGTAGTTAATTGGCTTGGTAAAATTCTAAATTGTTCCTAATGTGTGTAGGATAGTGTTAGTGTGTGGAGATCGTTGATCGGTGCAGACTCAGTGGGCCGAAGAGCCTATTTCCACGCTGTATCTCTAAACTAAACTCAACACTGTGGCCGGCTAGACTGTAATCATGTATAGCCTTTCTGTTGACTGGATAGCACAGAACAAAAGCTTTTCACTGTACCTTGGTTCACGTGAGAATAAACTAAACAGGCCTTTTCCCATCTCCATAGAAACATAGAAAATAGGTGCAGGAGGAGGCCATTCGGCCCTTCGAGCCTGCACCACCATTCATTGTGATCATGGCTGATCAGCCCCAATCAATAACCCGTGCCTGCCTTCTCCCCATATCCCTTGATTCCACCAGCCCCTAGAGCTCTATCTAACTCCAGTGCATCGCCCTGTATATTCTGTCTGAAGAAGGGTTCCGACCTGAAACCTCACCCATTCTTTTTCTCCAGAGATGTTGCCTGACTCGCTGAGTTAGTCATAGAATCATACAGTGTGGAAACAGGCCCTTCGGCCCAACTTGCCCATGTTGACCAAGGTGCCTCATCTACACTAGTCCCACTTGCCTATGTTCGGCCCGTATCCCGCATTTATACTCCATTTCCTATCTGCACTTGCTCCAAATGTATTTTAAATATTATTGAACCGGCCTCAACTAATCCCTCTGGCAGCTTGTTCCATCCACTGCCCTCTGTTTCAATATGGTGGAAAGTCAAATTGGGACACGTGATTAAACGTAAAGGCTTTTTACATTCCTCTGTCAACATTTTTTTAATCGAAAAGCACTTTAAATATTAGAACATAGAACATGGAACTGTACAGCACCGGAGATGGGCAGGAAATACTGGAGGAAGTCAGCAGGACAGGCAGTAATCTCTGGTGAGAATGAATGGGTGATGTTTCGGGTCGAGATGGCCTGTTTCCATGAAGTATCTTTAAACTAAACTAAACCAGAAGGGATTACATGAGAGAGAGAGAGAGAGAGAGGTGGAGTGAAGGGTGTTATAAAGGAAGTCAAAGTTAAGTTTGGATCTTGACTTCGAAACGTCAGCCATTCCTTCTCTCCAGAGATGCTGCCTGTCCCGCTGATTTACTCCAGCATTTTGTGTCTATCTTCGATTTAAACCAGTATCTGCAGTTCCTTCCTGTACAGCACAGGAACAGGCCCTTTGGCCCACAATGTTTTGTGCTGAACATGGTGCCTAGTTGAACTAATCTCATCTGCCTACACATGATCCATATCCCTGCATTTCCATGTGTCTATCTAGAAGCCTCAAACAGCACTATCGTATCTGCCTCCACCACCACCCCTGGTAGCGCGTTCCAAGCACCGCCAACTATGTGCAAAAAAGTTGCCCCGCACATCTCCATGAAACTTTCCCCCTCTCAACTTATAGCTGTAAACAATAAAGTATGATTTATACAACACATAGTCCTCCGCCAGTTTCGCCACCTCCAACGTGACCCCTCCACTCCCATCTCCCCCCCCGTCTGCCTTCCGCAAAGACCGCTCCCTCCGCAACTCCCTTGTCAATTCTTCCCTTCCCTCCCGCTCCACCCCTTCCCTGGGCACTTTCCCTTGCAACCGCAAGAGATGCTACACTTGTCCCTTCAACTCCACCATCCATTCCTTTCAGGGACCCAAGCAGTCCTTCCAAGTCCGACAGAGGTTCACCTGCACCTCCTCCAACCTCATCTACTGCATCCGTTGCTCCAGATGCCAGCTGATCTATATCGGTGAGACCAAGCGGAGGCTTGGCGATCGTTTAGCCGAACACCTCCGCTCGGTCCGCAATAACCAACCCGACCTCCCGGTGGCTCAGCACTTCAACTCCCCCTCCCATTCCGTATCCGACCTCTCGGTCCTGGGCCTCCTCCACGGCCAGAGTGAGCAACACCGCAAGTTGGAGGAACAGCACCTCATATTCCGCTTGGGGAGTCTGCATCCTCTGGGCTTAAACATTGAATTTTCTAAGTGTTAAAGAAGGAACTGCAGATGCTGGAGAATCGAGGGTTACACAAAAAGCTGAAGAAACTCAGCGGGTGCAGCAGCATCTAAGGAGTGAAGGAGATAGGCGACGTTTCGGGTCGAGACCCTTCTTCAGACTGGTCAGGGATCAGGGAAACGAGAGATATAAACAGTGATATGGAGAGATAAAGCAAGAACAATGAGTGAAAGATATGCAAAAAAGTATTGGTGATAAGGAAAGCAGGCCATTGTAAGCTGTTTCTGGTGTGAAAATGAGAAGCTAGTGCGACTTGGGGGGGGGGGGGGGGAGATGGAGAAGGAATGTCAGGGCCCGAGGGCTGAGGGAGAGGTGGGGGGGTGGGGGGAAAGGAGCAGTCTGGGTTAACAGAATTGAGAAAATTCAATGTTTAAGCCCAGAGGATGCAGACTCCCCAAGCGGAATATGAGATGTTGTTCCTCAAACTTGCGGTGTTGTTCACTCTGGCCATGGAGGAGGCCCAGGACCGAGAGGTCGGATACGGAGTGGGAGGGGGAGTTGAAGTGCTGAGCCACCGGGAGGTCGGGTTGGTTATTGCGGACCGAGCGGAGGTGTTCGGCGAAACGATCGCCTAGCCTCCGCTTGGTCTCACCGATGTAGATTAGCTGGCATCTGGAGCAACGGATGCAGTAGACGAGGTTGGAGGAGGTGCAGGTGAACCTCTGTCGGACTTGGAATGACTGCTTGGGTCCCTGAAAGGAGTGGATGGGGGAGGTGAAGGAACAAGTGTAGCATCTCTTGCGGTTGCAAGGGTAAGTGCCCGGGGAAGGAGTGGAGCAGGAGGGAAGGGAAGAATTGACGAGGGAGTTGCGGAGGGAGCGGTCTTTGCGGAAGGCAGATAGGGGGGGAGATGGGAAGATGTGGCGAGTGGAGGGGTCACGTTGGAGGTGGCGAAACTGGCGGAGGACTATCTGTTGTATGCGCTGGCTGGTGGGGTGAAAGGTGAGGACCAGGGGGACTCGGCCCTTGTTGTGAGTGGGGGAATGGGGAGAGAGGGCAGTGTTGCGGGGTATGGAGGAGACCCTGGTGCGAGCCTCATCGATAGTGGGGGAGGGGAAACCCCGTTCTCTGAAGAACGAGGACATTTGCGATGACCTGGTGTGGAACACGTCATCCTGGGAGCAGATGCGGCGTAGTTGGAGGAATTGGGAATAGGGGATGGAGTCCTTACAGGAAGCAGGGTGGGAGGAAGAGTAGTCCAGGTAGCTGTGGGAGTCAGTTGGTTTGTAGTGGATGTCAGTCAGGAGTGTGTCACCTGCAATAGAGATGGTGAGGTCAAGGAATGGTAGGGAAATGTCGGAAATGGTCCAAGTATATTTGAGTGCCGGATGGAAGTTGGTGGTGAAATGGATAAAGTCAGTCAGTTCTGCGTGGGTGCAGGAGGTGACACCAAAGCAGTCGTCAATGTAACGGAGGTAAAGGTCGGGGGTGGGGCCCTGGTACGTCGAGAACAAAGATTGTTCGACGTACCCGACAAAGAGGCAGGCGTAGCTAGGGCCCATGCGTGTGCCCATAGCTACGCCTTGTGTTTGGAGGAAATGGGAGGAGTCAAAAGAGAAGTTGTTTAGGGTAAGGACCAACTCCGCTAGGCGGAGGAGGGTGTCAGTGGATGGGTATGGGTTGCTCCTCTGGTCGAGGAAGTACCGGAGGGCTTTGAGACCATCCTGGTGGGGGATGCAGGTGTATAGTGACTGGACGTCCATGGTGAAGATGAGAGGATGGGGGCCTGGACAACGGAATGTGCGGAGCCGACGGAGAGTGTCTGAGGTGTCTTGAACATAGGTGGGGAGGGATTTAACAAAGGGGGATAGGATGGAGTCAAGGTATGTGGAAATGTGTTCGGTGGGGCACGAACAGGCAGAGACAATGGGTCTGCCGGGGCAGTCGGGTTTGTGGATTTTGGGGAGAAGGTAAAATCGGGCTGTGCGGGGCTGGGGAACGATGAGGTTGGAGGCTCGGGGGGGCAGGGAGCCGGAGTTAATGAAGCCGGTTATGGTGCTCGAGATGGTGGCCTGGTGCTCGTCAGTGGGGTCATGGTCCAGGGGTAAGTAGGAGGAGGTGTCCGAGAGTTGGCGCGTGGCCTCTGCTTTGTAGAGATCGACGCGCCAGACAAGCCCGCCGACAAGGGAGGTGCCGTGGTAGTCTGGCGCGTCGATCTCTACAAAGCAGAGGCCACGCGCCAACTATCGGACACCCCCTCCTACTTACCCCTGGACCATGACCCCACTGACGAGCACCAGGCCACCATCTCGAGCACCATAACCGGCTTCATTAACTCCGGCTCCCTACCCCCCCGAGCCTCCAACCTCATCGTTCCCCAGCCCCGCACAGCCCGATTTTACCTTCTCCCCAAAATCCACAAACCCGACTGCCCCGGCAGACCCATTGTCTCTGCCTGTTCGTGCCCCACCGAACACATTTCCACATACCTTGACTCCATCCTATCCCCCTTTGTTAAATCCCTCCCCACTTATGTTCAAGACACCTCAGACACTCTCCGTCGGCTCCACACATTCCGTTGTCCAGGCCCCCATCCTCTCATCTTCACCATGGACGTCCAGTCACTATACACCTGCATCCCCCACCAGGATGGTCTCAAAGCCCTCCGGTACTTCCTCGACCAGAGGAGCAACCCATACCCATCCACTGACACCCTCCTGCGCCTAGTGGAGTTGGTCCTTACCCTAAACAACTTCTCTTTTGACTCCTCCCATTTCCTCCAAACACAAGGCGTAGCTATGGGCACACGCATGGGCCCTAGCTACGCCTGCCTCTTTGTCGGGTACGTCGAACAATCTTTGTTCTCGACGTACCAGGGCCCCACCCCCGACCTTTACCTCCGTTACATTGACGACTGCTTTGGTGTCACCTCCTGCACCCACGCAGAACTGACTGACTTTATCCATTTCACCACCAACTTCCATCCGGCACTCAAATATACTTGGACCATTTCCGACATTTCCCTACCATTCCTTGACCTCACCATCTCTATTGCAGGTGACACACTCCTGACTGACATCCACTACAAACCAACTGACTCCCACAGCTACCTGGACTACTCTTCCTCCCACCCTGCTTCCTGTAAGGACTCCATCCCCTATTCCCAATTCCTCCGACTACGCCGCATCTGCTCCCAGGATGACGTGTTCCACACCAGGTCATCGCAAATGTCCTCGTTCTTCAGAGAACGGGGTTTCCCCTCCCCCACTATCGATGAGGCTCGCACCAGGGTCTCCTCCATACCCCGCAACACTGCCCTCTCTCCCCATTCCCCCACTCACAACAAGGGCCGAGTCCCCCTGGTCCTCACCTTTCACCCCACCAGCCAGCGCATACAACAGATAGTCCTCCGCCAGTTTCGCCACCTCCAACGTGACCCCTCCACTCGCCACATCTTCCCATCTCCCCCCCTATCTGCCTTCCGCAAAGACCGCTCCCTCCGCAACTCCCTCGTCAATTCTTCCCTTCCCTCCTGCTCCACTCCTTCCCCGGGCACTTACCCTTGCAACCGCAAGAGATGCTACACTTGTTCCTTCACCTCCCCCATCCACTCCTTTCAGGGACCCAAGCAGTCATTCCAAGTCCGACAGAGGTTCACCTGCACCTCCTCCAACCTCGTCTACTGCATCCGTTGCTCCAGATGCCAGCTAATCTACATCGGTGAGACCAAGCGGAGGCTAGGCGATCGTTTCGCCGAACACCTCCGCTCGGTCCGCAATAACCAACCCGACCTCCCGGTGGCTCAGCACTTCAACTCCCCCTCCCACTCCGTATCCGACCTCTCGGTCCTGGGCCTCCTCCATGGCCAGAGTGAACAACACCGCAAGTTTGAGGAACAACATCTCATATTCCGCTTGGGGAGTCTGCATCCTCTGGGCTTAAACATTGAATTTTTCTCAATTCTGTTAACCCAGACTGCTCCTTTCCCCCCCACCCCCCCACCTCTCCCTCAGCCCTCGGGCCCTGACATTCCTTCTCCATCTCCCCCCCCCCCCCCCCCCAAGTCGCACTAGCTTCTCATTTTCACACCAGAAACAGCTTACAATGGCCTGCTTTCCTTATCACCAATACTTTTTTGCATATCTTTCACTCATTGTTCTTGCTTTATCTCTCCATATCACTGTTTATATCTCTCGTTTCCCTGATCCCTGACCAGTCTGAAGAAGGGTCTCGACCCGAAACGTCGCCTATCTCCTTCACTCCTTAGATGCTGCTGCACCCGCTGAGTTTCTCCAGCTTTTTGTGTAACCATTGAATTTTCTAATTTCTGTTAACCCTGGCTGTCTCCTCCCCTTCCCACCTCTCCCTCAGCCCTCGGGCCCTGGCATTCCTTCTCTCTCTATCTCTCCCCCACCCAAGTCGCACTAGCTTCTCATTTTCACACTACAAACAGCTTACAATGGCCTATTTCCTTTATCATCAATACTTTTTTGCATATCTTTCATTCATTGTTCTTTATCTCTCCACATCACCGTCTATATCTCTCGTTTCCCTGATCCCTAACCAGTCTGAAGAAGGGTCTCGACCCCGAAACGTCGCCTATCTCCTTCGCTCCTTAGATGCTGCTGCACCCGCTGAGTTTCTCCAGCCTTTTGTGTACCCTCGATTCTCCAGCATCTGCAGTTCCTTCTTTAACAATAAAGTATGATTGATTTGTATTGAATGCCCTCTAGTGTTGGACATTTCCACCATTTGGGAACAGTTTCTGACTGTCTGCCCTATCTCTGCCTCACATAATTACATGTACTTCCTTTGAGTCTCCCCTCAATCTCTCACGTACCAGAGAAAATAATCCCATCCCCGTATCTGAATTCCTCTAATCCAGACATCCTTCCGGTAAACCTCTACACCCTCTCAAAAGCCTCCACATCCTTCCTGCAATCGGGCAACCAGAAATGTACGTGATACTCCCTGTAGAAGAAGGGACAGAGCTGGCTGTACTTTTTGAGAAGGCTCCGCTCCTTCAACGCCTGCAGTAAGATGCTGCAGATGTTCTACCAGTTGGTGGTGGCCAGTGCCATCTTCTTCGTTGCCGTGTGCTGGAGTAGCAGGGCGAAGGCTGCGGACGGCAATAGGATCATCAGGAAGGTTGGGAGTGGAGTTGGATTCATGGGAGGTTGGTCTTGGAGGGGAGGATGCTCCTCAAACTGCGGAGCATCCTGGACAATACAGCTCACCCCCTCCCTGACACACTGGTCAACCTGAGGAGCACCTTCACCAACAGACTGCTTCCACCAAGATGCAGCACAGAACGCCACAGGAGATCCTTCTTCCCTGTGGCTACCAAAATGTACAACCCCTCCCCCTTCTGTTGTGGGGTAGACTGACTCCCCTCCACCCCCTCCCCGCCCCAATCTTTCGCAGCCCCAATCCTTTCCACTCGTCACTTTAATTTAATGTATTTTGTGTTAGATGACTGTTGGCAGATCAATTTCCCTCCTGGGATAAATGAAGTTCTATTGTATGGTATTGTAAATGTTGAGCATTTATCAGTTGTGGTACCAGTTACTGAAGTACACAACTCCCTCGCCACTGAGTCAGCTTGTATCGGGCGGAAGGTTAGTTCAGCGTCATCCTCCAGATAAGACCCGTCAATATCTTTGATCGTCCTGCTTGTTAAAAAAACCCAATAAATCTACGTTTAGTCTCCTTGATTAATGAATGCCTTTGTAACTGAACGATATTATTTTTATTCAGACGCTTATTACATAACTTGTCCCCTCTCTGAACTTCAGTTCTTGCACTGTTTTGTCCAACTTAAACAATGCAACAATTGTCAAACATCACCAGTTTTGTAATGCGGTGCCAGAAAGATCCCCTTTGTCAGCACAGTGACGTGCGTGGAAACAGGCCCTTCAGCCCACTGGGTCAGCGCCAACCATCCAACGGCCATTTACACTAATCCTCCAATAATGCCATCTTTAAAGGTCCGTCTACGCACTCCTCAGCGCCCATCCCATTGCAACTCACCTACAGATGGGAGGCAATTAACTAACAGTTCAGCACGGTGGCGCAGCGGTAGAGTTGCTGCCTCACAGCGCCAGAGACCCGGGTTCAATCCTGACTACGGGTGCTGTCTGTACGGAGTTTGTACGTTCTCCCCGTGACCTGCGTGGGCTTTCTCCGGGATCTTTGGTTTCTTCCCACACTCCAAAGACGTACAGGTTTGTAGGTTAATTGGACAAAGGACATTTATTGTCACATACACCAATTGGTGTAGTGAAATTTGACTTGCCATGCAGCACACAAAGATAAGACACAACACTAAAGAATTACCAATGAACATAAAAACATCCCACCACAATGGTTCCCACTGTGGGGGAAGGCACAAAATCCAGTCCCATCCCCAAGTCCACCCATAGTCAGGCCTATTCAGGCTACGGCGGCCCGATGTTTTAGGCCTTCTCGCCGGGGATGGTGCTCCGGCGTCGGGAGAGTCCTCACAGCGGCTCGGGACACCTGGAACGGCCGCTTCCCTACTGGAGTCCGTGGCTTCCGAAGCTGACAAGGCCGCGCTGGATGGAGCTCCACAACTGGCGATCTCGCCGAGAGATCCCAGGCTCCCGATGTAAAAGTTCAGCGCTGCCGCCAGCAGCCGGCCGCTCCACAGTCCCGCAGCTCCGCGATGTTCACCGACCTGCGGTCTCAGCATTCTGCAGCTCCAGCGCGGCGACCCAGGCAAGGTATCGCCCGCTCCGCTCCCCGATGGCGCTCCAACGCTGAGCCGTTGCCGAAGCCGAGTTTCTGGGCGGCCCCCTCAGGAAACGCCGCTCCAGGAGAAAAGCTGCCTCTCCGACCAGGTAGGGACCGGGAAAAGTAGTTTCCCCCTTCCCCCTTCCCCCTTCCCCCCCCCCCCCCCCCCCCACCCCCCCACATAAAAAAGGCTAGGGCTCCAAAAACAAACACTAAAACTCACTAAAAATCAAAGAAAGAAGTTAAAAAACAGACAGCTGCAGGCTGGGCAGCCACACCAACTGGACGGCGCCCCCGAGAAAAAAAAAAAAATTGGCTTCTGTAAAATTGTAACTTGTCCCTGGTGTGTGTAGGATAGTGTTAAACTGCGAGGATCGCCGGTCGGCGCGGACTCAGTGGGCCGACGGGCCTGTTTCTGTGCTGTATCTATAAACTAAACTGAACTAAACTAGACTAGCTTGCACGTCGGGGATGTGGGAGGAAGCAGGAGTGCCTGGAGGAATCCCACGTGATCACAGGGAGAAGGTGCAAACTCGACACACGGATAGGATCGTAGGTAGGGATCGACCTTGGCTGCCTGGTGCAAGAGGCAGCAGCTCTGCCAGCCACATCCTGTGCCCTTGTAGAAAGGTATCGGAACAAACTCCAGATCTTAGTTTAGTTTAGATCTACAGTGCAGAAACAGGACCTTAGGCCCACCGAGTCCGCGCCGACCAGCGCTCCCCGCACATTAACACCATCCTACACACACTAGGGATCATTTTACATTTACATCGAGCCAATTAACTGACAAACATGTACGTCTTTGGAGTGTGGGAGGAAACCGGAGACCCCGGAGAAAACCCACGCAGGTCATGGGGGAACGTGCAAACTCCGCACAGACAACACCCGTAGTGGGGATCGAACCCGGGTCTCTGGGGCTGTGAGGCAGCAACTCTACCGCTGCGCCACCGTGCCGGCCATCTCTTCTGTGAATCTCTTTGCCGCAGCTTTACCTTGAAGTGTTTCAGCTGAAACCCATCCCTCCCTCCCTCTCCCCTCTCCCATCAACCAAGAGGTGAAAACCCACACCTCCAGATTCAAGGACAGTTTGTTCCCAGCTGTTATCAGGCAACTGAACCGTTGTCTCACCAACAGAGGGCGGTCCTGACATCCCATCTACCTCATTTTAGACCCTCGGACAGTCCTTAATCGTGCTTTACTGGACTTTATCTTGCAGTGAACATTATTCCCTTTTTCCTGTATCTGTACACTGTGAACGGCTCGATTGTAATCATGTACAGTCTTTCCGCTGACTGAATAGCACACAACAAAAAGCTTTTCACTGTGCCTCAGTACACATGATGATAAACTAAACTAAACTGAACCAACCAGGAGATGGGATTACATGGGGGGGGGGAGGAATGAAGGCTGTTAATCTTGGCACAGTGGTGCAGCCAGGGTCAGATTTACGTATAAGCTTCACGAGCTTAAGCTTAGGGCCTCGAGATCCAGGGGGGCCTCAGCAGGGCCGGATTCACCTACAGGCTTCATAGGCTGAAGCCTAGGACCTCAAAATCTAGGGGGCCTCTGGCCAAGGTGTTTTTTTCCCAGAGTTAAAAAAATCCCGAGAAAGAAAAAATTGGAGCGTTATCAGTGTTTCCACTTTGACGGAAATTACCCGAAATTCTGGTTCCAGCCCGCTGGAAGCTTTGGGGGGGAAAATTGCGACCATCCACGCCTGCACAGTTGGGGGAAGCAGGTGACGCAGCTCAGTCACTCAGGCCAGGCAGCTCAGTTACACAGTCCAGGCAGCTCAGTCACTCAGGCCAGGCAGCTCAGTCACTCAGGCCAGGCAGCTCAGTTACTCAGGCCAGGCAGCTTAGTCACCCAGGCCAGGCAGCTCAGTCACTCAGGCCAGGCAGCTCAGTTACACAGGCCAGGCAGCTCAGTCACTCAGGCCAGGCAGCTCAGTCACTCAGGGCCAGGCAGCTCAGTCACTCAGGCCAGGCAGCTCAGTCACTCAGGCTGTTGTGCGCTGAAGGGACTGGTTTCCAGAGGGCTAGTATGGACATTGTGGACTGAATGGATTTTTGGACTTGCAGTTCAGTGAGTCATGGCTGGTGGGCTGGCAGTTCACTAAGTCATGGCTGGTGGGCTGGCACTTCAGTCACTTACAGCTGGTGGGCTGGCAGTTCACTTACTCATGGCTGGTATCTCAATAAATGATGCTGTCTCTCCGCGCATGTACAGTGGGCCCGGGCGGGTTCAAATCTCCATTTGCTGTCCATGCAATCACCTCGATGCTTCGTGTCTGGCTCACCAAAGATCCTAGGTGTCTACTCCAGGTAAGTAGTGGAATATTGCGTTGCGGGAGTGCCCATTTCTCCGGGCCGAGGGGGGGGGGGGGGGGTGTGGTGTCTGTGGCGTGGAGTTGGATCCTCGCTGCGTGGGTGGGAGAGAGAGGGGGAGGGAGGGAGCGAGGGGGGGATGTGAGAGGGGGAAAGGGGGGTTGAGACATGGGGGAGAGAGAGAGAGAAGGGGAGGGAGGGAGGGGGGGATTATCTTTAGTGAGATTGCAAAATTAAGGTAGGTTTTAGAGCAATTATATTTTCTCCATATGAATAATATCAAACAATTGGAACTGCTTTCTTTTCGTTGATAACAATACTGAAAAATATGTATTTCATAGTTAGCGACTTTCATTTTGCATCATATTCTTAATGTGCACACACTAACACAGCCGAACAGTAACAGGCAATCAAACCAACACACAAAACATTTTCTAAAAAAAGGTTTTATTTACGGCAAAAACTTACAGTATTTTATTTGCAGTGTTTGTAAGGTCCTTTATAACATTTTACATTTTACCGTACAACTTCATTATTAAAATATGACAGCTTCAATTCTGGATTTAAAAAAAATGGATACAATGACCCATCATTACTCTTGACTCAACCAAAATAATTTCTGAAATATTGGTCATAAATTTGGTGTAGAAATGCTCCAAAATAAGGCTCAGAATGCATCTAAAACCCCAGAGCTTCCAGGGCCCTGGACCCCGGCCGCAAGTGTCTTTGAGCTTCGTGCTTGTGATATGCGCTGAGTGCACTTATTTCTCATAAAATGTTTGTAATCCTGCCATGCCACCCCCCCTTTTGAAAAGCTTTGTACGGGCCTGGTGTATAATATTTTTGACACTGTCATATGCTGTCACAACGCACTGTAGTCTCTAAACAACACCAGTAATTTTCCTTGCCCTCCATTTCAGAATAATAATGTTTTAAGCCGATTACGCGACACTGGCAATAAATGGCAATAAATAAAAAGCACAGCTTTCCAGCCCTTAGCTCATTGGCCACGTTCGGCTGCTCATCGGTGTCAATCTGGTGGACTCTTCCATCTCCCTCTCGTCGTGGGGGTGGGGGTTTTGGACGGGCCTCACAAGAGTTAAGCCTTGGGCCTCTAAATCTGGCCCTGGGTGCTGACCTGTGTTCGATCCTGACTACAGGTGCTCTCTATGGGGTTTGTTTGTTCTCCCCGAGACCATGTGGGTTTTCTCCGGGTGATCTGGTTTCTTCCCACATTCCAAAGATGTGCAGGTTTGTAGATTAAATAGCATCTGTAAATTGTCCCCAGTGTGTGGGATCGCACCAATGTATGTAAGTTTGCAGGTTGGACCGGTGTGGATGGGCCAAATGGCCTGTTTCCAAGCTGTATCTCTGCACACTGGGGACTATTTACAATTCTTCTCAAAGCCAAATAGCCGACAAACCTGGAATGCGGGAGGAAACCAGAGCACCCAGAGAAAACCTATGCGGTCACAGGGAGAACGTACAAACTCCGTAGACGTTCCCGGAACCTGGGTCTCTGGCGCTGTGAGGCAGCAGCTCCACCCGCTGCACCACCGTGCTGCCCTTTGCTCACTTTGTTGTGGTGCCAATTTATCATTGGATCTGTCTGCAAGATACAAGTCAGAATGGTCGTGGCCAAGAGCATTTACAGTCCCACAGTAATGAGTCCACAGGGCTAGATTGGATTACCGAGGTACATTAAAATACATTTTTGTATGCAGTTCAGTACAAGTATCACTGTACATAAGCTCTCAGATACATCTTGGATAAGCTGCCTATCTCAGATACAGTACAGGTGTACAGCAGTGGTACACTGAGACACTGAGACAGCGTACAGAGTCGTCAGTTTGTGGCCATTTCCAAGTTTTTACCCAGAGAGTTGTGAATTTATGGAATTCCCTGCCACAGAGGGTAGTGGAGGCCAAATCACTGGATGGATTTAAGAGAGAGTTGGATAGAGCTCTAGGGGCTAATGGAGTCAAGGGATATGGGGAGAAGGTAGGCACGGGTTATTGATAGCGGACGATCAGCCATGATCATATTGAATGGCGGTGCTGGCTCGAAGGACCGAATGGCCTCCTCCTGCACCTGTTTTCTATCATTTCTATGTTTCTAAGTCTCAGTTGTTGTAAGCGCATGGATCTTGAGCTGACCAAGAAGGCCCGTTGTCTTGGCGGCGTTGCAGGGTCGGCCTGGCCAGGCGTAACCGTGGTGCGCTCCACCGCTGTAGGCCGTGTCCGGTCCACGTGCTCGGCCTCTTGGAGCGGGGCCCAGTCCAGGCGAGCCCCCAGGCTGCTGCAGGGCCTCCAGTGGCCCACTCCTCCATCCCTCCCACAGCCGTTCTGCTCACCAGCCCTTCAGGTAAGTTCCCCTGCGTCCTCGATGCAGAGTAATCACTGCTCTTCCGGCCTGCAGTTCTTGTTGGCATCGTCATTCATAAGTGATAGGAGCAGAATTAGGCCATTTGGCCCATCAAATGTACTCCGCCAATCAATCATGGCTGATCTATCTTACCCTCCTAACCCCGTTCTCCTCCCTTCTCCCCATAACCCCTGACACCCGCACTAATCAAGAATCTATCTATCTCTGCCATTAGAAATATCCATTGATGGCCTCCACAGCCTTCTGTGGCAAATAATTCCTCAGATTCACCTCAATCTGACTAAGGAAATTCCTCCTCCACTCTTTTCTAAAGGTTCGTCCTTTCAGTCTCAGGCTGTGCCCTGCGGACCTAGACTCTTCCACCAGTGGAAACATCCTCTCCACATCCACTCTATCCAGGCCTTTCACTATTCTGCAAGTTTCAATGAGGTTCACCCTCATCTTTCTAAACTCCAGCGAGTACAGGCCCAGTGCCGACAAACGATCATCATACGTTAACCCACTCATTCCTGGGATAATTCTTGTAAATCTCCTCGGGAGCCTCTCCAGCGCCGGCACATCCTCAGATATGGGGCCCAAAACTGCTCACAATACTCCAAATGCGGGTCTGACTAGCACTTTATAAATCCTCAGCATTACATCACTGTTTTGATATTCTAGTCCTCTTGAAATAAATTGATCTACTTTTTCAGGCATTTTTATTTACGATCATTTATCACCTTACTTGCAGCAGTTAGTGTCGCTGTTTCTATGACAACGGGCAGCCCCAACAGAAACTTAGATGGGGTTTTGGTTGATGTTTTACCAACACACGATACATGAAATCTCACAACGCTATTATCTCAAAACAATTGTCAAGCCAAAGTATTCTCAACTTAAAACAACTAGAATTTGCATTTTAACTTTCATTCGGTAGGTACAATCCATCTAATGTGTTCTGTAGACTTCATAAACGAGGTATGGCACAGTGGCGCAGTGGGTAGAGCTGCTGCCTCTCAGCAACAGACGCCAAGTTCGATCCTGACCTCGGGTCATGTCTGTGTGCGTGTGCAGATTGCACCTTCACCCTGAGACCATGTGGGTTTCCTCCGGGTGCTCTGGTTTCCTCCCATGTGGAAGAAAGTTAGGTGGAAGAATTAACCGACAGACTCGTATGTCTTTGGAGCGTGGGAGGGAAGAACCTTCTTCCTTTAAAGAAGTGAGAGGAAACCAGCTTAAATTGATGCACTTTGATCTTTCCATGATGTGGATAAAGGTTCTGGCTGTCTATTCTATATATGCAAAGAGGTTTACTAGAATGCTGCCTGGATTAGAGGTCTTAAGATAATAAAGTGATATAAGTAGAATTCCCCATAACCTCTGACACCTGTACTAATCAAGAATCTATCTATCTCTCCCATAAAAATATCCACTGACTTGGCCTCCACACAGCCTTCTGTGGCAAAGAATTCCACAGATTCATAACCCTGTGACTAAATAAATTTCTCCTCATCTCCTTCCAAAAAGAACATCTAATTCTGACACTATGACCTCGAGTCCTGGACTCTCTGACTAGTGTAAACGTCCTCTCCACATCCACTCTATCCAAGCCTTTGACTATTCTGTACATCTCAATGAGGTCCCCCCTCATTCTTCTAAACTCCAGCGAGTACAGGCCCAGTGCCGACAAACGCTCATCATAGGTTAACCCACTCATTCCTGCGATCATTCTTGTAAACCTCCTCTGGACCCTCTCCAGAGCCAGCACATCCTTCTTCAGAGATGGTGGCCAAAGTTGCTCACAATGTTCCAAATGCAGCCTCACCAGCGCCTTATAGATCCTCAGCATTACATCCCTGTTTTTGTATACAAGCTCTCTTGAAATAAATGCTAACATTCAGTTTGCTTTCTTTACTACTGATTCGACTTCCAGATTATCTTTTTGGGAATCCTACACCAGCACTCCCAATTCCTTTGCTCCTCCGATTTCTGGATTCTCTCCCCATTTAGAAAATAGTCTATGCCTTTTTTCCTACTACCAAAATGTATGATTCCACACTTTGCTGTACTATATTCCATCTGCCACTTCTCTGCCCAGTCTCATAGAAACATAGAAACATAGAAAAATAGGTGCAGGAGTAGGCCATTCGGCCCTTCGAGCCTGCACCGCCATTCAATATGATCATGGCTGATCATCCAACTCAGTATCCCGTACCTGCCTTCTCTCCATACCCCTTGATCCCTTTAGCCATAAGTGCCACATCTAACGCCCTCTTAAATATAGCCAATGAACTGGCCTCAACTACCTTCTGTGGCAGAGAATTCCAGAGACTCACCACTCTCTGTGTAAAGAATGTTTTCCTCATCTCGGTCCTAAAGGAATTCCCCCTTATCCTTAGACTGTGACCCCTTGTTCTGGACTCCCCCAACATCGGGAACAATCTTCCAGCATCTAGCTTGTCCAACCCCTTAAGAATTTTGTAAATTTCTATAAGATCCCCCCTCAAATTCCAGCGAGTACAAGCCGAGTCTATCCAGTCTTTCCTCATATGAAAGTTACGACATCCCAGGATTCAGTCAGGTGAATCTTCTCTGTACCCCCTCAATGGCAAGAATGTCTTTCCTCAGATTTGGAGTCCAAAACTGTACGCAATACTCCAGGTGTGGCCTTACCAAAACCCTGTACAACTGCAGTAGAACCTCCCTGCTCCTATACTCAAATCCTTTCGCTATGAATGCTAACATACCATTTGCTTTCTTCACTGAGAAGAAATAAGAATTTGCGTCTCCAAGTCCTTCTGCAGAGTTCCTGCTTTATCTACACTACCTGCCCTTCCACCTATTTTCGTATCATCCTTAGATACAAGGAGAGATTGGACAAACTTGAAGCATTTTCTCTGGAGTATTGGAGGCAGAGGGGAGACCAGATAGATGTACAATATATGAAATACGAGAGGCATTCATGGAATAGACAATCAGAACTTCTTCCCAGAGTGGAAATGTCAAACACTAGAGGGCATAGCTTTAAGGGAGGAGGGGCAAAGTTAATAGAAACATAGAAAATAGGTGCAGGAGTAGGCCGTCCGGCCTTTCGAGCCAGCACCGTCATTTAATATGACCACAGCTAATCATCTAAAATCAGTACCCCGTTCCTGCTTTCTCCTCATATGCCTTGATTCTGTTAGCTCTCAGAGCTATATCGAATTCTCTCTTGAAAATATCCAGTGGATTGGCCTTTGTGGCAGAGAATTCCACAGATTCACAACTCTCTGAGTGAAAAAGGTTTTCCTCATCTCACTCAATCTTAAACTGTGACCCCTGGTTCTGGACTCCCCGAACATCGAGAGCATTTTTCCTGCACTTAGCCTGTCCAATCCCTTAAGAATTGTATATGTTTCTATAAGAACCACTCTCATCCTGAATTCCAGTGAATACAAGCCCAGTCGATCCATTCTTTCATCATATGTCAGTCCCGTCATCCCAGGAATTAACCTGGTGAACCTACGGTGCACTCCCTCAACAGCAAGAATGTCCTTCCTCAAATTAGGAGACCAAAACGGCACACAATACTCACCAGGGCCCTGTACAATCATCAAAGACCCACACCACCCTGGCCACACACTCATTTCATCATTGTCATCAGGAAGAAGGTACAATAGCCTGAAAACTGTAACGTCCAGGTTCAGGAACAGCTTCTTCCCTACAGCCATCAGGCTATTAAACACAACAACAAATAAGTTCTGAGCTCTGAACTGCAAAAGTCTATGCTATTATTGCACTATATTTGTTATTTATTGAACTTTTTTTTCTCTTCTCCCGTTATGTATTATGTTTACATATTCACATATTCTGTTGTGCTGCAGCAAGTAAGAATTTCATTGTCCCACCCGGGACATATGACAATAAAACACTCTTGACTCTTGACTCTTGCAGTAGGACCTCCTTGCTCCTATACGCAAATCCTCTTACTGTCAACCTATGGTTCATAGATGTGTGCGGCACGTTTTCCACACAGTGGGTGGTGGGTGCCTGGAACTGGGTCTGGTGGTGGAGGCAGATACGATGGTGGCTTTTAAGAGTCGGTAGTAAATGGAGGGATATGGATCACATGCAAAGAGAGGAGATTATACAAGGCGTTGTACAGTGGCTGGCAAAAGTTTTCATACCCTTTGAACTTTTTCACATTTTGTCACGTTACAACCACAAACGTAAATGTATTTTATTGGGATTTTATGTGATAGACCAACATAAAGTGGTGCATAATTGTGAAGTGGAAGGAAAATGATACATGGTTTCCAAATTTTATTACAAATAAAAAGCTGAAAAGTGTGGCATGCAAAAGTATTCAGCCCCCCTGAGTCAATACTTTGTAGAACCACCTTTCGCTGCAATTACAGCTGCAAGTCTTTTGGGGTATGTCTCTACCAGTTTTGCACATCTAGAGACTGACATTTTTGCCCATTCTTCTTTGCAAAATAGCTCAAGCTCAGCCAGATTGGATGGAGAGCGTCTGTGAACAGCAATTTTCAAGTCTTGCCAGAGATTCTCAATTGGATTTAGGTCTGGACTTTGACTGGGCCATTCTAACACATGAATATGCTTTGATCTAAACCATTCCATTGTAGCTCTGGCTGTATGTTTAGGGTCGTTGTCCTGCTGGAAGGTGAACCTCCGCCCCAGTCTCAAGTCTTTTGCAGACTCTAACAGGTTTTCTTCCAAGATTGCCCTGTATTTGGCTCCATCCATCTTCCCATCAACTCTGACCAGCTTCCCTGTCCCTGCTGAAGAAAAGCATCCCCACAGCATGATGCTGCCACCACCATGTTTCACAGTGGGGATGGTGTGTTCAGGGTGATGTGCAGTGTTAGTTTTCCGCCACACATAGCGTTTTGCATTTAGGCCAAAAACTTGAATTTTGGTCTCATCAGACCACATGTTTGCTGTGTCCCCCACATGGCTTGTGGCAAACTGCAAACGGGACTTATGGCTTTGTTTCAACAATGGCTTTCTTCTTGCCACTCTTCCATAAAGGCCCGATTTGTGGAGTGCACGACTAATAGTTGTCCTGTGGACAGATTCTCCCACCTGAGCTGTGGATCTCTGCAACTCCTCCAGAGTTACCATGGGCCTCTTGGCTGCTTCTCTGATCAATGCTCTCCTTGCCCGGCCTGTCAGTTTAGGTGGACGGCCATGTCTTGGTAGGTTCGCAGTTGTGCCATACTCTTTCCATTTTTGGATGATGGATTGAACAGTGCTCCGTGAGATGTTCAAAGCTTGGGATATTTTTTTATAACCTAACCCTGCTTTAAATTTCTCCACAACTTTATTCCTGACCTGTCTGGTGTGTTCCTTGGGCTTCATGATGCTGTTTGTTCACTAATGTTCTCTAACAAACCTCTGAGGCCTTCACAGAACAGCTGGATTTATACTGAGATTAGATTACACACAAGTGGACTCTATTTACTAATTAGGTGACTTCTAAAGGCAATTGGTTGCACTGGATTTTATTTTGGGGGATCAGAGTAAAGGGGGCTGAATACCTTTGCACGCCACACTTTTCAGTTTTTTATTTGTAAAAAAATTTGAAAACCATGTATCATTTCCCTTGCACTTCACAATTATGCGCCACTTTGTGTTGGTCTATCACATAAAATCCCAATAAAATACATTTACGTTTGTGGTTGTAACATGACAAAAGGTGGAAAGGTTCAAGGGGTATGAAAGCTTTTGCAAGCCACTGTATATGATGTTGGTGAGACAGCATTTAGAATAATGTGTTCAGTTCTGGGCACCACATTATACGAAAGATATTGACATGCTTGAAAAGTTTCAGAGAAGATTTATGAGGATGTTGCCAGGACTAGAGGGTGTGAGCTATAGGGAGAAGTTGAGTAGACTGGGTCTCTATTCCTTGGAGCGCAGGAGGATGACGGGTGGTCTTTTAGAGGTGTATAAAATCATGAGAGAAATAGATTGGGTAGAAGCACAGAGTCTCTTGCCCAGAGTAGGGAAATCGAGGGCTAGAGGACATAGGTTCAAGGTGAAGCGGAAAAGATTTAATAGGAATATGAGGGGTAACTTTTTCACACAAAGGGTGGTGGGTATATGAAACAAGCTGCCAGATGAGATAGTTGAGGCTGGGACTATCCCAATGTTTAAGAAACAGATAGACAGCTACATGGATAGGACAGGTTTGGAGGGATATGGACCAAGCGGCGGTAGCTGGGAAATGTTGGCTAGTGTGGGCATCGGGCCGAAGAGCCTGTTTCCACACTGTATCACTCTATGACTCTATTAATGTAACTTGGCATCATGTTCGGCATGGAGATTGTGGGCCGATGGGCCTTTTACTGTGTTGTGCTGACTGTTTACACACTCTGCTTCTCGTAATTAAAGCTATGCCCTCTGGTCTTTGGCCTTTCCAATCTGCAAAACAAGATTCTGACTATACATCCTACCGACGCCTCTCATAATTTTATTAACTTCTGTCAGGAATCAGATGTCTATCGGGGGCGGCACAGTGGCGCAGTGGTAGAATTGCTGCCTTGCAGCGCCAGAAACCCCGGTTCGATCCTGACTACAGGCGCTATCTGTACGGAGTTTGTATGTTCTCCACGTGACCTGAGTGAGGTTTTCTCCGAGATCTCCGGTTCGCTCCCACACTCCAAAGACGCCCAGGTTTGTAGGTTGATTGGGTGCAGTAAAATTGTACATTTTCCCGACTGTAGGACAGTGCGCGCGGATCGCTGGTCGGCGTGGACTCAGTGGGCCGAAGGGCCTGTTTCCGCGCAGTATCTCTAAACTAAAGATCTCCGAACCTGCCCATCAACCTCCGACGCTCCAGAGAAAACAATCCAAGTTTGTCAAACCTCTTGTAGCCATTTAAGCCAACACCCTCAAAATCAGGCTATATTCTCACTTGCCAGTTCTGTAATGGGATGAGCAGAAGAGAACGTCACACAATCAGTTGTCAGCTTTATTGAGGCTTATTTATTGTGGGTGTTTGTACCTGGCTTGTCTTTCATATCAGTTACGATCATATCATTTTTCCAGAGATCAGTTACAGCCCAGTTTCCAAAACGCCATAAACTGGGTCATAAACCTAGAACCAATCATCTTTTTTTTATCAGCACATCAGGTCAATTTGAACTTGAATGATCTTGTTTTGAAGACAACAATAAGGACGGCAAACAGCCTTCTCTACCGTACCAGAAACGACCCCGGTTGGATTAGTTTTTGATTTTAGGTTTAGTTTAGAGATGCAGAAGCAGAAGCAGGCCCTTTGGTCAAGTGAGTCCGCGCCGACCAGCGATCGCCGCACTCTAACGCTGCCCTGGGACAATTTACCATTTTTACAGAAGCCAATTAACCTACGAACCTGCATGGATTTGGAGTGTGAGAGGAAACCGGAGCACCCGGAGAAAACCCATGCAGGTCACGGGGAGAATGGACCAACTCCATACAGACAAGCACCTGTAGTCAGGATCGAACCCGGGTCCCTGGCGCTGTAAGCGCTGTAAGGCAGCGACTCTACCGCTGCACCACCGTGCCGCCCCATGTTTGTGGGTGAACTGGCTCTGTAATTCACCACTAGTGTGTAGGGAGTGGATGTGGAAGTGGAATAACATGGAACTATTGTGAACGGGTGATCGATGGTCGGCGTGGACTCGGTGGGCCGAATGGCCTGTGTCCTTGCAGCATCTTTCAATCTATCAATAACAACATCAGCTGGAATTGACTTGACACAGTTTATGGCGTTTTGGAAACTGGGCTGTAACTCATCTCTGGAAAAATGTTATGATCATAACTGATATGAAAGACAAGCCAGGTACAAACACCCGCAATAAATAAGCCTCAATAAAGCTGACAACTTATTGTGTGGCGTTCTTTTCTGCTCATCCCATTACAGAATTGGCAAGTGAGATGTAGCCTGATTTTGAGGGTGTTGGCTACAAGATCACATTTAGTTTAGTTTAGGGTTACAGCGCGGAAACAGGCCCTTCGGCCCACCGAGTCCATGCCGACCAGTGATCCCCCCACACTATCCGACACACTAGGTACAATTTCCATTTTCATCTAAGCCAAATAACCAACAAACTTGTTTGTCTTTGGAGTGTGGGAGGAAATCAGAGCACCCGGAGAAAACCCACGCAGTCACGGGGGGACCTACCAACTCCGTACAGTCAAGCACCTGTAGTCAGGATCGAACTCGGGTCTCTGGTGCTGTAAGCGCTGTAAGGCAGCAACTCTACCGCTGCACCACCGTGCCGCCCCAGGTTTGTAGTTAACTAGCCCTCTGTAAGTGACCACTAGTGCCTCGGGAGTGGATGAGAGAGTGGGATAACATGGAACTAGTGTGAACGGGTGATCGATGGTCAGCATGGACTCGGTGGGCCGAAGGGCCTGTGTCTTTCAATCTATCAATAAGAACATCAGCATGAGTTGACTTTAGGCAGCTGGAATGGGCCTCGCCAATCGGTACGATTGTGGCTGAATTAATCTTGGCTCATGTCCACATTCCTGTTTATTCCACATTACTCTTGATGCCGCTATTGATGAGGAAGTTATCATATCCTTGACCATACATAGTGACTCAGCTCTCCTGGGATGGAACATTTCACTGAGAGGGAGAGAGTAAAAAATCATCTTTGTTTCGGACTCTTCAACTTGGGGAAAAATCCCTACTTTGCCAACCCTGTCAAAGTCCCTGCAGTGAGTGAGATCACGTCTAATTTAGTTGTTTGGTTTTATTTTTTCAGATACAGCGCAGAAACAGGACCTTCGGCCCAACTGATTCTGCACCGACCAGCGATCCCCGTACACGAACGCTTCCCTACACACACTAGGGACAATGTTAACATTTGATACAATTATACCAAGCCAATGAACCTACAAACCTGTACAAACTCCGTACAGACAGCACCTGTAGTTGGGATCGAACCCGGGTCTCTGGAGCTGTAAGAGCTGTGAGGCAGCAACTCTACCGCTGCGCCACTGTGCAGCACTGCCAGTCCCATGGATTGGAACTCTGCAGAGTTTAGGCCTAATCTTATCAAACATCTCCTTAGTGAAACCTCCGCAGTCTAGGATTCGAAGCAGCGAGTTTGAAAAAGGCTCGTCCACAACTCCCTCACAGTGGCATAGATCAGTTGAGTTTAAGAGTCAAGAGTGTTTGACTGTCACATATCCCAAACAGTACAATGAAATTCTTACTTCACATACAACACACTCACGCATACATTCACACAATGCTGGAGTAACTCAGCAGATGAGGCAGCATCTCTGGAGAGAAGGAATGGGCGACGTTTTGGGTTGAGACCCTTCTTCAGACTGATGTCAGGGCAGGGGGCGGGACAAAGATAGAATGTAGGCGGAGACAGTAAGACTAGTGGAGAACTGGGAAGGAGAAGGGGAAGGAGAGAGAAAACAAGGGCTACCTGAAGTTAGAGGAGTCAATGTTCACACCGCTGGGGTGTAAACTACCCAAGCGAAATATGAGGTAGTGTTCCTCCAATTTATGCTGGGCCTCACTCGGACCAAGGAGGAGGCCCAGGACAGAAAGGTCAGATTGGGAATGGAAGGGGGAGTTGAAGTGCTGAGCCACCGGGAGATCAGATAGGTTAAGATGAACTGAGCGGAGGTGTTCAGCGAAATGATTGCCGAGCCTGCGCTTGGTCTCGCTGATATCCAGGAGTCGACACCTGGAGCAGCGGATACAGTAAATGAGGTTGCAGGAGGTGCAAGTGAACCTCTGCCTCACCTGGACTGTTTGGGTTCTTGGATGGAGTCGAGGGGGGAGGTAAAGGGACAGGTGTTGGGGTAGCAGGGGAAAGTACCTGGGGGGTGACACATTCCAGGTGCCAACTTCTCTACATCGGTGAGAACAATAGAGGTGTTTAAGAGGCTTTTGGGCAGGCATGTGGATATGCAGGGAATGGAGGGATATGGGTTATGTCCAGGTAGGTGAGTGATAGTCTTTGTATCATGTTGTGCATGGACATTGTGGGCTGAAGGGCCTGTTCTTGTGCTGTACGTTCTATGCATAGATCTTTGGGTCGACCCCGTTTGGAATATTCTGGTGGCCCCATTACAGGAGGATGTGGAGACATTGGAGAGGGTGCAGAGGAGGATTTGCAGAATGCTACTTGGATTAAGGGGCAAGAGCTCCAGAAAAAGGTTGGACAGACTTGGATTGTTTTCTCTGGAGTGTTATAGGTTGAGGGGAGACCTGATATAGGTATATCAACTTCTGAGAGGCACAGATAGGGTAGACAGTCAGAACCTAATTCCCGGGATGGAAGGCACAGATTTATGGTGAGGTGGGCAAAGTGTAATGGAGATGTCAGGGGCATGTTTTTTACACAGAGGGTTGTGGGTGCCTGGAACATGCTGCCAGGAGTGGTGGTTGAGGCTGATATGTTAGTGTTGTTTAAAAGACTTTTGGATAGGCATGTGGATATGCAGGGAATGGAGGGGTATGGGTTATGTGATGGTCTTGGCATCATGTTCAGCATAGACAATGTGGGCAGAAGGGCCTGTTCTTGTGTGGTACTGTTCTGCTTTATGGTCCATTAGACTTCAGCCAGGCTGCATGTGGAGTATTGAACACAGTTCTGGTCGTCCCCATTACAGGAAGGATGTGGAGGCCTTAGAGAGGGTGCAGAGGAGGTTCACCAGAATGCAGCCCGCATTAGAGGGTGTGAGATACAGGGAGAGGTTGGGCAGACTTGGATTGTTTTCTCTGGTATGCCGGAGTTACTGATAGAAGTATCTAAAATTCTGAGAGGCATAGATAAGGTAGACAGTCAGAACCTTTCTCCTGAGGGTGGAAATGTCAGACTAGAGGATGTAGCTTTAAGGTGAGAGGAACAACGTTTAAAGGAGACTAGACTAAGTGGGATCTGTTGGGTCCCATGTTCACACGGGAGGGCTGGTCCCCCAAAGCAATATTCCACCTCTCCACCAATTCTAATATTGGTGGCCAGTGGGGGGGGGGGAGGGGGGGGCACTTTCTGGAGTGCTAGTTGTGGGTGTTGTGGGCCGAAGGGACTGGTTTCCAGAGGGCTAGTATGGACATTGTGGGCCAAATGGATTCTTGGGCTGGCAACTCAGTCACTCATCCCTGGTGGGCTGGCAGCTCAGTCACTCAGGCCTGGTGGGCTGGCAGCTCAGTCACTCAGGCCTGGTGGGCTGGCAGTTCAGTGACTCAGGCCCGGTGGGCTGGCAGCTCAGTAACTCAGGCCTGGTGGGCTGGCAGTTCAGTGACTCAGGCCCGGTGGGCTGGCAGCTCAGTCACTCAGGCCTGGTGGGCTGGCAGCTCAGTCACTCAGGCCTGGTGGGCTGGCAGTTCAGTGACTCAGGCCCGGTGGGCTGGCAGCTCAGTCGTTCAGGCCTGGTGGGCTGGCAGCACAGTCACTCAGGCCTGGTGGGCTGGCAGATCAGTCACTCAGGGCTGGTGCGCTGGCAGCTCAGAAACGGCCAGAAATTCTGCCCAAAACGGGTGAGAGAGAACGGGGAGAGGGTGGAGAATCAATTTTAGACATTTTTCATCTTTTTCTGCAGATCACATCAATAAAGGACGAAAGTCTATCCTGGCCTGGAACTCACAGAGAGCCAATGAAGGGAGGGAGAAAAATACTGGGGTGAGGTTTAATACTTGCAGGGGGTATACTTACTGATGGGCCAAAGGGACTCCTCCTGGGCTAGTACAGGCCTGATGTATCAAAGAGGCTGTTTAAAAACAAAATCTGAGTGAAATCTCAATGATAGGCACTTTTTCTGGACTTTTCTTGGCCTGGCAGGGGCCTTTTTGTGTCAAAATGCTTCTCCTGGGCTATTACGGGCATTTTGGGCAAAAGGGATTGGTTTCTCGGCTAATAGGGACCTTGTGGACCGAAATTAGTGGCTTCAGGCAGGCCAAGCAGCTAATTTCATTTCATTTGCATTTAAATTTCAAGCAAAGGGCAGGTCAAACAACTAATTTAATTTCCATTTCCATTGCAGTTTCAAGCACAGGGCATGCCACACAACTCATTTCATTTTAATTTTATTTTATTTCCATTTCCATTGCAGTTTAATGCACAGGGCAGGCCAAACCGCTCATTTCATTTTCATTTAATTTCCATTTCCATTGCAGTTTCAAGCACAGGGCAGGCCAAACAGCTCATTGCATTTTCATTTCATTTCCATTTCCATTGCAGTTTCAAGCACAGGGCAGGCCAAACAGCTCATTGCATTTTCATCTCATTTCCTTTTCCATTGCAGTGTCAAGCACAGGGCAGGCCAAATAACTCATTGCCTTTTCATTAAGGGCTAACAGATCGTTTATTGCAAGTACATTGCCGACTCACAGTTCAGTTGATTAACAGCTTAGAATCACAGTTGTGGCCTCTCCCTCACGATCTTCCAGAGTGACTGACTCACGTTCAGCCATCCAGGGTTTTGTAATCCCGCCCCCCCTGGAAGGGGCATTGCCTTCATCATGGTGATTGACAGGCGAGAGCACCAATCAGCTGATCGCACGCTTTTTTAAACACTCATAACATTTTTATTTTTCATCCAACGGAAAAATCCTCGGGGCTGCCTCAGCGGAGGAGGTCTGTGAGTAAGATGGCCAAAAATCATAGCGATATACGATATATATTAGCGTTTTTTCAAAAATCAATACACAGCGCAGACAGGAAGTGGTCATGATGAGACTTTTAGTTATGTAGATGTGTAGGAAGGAACTGCAGATGCTGGTGGAAACCGAAGATGGACAAAAAATGCTGGAGTAACTGAACGGCACAGGCAGCATCTCTGGAGAGAAGGAATTGGTGACGTTTTGGGTCAAGACCCTTCTTCAGACTTAAAGGAGATGTGCAAGGCAAGTTTTCTTTCGACAGTGGTGGGTGCCTGGAACTTGCTGCCAGGGTTGGTGGTGGAGGCAGATATGATAGTGGCATTTCATGGGCTTTTAGGGAGGCACCTGGATATGCAGGCATTGGAGGGGAATGGATCACATGCAGACAAGGGAGATCAATTTATCCTGGCATCCATTTTGGTTCTGTATGGCACTTTGGCACTTGCCTATCATGTTCGGCACAGACATTGTGGGCCGAATGGCCTGTTCCTGGTGGTACGGTTTTGTGTTGTATGAGATGGGGCAGACTCGGTGGATTGCGGCCTGGAAGGGGGAAGGGGAAGCCTCCGTGCCGGTCCCTGTCCTCCCCCGAAGACCAGAGAATAGAAACATTGAAAATAGGTGTAGAGGTAGGCCATTCTGCCCTTCGAGCTAGCACCCACTTTCAAAATGATCATGGCTGTTCATCTAAAATCAATAGCCCTTTCCTGCTTTCTCCCCATAGCCCTTGATTCCTTTAGCCCTAAGAGCTATACTGTAGCATACTCTCTCTTGAACACATCCAGTGAATCAGCCTCCACTGCTTTCTGTGGCAGAGAATTCCACAGATTCACAACTCTCTTGGTGATTTTCCTCATCTCAGTCCTAAATGGCCGACCCCTTATTCTTAAACTGTGACCCCTGGTTCCCAACATCGGGAACATTTTTCCTGCATCTAGCCTGTCCAATCCCTTAAGAATTGTATGTGTTTTTATAAGATCCCCTCAAATCCTAAATTCCAGTGAATATAAGCCCAGTCAATCCATTCTTTTATAATATGTCAGTCCCGCCATCGCAGGAATTAACCTGGTGAACCTACGCTGAACTCCCTCAATGGCAAGAATGTCCTTCCTCAAACTAGGAGAATGAAACCGCACACAATACTCCAGGGCGGAGCCAGAGACAAGGATAGAGGGCGATCGGGGAGGAGAGGGAACTGGGGTCTGGCCGACCGACCGCTCCCTCGTGGTCTGCTGCGGGGAACAGAGGTGGACGGGCGAGGAGAGGGACGTGGCGTCCAAGGATAAAGATGGCTGGAGGCCGGCAACAGCCTGGGACTTGCCTGGAACATACAAAATAGAGCGTGGACTTTAAAAATGGCGCCAAAGCATGGCGCCTCTTATGGGCTCGGCACATCATTTCTGTTCCTTTGCTAATTGGGTATGACAGTACTCTACTGGACTGTTTAGTGTAGTTTAGTTTAGAGATCAAGCACAGAAAACAGGCCCTTCGGCCCATCAAGTCCGCGCTGACCAGCGGTCACTGCACACGAGCACTATCCTTTACACACTAGGGACAAGAGAGAAGGGAGAGAGGGGGAGAGAGAGGGGGGAGAGAGGGAGAAGGGAGAGAGAGGGGGAGAGAGAGAAGAGGGGAGAGAAAGAGGAGAGAGAAAAGGGAGAGAGAGGGGAGGAGAGAGGAGGGCGAGAGAGAGGAGGAGAGAGGAGGGCGAGAGAGAGAGAGGAGAGAGAGAAGGGGAGAGAGAGGGGAGGAGAGAGGAGGGCGAGAGAGAGGAGGAGAGAGAGAAGGGGAGAGAGAAGGGATGGAGAGAGGGAGAGAGAGGAGAGTGGGAGAGAGAGAAGGGGAGGAGAGAGAAGGGAGAGAGAAAAGGGTGAGAGAGAGGGGGAGAGAGAGGAGGAGAGAGAGAAGGGGAGAGAGAAGGGATGGAGAGAGGGGGGAGAGAGAGAAGAGGGGAGAGAGAGAGAAGGGAGAGACAAGGGTGAGAGAGAGGGGGGAGAGAGAGAAGAGGGGAGAGAGAATGGGGAGACGGGAGCGTGGGGGTCATTTTCCCACACAAGCCCTAGGTGACTGGGCAATCTGAACCCAAGCACCAAGTTGTAAGCAGCTGAAGATGTGCATCCCTCAGGACAGCCCCCACTCCCCCACGTTCTCCCTCCGCGGGCTGTGGGTCGGGTGGAGCGGAGGTTTGGGACAATGTTCATCCCTCCACAGCGATGTGATGGATGCGGGGGTCTGGACAAATCGGTGACAAGTCCCGCCCCCCGGCAACGTCATGTCCGTTATTTAACTTTTCTGTTGAGCGGCAGTCGGCCCGTAGGCGACGCCGCCTTTCGGTTAGTTGCCGTTTCGGTTTCGTTTCTATCCGGTTATTTGGCTTCCACTTCTTTGCTTCGGCTTCTCATCCGTCTGCGCCACGTCTGCACACGATCAAACCCACCCCTCCAACCTGAATCCACCTATCACTCGCCAAACTTTGTCCTGCCCCACCTCTCTTGCAGCTATCTTTCACCCCCCCCCCCCCACACAACAATCAGTCTGAACAAGGGCCCTGGCCTGAAACATCGCCCACCAATGTTCTCCAGAGATGCTGCCTGACCCACTGATTTGCTCCAGCACTTTGTGTCTTTTTTTAATAAAGTCTTGCATCATTTAGTTTGTATTCGTTTCGATTCTCATCAAGAGCGATAATCTCACTGTGGAATCAAGGAACTGCAGATGCTGCTTTACAAGAATAGACAAAGAGTCCAGACCCGAAACGTCACCTATTATCAAACTGTTCTCGAGAGATGCTGCCTGACACTGTATGAACATATCTAGACCCAACAGAAACTACCAGAAATGCTAAATGAATCTATAATAACACTTATACCAAACATAGATAAGGACCTGGATGATCCAGGTTCATATAGAGCTATAGCTCTCCTAAATACTGATCAAAAAATATTAACTAAAATCCTAACACAAAGATTATGCACAGTGATTAATAAATTAATACACACTGACCAAACAGGATTTCTACCAAAACGCTACTCCTCATCTAACCTGAGACAATTATTCAATATTATATACTCAAAGAGAAGTACTAATGAAGATCTAGCAATTATTTTGTTAGATGCTGACAAAGCATTCGACCAGGTGGAATGACCGTATTTATTTTCGGTCTTGAAAAATTTTCAATTGGGCGAGAAGTTTAATACATGGGTAAAACTTTTATATACTAATCCAACAGCTAGAATATCAACAAATCAAATGTTAACAGCTAAATTTAATTTATCTAGAGGCTGTAGACAAGGATGTCCGTTGTCTCCGTTATTATTCGCACTCGCAATAGAGCCACTAGCAGAAAGTGTTAGGTCCCATCCTGATATGTATGGGTATAATACTAAAGACACTGAGAATAAAATTTCCTTCACCATCACATCTTTTTGGTTATGAAGAACACCAGTGATCATCAAAAATCTACCATATGGATCAGAAATTGTTTCATAATGACCAAACGAAATTAAGGAATCAACAAAAATAGAGACTCCTTCCACCTTCGCCAGTGAATTTGAATGAAACTGCTGTCCTCTCCAAAACTTAAAGAACCGTTGATTGTTGTCTTTCCTTACATGAGTTTCCTGAACAAAGATAATCAAGCATTTAGTCTACGAATAACTTTTTTTTGCTCTTAATGGGATGGTTCAAACCATTAACATTCCATGAAATAAATTTAATAACTTTATCCATATTGTTTGTAAAAATCATGTGGAATGTAAAGGGTTAATTTCTTAGGTCATAGCAGTTCATGATACTGGGAGAAGAAAAATCTAAGGCGGAACCAAGAGTGATGACATTTCAGACATTTTTGTAGCTCAAATTCTGCCCAGATAGAAAAAACTAAACTAAAAGCAAAAGTCCCACCCCCCCCCCCAAACCCATGCAAACCCTAAAACTGACCAGTAGATAGTCAGTACACTACCTAATCCATCCCCTACCCCCATCACTCCTAATGACAGCTCCCAACGTAAAAAGGAGGTATAATTACCACTCAATAGCCAAAACAAATTAATATTATGGTTAAAAAGTACATGCTAACCGTGAAAAACAAGAACATATTGTTTATCCAAGGTCAAAATACGTGCAAACTATGAAAAACAAGAACTGCTTCACTTTGTTTGTCTAAAGACAGGGGGAAGGATCCTTCGGTGGACATTTTAAAAGTAGAAGAGCTAACAAAGAAAATCTTAAAAGTTAATATATAATACCATTACATTAAATTAACAGTATCTTAGAGAACATAAAAGTTATGATTTGATACCATCATACTAAAATTCTAAAAAGTAATTATATAATAACTCATACAATTAAATTTCATTTCGGAGTCACGTGAGTGACTTCGTGAAGAGCCCGCCGGCGCGCATGCTCGACATATCGTCGTACCGCGTTGCTGCGACGGCTGACGGAGGAGCGTGCTCCTCGCCAGCCCTTCATAAGGGAACCACGCAGGTAAGTATGCTACCTTAAGTTGGTGGTTCTTGTTGTGTTTGCTTCACAGCAAGAACATGGATGGGAGTCTAAGAGGCCGGAGTTCGAGGAGAAGTCGCCGGCCAGCAGTTCCGGAGCGAGAGTTGTCGGGGGTACCTGCAACGCAGACCGGAACGAGGGCGGAGATGTCGGTGAGCTCTGTTTTTTCAGGTCCGGACCCGCCCGCACACCACAGCTCGGAGGAGTTCGACGAGGAGGAGTGTGGTGTGCCGCCAGAGCAGGACGACCCTGCCATGGCAGTCAGGTCGTCAGCAGGCTTGCTGACGGCCTCGAGCAGAAGGGTCCGTGCGGCTGCACGGCCCGCTTCACGAAGCCCCCTGAGGAGGGGAAGGGCAGGAGCCCAAAAGCCTAACCCTGTCGGGGCTAAGGCTCTGCCTGTCGCCAAGGAGCGGTCAGGTTCTAGGACGGGACCCGGGGCAGCTGTGAGGTCCAGCCGTCGCCCCCCAACTTCCGACGCAGGACGAGTCAGTTGGGGGTCCCGTCACGGTCGCCGAGCCCCCCATGGATGGGTGGGCGAGACCATGCGTCGGCAAGGTCCACGATGTGGGCAGCTGGCAAGCCTGCACGGGCCCAAGGTATCCAGGCTTCGGCTGGTGCCGACACCATGCCGCATCTGTCCTTAGAGGCAACGGCTTCCGCTCCCGCTATACGGAGGCGGTTGAACACGCCCGTGCAGGAATCGCGCAGTTTCGCCTCGGCGGCTGTCGACGACAACTACCGGCACCGGCAGGGCCTCGACGAGGTGCGGGCCGATGACAGGAGCCCCGGCCAATTTTCAGAGCTGGAGGACTCCGACCACCTGAGTGTTCAGGGTGAAGGGCGTATTGACCGTATAGAGCGGCTGCTGGAACGTCTCCTTCAACAACAGGCATCCAGCAGCGACAGGCACAGGGCTTCATCACCAGCTTCATACACCAGCCTGGAGCAGCAGGACGAGGAGGCAGTGGTCGATCCCATCCCACCCCCGCCTGAGTTACCGGCGGAGGACCTCCTCGATGTGGCCACCAAGTTTGCAGCCCCTCAATCCTTGGGGCTTCCTATCAATACAAAACTGGCAGCCACTGTGGACTTCCTAAATAATCACCAGCTTCAGGAGGAAGTTCTACTACAAGCCATGAGCCGTCACAAGGCTCCATCAAACTGCAACTCCCTCAACGTGCCTGTGGTCAATACGCCAATCTGGGGCAACATCAGTGCGGCTATCCGTCAGCAGGAACTAAAGATTCAGCGGATCCTGAAACTCCTCACGGCCGGGATTACTGCTTTTGTGCGGTCGGTCGACGGAGAGGAGCTTAATTTGGACCAGGAGGATGCCCTGGCGCTTCTATGCGCTACTCAAAATGAAATCAATGGCTTTCGGAAAAATAGCAGCCGCCCAGCGCTCAACCCCAAATTTGCAGGGTTGTGCAAACCACCGCCGCCGCCGCCGCCCCGTCAGCTCTTTGGCGAAGACCTTGCCAAAAGGGTCAGAGAGCTTGATGAACAAGCCAAGACCGTGGGGCTCATGCGCTCTCAGAGTGCCCCCACGCCATTGAGCTCCAAAGCTCCGCTTGGCCGCTCACGAGGGTCTGCCAGCACGTCTACCAGGAATTACCCTCCAGCTCCAAACCGATATCAACCACCCCAACCACAGGGGTCTTTTTTAGGACAGGCTCGGCAGAAGCCGAGATGGAAAATGAGGACGCCACGACCTCAAACCAACCCAGCACCTCTACGTCCACCCACTCGTGTCAGGGACCGCCGGTAACCACAGAGGTGAGGCGGTCTGGTTCTCGTTTTTCTCTTTGTTTAACCTCACATGTTGGTGGGCGTTTGCGGTTGTTTGCGGGTGCATGGGGTGATATTACCAGTGATGAGTATGTGTTACGGAATATTCAGGGCCATAGCATTGAGTTTATTAATGGGGACATCCCTCCGTCTCAGCATAGACCGGGTCGTATGTTTAAACTAACGGCTGCGGAACAGTCCGTAGGCTATAAGGAAATTTTAAGGTTGGAACAGAAAGGGGTCATAGAGAAAACGGTTCATGAGCCCGTTGAATTTGTTTCCAATATTTTTACCCGACCTAAGAAAGATGGAGGCTGTAGAGTCATTATTGATCTGACCACTCTGAATAACTTTGTAACATATACTCATTTTAAAATGGACACGTTTGAAACGGCCAAAACATTGATCTCACAAGGGTGCTTTATGGCATGTATTGATTTACAGGATGCGTACTATACCGTACCCATGCAAAAATATTACAGAAGGTTCTTAAAATTTATCTGGATGGACCAGCTGTGGCAATATAGGGCGTTGCCTAATGGGCTCACCACAGCCCCTCGATTATTTACTAAATTGGTGAAGCCAATTATGGCTTATTTAAGACAACGACATCATATCGTTATGGCCTATTTAGATGATATTTTAATCATCGGACACACCTTGGAATCAGCTCAACAAGGGGTTGCAGCTGCGGTCAATTTGTTCCAACCGCTTGGGTTCATTGTTCATCCAGAAAAATCTAAGTTCTGCCCCACCCAGGTAATTAATTATCTGGGGTTCCAGGTGAATTCCATTAGCATGAGAGTCACCATACCAATTAACAAAATTGAGGAGGTAACACAGGTGTGTACAGATTTACTCAATACTCGTATACCATCGATTCGTCACACAGCTACTGTCATTGGCAAGATTGTGGCTTTGTTTCCGGCAGCCCGGTATGGACCTCTGCATTATCAAAACTTGCAGAGAGCCAAGATTGCTGCACTGCGACGGCATGCTGGTCATTATGATCGATCAATGCAGCTGCCGCCTGCAGCATTGGATGAGTTACGATGGTGGGTTTGCCACATTAGTAACTCGTTTAAAACTATTAGTGAGGCGAAACCGATGATATATTTACAAACTGATGCGAGCTCTGATGGCTGGGGAGCTACGAATCAACATTCTAGTTGTGGGGGCCAATGGGATACCCTTGAGAATACAATGTTGGTATCACAAGGGATCAACTATTTGGAGCTGCTTGCAGCGTTTCACGGACTTCGTGCATATTGTTCCAAGATCTTTGGAGCACATGTCCGGCTCCAAATAGACAACACCACAGCGGTGGCGTATTTAAATCACATGGGCGGTACCAGGTCAGTTTCATGTGATAAATTGGCTAATTCAATTTGGCTCTGGTGTGTCAAGAGAGACATTTGGATTTCAGCCACCTATTTGCCAGGTGAGCTTAATTTTGTGGCGGACGCCAGGTCACGCAAGTTCAATGATAATATTGAATGGATGTTACATCCTGAAATTTTTGCAAAAATCACAGCCAAATTTGGGAAACCGGACATTGACCTTTTTGCGTCCCGGTTGAACCATCAGGTACCAACCTACGTCTCGTGGGAACCAGATCCTGGGGCTATAGCGTTAGATGCATTCTCGCTAGACTGGGGGAATTGCTTTTTCTATGCATTCCCTCCGTTTTGCCTCATCAGTCGGGTATTACGAAAAATTCAGATGGATGGTGCCAAGGGCATCCTTATCATACCCGACTGGCCTACACAGCCGTGGTATCCGATGGTCTTTGACACGCTCAGTGAACCTTGGGTCCGTTTGCAGGGTAGCCCAGAATTAGTTACTCACCCTGTTTCAGGGGAGCCACATCCCTGCCATGGCTATTTAAATTTGTTGGCTTGCAGATTCTGAATCGGCCTTTAGTTGGATACGGCCTTTCTACCCGGACCATGGATACCATTGCAGCGTCGTGCCGAGAGTCTACAAGGCGAAGATACCGCTCTCACATCAGGAAGTGGGAAGCCTTCTGCAGCCGCTCTCGCATCACGTACGATGCCGTGACTATAACCGACGTCCTGGAATTCCTCGCGGGGTTGCACCATGATGAACACTTAAGCTACAGTGCCATCAACAGCGCCAGGAGCGCTCTATCATTCTACCTCAATATTGAGGTGGGATCCAACAAGCTAGTGTCCAGGCTCATGCGGCGGTATTTTCAATACGAATCCGCCTACACCACGCTACAATATCACCTGGGATGTCAGGGTAGTTTTAGCTCTGCTCAGGACGTGGTCCCCCATGGAAGGGCTCCAGCTGGACAAACTCACCATGAAGCTGGTGATGTTACTAGCGCTGACTTCAGCACAGAGGGTACAGACACTCCATAAACTACGTGTCGACAGAATGATGTCTACCCCCATAGAAGTAGTTTTCTTTGTTGACGAGCTACTAAAGCAGCATAGACCTGGGTGCACAGGGCTGCAGCTGAAGTTCCCGGCATACCCCGCAGATGCTAGGCTATGTTTAGCCTCCCACATCCGTTACTACGTCAAGGTGACGGCAAGCATCAGAGGAAAGGAGAGATACCTGCTTGTCACTCATAAGAGACCTCACCATCGAGTGACAACACAGACGATATCCAGGTGGCTTTGAGTCATCTTGGGTAAGTCAGGTATCGACACTAATGTGTTCAAATCTCATTCCACCAGGGCTGCATCGACGTCGGCGGCGAGGGTCATGGAGGTGCCCATGGACCATATTCTCGCCACAGCAGGATGGGCTAATGAAGCGGTGTTCCAGCGTTTCTACAACCGGCCCGTCGCTGCGCCTCTACAGTTCGCAGAAGCCGTACTAGATGCGGGGCAAGAACGTGGAGATGTCCCCGAATAAGGGGTTTTTGATTTGTTGTTAATAAATATGATTTGTTTTGCAGTATGGACTAGCCAGCACGTTATTCCTCCCATCCATCCCTGGTAGTGGTGTGACAGCATGGACGTGGTCCAGGGCGTGTCATCACAGAAGCTTTGAAGTCTTCACGAAGTCACTCACGTGACTCCGAAATGAAATAGTAAGATTGAACGAGAACTTACCAGTTCGAAGGTTGATCTTTATTTCATGAGGAGTCGAAGTGAGGGATTTCGTGCCCTCCTCGCCCAACCCTCAATCACCTTCATCTGGTAAGCTTAGTCGTTTTCATTCTTACTATGTGAAGTCATTTCTTTTGATTGGTTTCTGTGATTCCACGCCGCTACTTTGAAGTATGTCGAGCATGCGCGCCGGCGGGCTCTTCACGAAATCCCTCACTTCAACTCCTCATGAAATAAAGATCAACCTTCGAACTGGTAAGTTCTCGTTCAATCTTACTATTCTTAATCATTTACAGAACGATATATTGTCAAAATAGGAACAATAACAATCTCCGATTGTAACTCAGTCGGTTATCAATAACTCTCCGTCGCAGCTTCAGCCCCATAAGCCTCCAGAAAGCTGGAAGCTTCTTGCGGATTGTTTAAAAATCGGTTGTTACCATTAGGGAGTCGTATACGCAGTCTAGCTGGATAGAGCAAGGAAGGGCACAGCTGTTTCTTAAAGAACAAATACATTACATTATGGAAAGGCTTTCTCAATCCCATAAGCTCACAGCTGTAATCAGGAACAAACCGAAACTTGCATCCTTCATATTCAACCATGGCCAACTTTTTTGCTGCTCGGAGGTTATTCTCCTTCATCTGCAGAAAGTGAAACCGAATGATCAGATGTCTCGGTTTATCTTTGAGAACAGCTTTCTTCCCGACTCTGTGTGCGTTGTCCAAAATTGGAAGATTTTCATACTGCTCAATGTTGAAAGTCTCCTTTATCATTTTAGGGACATATTTTATAACATTATCCCCTTCTTGACCTTCTGGCAATTCGTAGATTCAGTCGACGGCTTCTGTTTTCCAATTTCATGTTTTTAGTCATGTATTGCTCGAGTGCCCGAGTATTTTCGTTTGTGCACGAGATTCATCTTGTAACATAATCAGCTTGTCTTCCAAAGCGTTTCTTCCAAACCGCAGAATCTTGTGTTCATTTCTCCATTCATTTTCGATATTGCTTCTAAGGTACCAGAATCAGAGGCTGCGCCTTCCCCATGCTCCTTCCTTGGAGATGCGTCTTTTGCTCCTGTCTCCATTCTTTACACGATTGAAGCATATAAGAGGGTTATCAACACTTTAAAAAAGGTTAGACCATGTGTTGAAATCAAGTAATAACAAGTAACATTAAAAGAGTGGTAAGCAAGGAGTTAAAAGTTAAAGGAGCAAACGACGTTACAACCTTACAGCATGCTACCACTAGGAGAACCCGGGTTTCTGATGCTGTGAGGCAGCAGCTCTACCGCAGCGCCACCGAGCTCCCATGCTATGTCACCGTGCTGCCCATTTGTATGAATATGGGCTAAATGTGGGAAAATGGGACTGGCTTGGATGGGGCATCTTGGTCGCCGTGAACTAGTTAGGATGAAGGGCCTGTTTCTGTGCAGCATGAATCTATGACTCTGTGAGTTCTCTCCAGCATGCTGCATGCAAACGGTCTCTTCTCTCTGGAGCTTGGGTGAGAGCAGGGCTCATTAAAGATATGTGATGGTGTCTACACCAGGAGATGGAAGTGGTGTTAAAGAAATATTTCTCGTCTGGGAAAAGGTGCCCGGAAACTCGGGGGTTACTCCTGAAGCCTGGACGAGACTCCTCATTACAGGAGATGAGGTGCTGGAGGTCCTACATTGCATGAAGGTTTATGAATCCCCCAGGATTTTTTCCAAAGGCATTGTCGAAAATCCATGTAAGAAAAGCATAGTCATTGACCCAGAGCAGGAGAATCAGGAATGAGAGGTCTTCGGTTTAAGTTGGGAGGGGAATGATTTAATAGGAACCTGAGTGGTAACTTTTCCACACATAGGGTGGTGTGTATGTGGAACGAGCTGGCAGAGGAGGTTTTTGAGGCAGGTACAATAACAACTTAAAAAAAATAACATTTGGACAGGTACATGGATTCTGACTACGGTGCTGTCTGTACGGAGTTTGTACGTTCTCCCCATGACCTGCGTGGGTTTACTTCAGGGTGCTCCGGTTTCCTCCCACACTCCAAAAATGTACAGGGGTGTAGGCTAATTGGCTTGGGTAAAATTGTAAAATGGCCCTAGTGTGTGTAGGACAGTGTTAGGGTGAGGATCGCTGGTCGGTGCAGACTTGATGGCCGAAGGGCCTGTTTCCACGCTGAATCTCTGAACTAAACTAAACTAAACTCTGATGGCATTAGACATGAGGTTGCTAAAGTTAATTGGAGTAGATTGTTTGCAGGCAAAGGGACATAGGAAAGAGGAATGTTTTCTAAAATGTGATAGTGAGTGGTCAAAGTATGCATGTTTATCAGTTCACAAGTCATGTGAGCAGAATTAGGACATTTGGCCCATTAAGTCGACTCCGCCATTCAATAATTGCTGATCTATCTTTCCATCTCAACCCCATTCTCCAGCCTTCTCCCCGTAACCCCTGACAACCCAACCAATCAACTAACCGTCAATCGGCAACTTAAACATCCCCAATGTTCCTGTTAGTTTAATTTGGTTTAGTTCAGGCGGCACCACACGAACGCTGCCTCGCCAACGGTCTGTCTTTGTCTTTTCCTTCTTTGTGTTTTTAGTTTGTTGTAAAAAGTATGTTTCAGTTTATGTGTAGTTTTGTATTCTGTGTGGGGGTGTGGGGGGGGGGACTTTTCTGATCTCTTTCCTGGACGGAGATGTGGCTTTTCCGTGTCGTATCTCCGTCCACACTGCGGTCTAACATCGTGTAGTTGGCGGCCTCTTGCTGGGACTTCTAGAGCCGCAAAACCGCGGAACCTGTGGACTTAACATGTCGGAGCGGGCGATCCCTTTGCCAGGAGTCGGCCTTTGATGCTCCAACCTGCGGGAGCTGCGGACTTTAACATCGTGAAGCTCGCTGTCCCTGGTTAGGAACCGACTTCGGGAACTTCAAGCCACAGTAGTTTCGACCGCCCCGATTCGGGAGCTTAGACCGCCCCGACGTGGGAGCTCGATCGCCGGCTGCCGGATGGTTCATCTCCCCCGACCACGGGAGGAAAGGAGGAAAGAAGATAAGACTTTATTGCCTTCCATCACAGTGGGGAATGTGGAGCAGTCGCTGTGGTGGATGTTTATGGTCAATGTTTTATGTAGTTGTGTGGCTTGTTGCCTTTTTGTTATGACTGTCCGGCAAACCAAATTCCTCGTATGTTGCAAAATATACTTGGCTAATACATTACTATTATGGTTATGATTATGATTATAATTATGGTTCAGTTTAGAGATAGAGTGCAGAAACTGGCCATTCGGCCCACCGAGTCCGTGCCGACCAGCGCCCCCCACACTCTAACACGATCTTACGCACAGCAGGGAGAAATTTACTGCAATACCAAACTGATTAACTGACAAACCTGTACGTATTTGGAGTGTGGGAGCAAACCGAAGATCTCGGAGAAAACCCACGCAAGTCACAGGGAGAACGTTCAAACTCCATGCAGACAATCACCCGCGGTCAGGATCAAACCCGGGTGTCTGGCTCTGTAAGTGCTGTAATGCAGCAACTCACCACTGCGCTACTGTTCCGCCGAGTAAAGTGAAGAGTAAAGGGCCTGTCCTACAAGCATGCAACTCCATGCAATGAGCGCGACCTAACGTGGCCGCTTGAGCCGTCCGGCGTCGCGGGGCCGGTCCCACTTCGATCGCCGGAGCCGTGCGGAATTGTGCGTAGTTCGTCCCGAAATCGCGCGGGGCTCCGAAAAACTGACTATGTTCAAAAATTCCGCGCGGCAACGGCATGTCGGCTCGCAGTCGCCTCGACGCATTACACACCGCCTCGACATCGTGCCTCCGTGAACCTATCTGTAGGTGCCTCCGTGACCGTCTATGTGTGTGGCTCCGTGGCCCTCTCTGTGTGTATGCCTCTGTGCCCCTCTCTGTGTGCCCCTCTGTGTCCTGGCGAACTTACCTTAAGACTTCGCTCCAAGTTCGCCTCACTTTGCGCCGCGTTGCGCCACTCACCAGACCTCCGCGCGGCCCTCGCTGCCGGTTTGGTTGCGCTTGCCGCATGCAGGCGCATGCTGGTGGGAACAGCCCTGTACAGGGATCACTCGACCTCCGCGCGGCCCCCGCTTCTAGTTTGATCGCGCTCATCGCATGGAGTCGGATGCTGGTAGGACGGGCCCTTAAGGCAGTTTGGAGCAAGAAACCCAGGATGACGATCGAAATCGAGGCTCTGGATAGGAAGGGGAGCCACGGGTCAAGTATAGGCAGCTGGGATCTAGTGCATCCCTAGATTATGAAGTAGGAGAAAGCGGGGGGGGGGGATTAATAAACTCATAAATGATGGGAGCAGAATTGGGCCATTCGGCCCATCTAGATTGCTCCACCATTCAATCATGGCTGAAAAGGGGGCCGGAGATAGCTCTGGCAAATAAAAATTAGGGGAATCCAAGGATTTTATACGCATATTAAGGTGAAAAAGGGTAACTAGAAAGCCAGCAGGGCCACTCGGAAACCAAAGTGGTCATGTTTGTGTCGCAGGAGATGGGCAAGGCCCTCAATGAGTATTTCTCCTCTGTTTTTACTGAGGACAAACATAAAAACATAGAAAAATGGGTGCAGGAGTAATCCATTCGGCTCTTCGAGCCAGCACCGCTATTCGATATGATCATGGTTGATCATCCAAAATCAGTACCCCTGTTCCTGCTTTCCCCCCTCGATTCCTTTAGCCCTATGAGCTAAATCAAACTCTTTCTTGAAAACATCTAGTGATTTGGCCTCCACAGCCATCTGTGGCAGAGAATTCCACTGATTTACAACTCTCTGGGTGAAGAGGTTTTTCCTCATCTCAGTCCTAAATGGCCTACCCCTTATTCTTAAACTGTGACCCCTGGTTCTGGACTCCCCCAACATCGGAGGATATGGGATGTTTCGGGTCGGGACCTTGAGTCTGAGGAAGGGTCTTGAACTGAAACTTCACCCATCCTTTTTCTCCAGAGATGCTGCCTGAGGCGATGAATTACTCCAGCACTTTGTGTCTGTCTTCAGGATGTTCTTCTGCCATGTGGCCTGTCCAGTGATGTGCAGTTGGAGCCGTAGTCTTGGCATGGCATGGTCTATCCGAAGAGTGGACACAAGGAACTGCAGATAAAACGACACACGGTGGCGCAGTGGTAGAGTTGACAGCACTTACAGCGCCGGAGCCCCGGGTTTGATCCGGACTATGGGTGCTGTCCGTACAGAACCTGTGCGTTCTCCCTGTGTCCTGCGTGGGTTTTGTCCGAGATCTTCGGTTTCCTTCCACACACCAAAGACGTAAACGTATGTAGGTAAATATGACTTGGTAAATATGAAAATTGTCCCTAGTGTGCGTCGGATATTGTTAGTGTGTGGGGATCGCTGGTCGGCGCGGATTGGTGGGCCGAAGGGCCTGTTTCTGCGCTGTATCTCTGCACTACACCAAACTAAACAGAGTGCTGGAGTAACTCAGCGGGGCAGGCAGCATTTCTGCAGAACATGGTTAGTTGATGTTTTGGGTCGGAAGCCTTCTTGAGACTTATTTTTGTGGGGGGGGGGGAGAAAGTTGGAAAGGAGGTGGGACAACACAAAGTCTGGAGAGTGATAGGTGGATACAGGTCATCGAGTCATAGAGCATGGAAACAGGTCCTTCAGCCCAACTTGCCCACACTGACCAAGATGCCCCTTCTACATTAGTCCCACCCGCTCATATTTTGTCCAAGTCCCTCTAAACCTGTGGGCAGCGCGATTATAACCGTGTATCGTGTTTTAATTGACTGGATAGCACACAACAAAACAAATTTCTACTGTACAACGGTAAACTGTGACAATAAAAGAAACGAAACTAAACAGCACCTTTCCAATCCATACACATGTCCAAATGTATTTTAAATATTGTGATATTGTACTGCCTCACCTACCTCCTCTGCCATCCTGTTCCATAAACCCAACCTTTCTGTGAAAAACATCTTTCCTCTCCCACATCCTAAACCTATGTTCTCTGACTTTTCATTTACCCTATCTATAAACCTGTTTAAGATCACCCCTCAGTCTCCTGTGCTCCATGGAATTAAGGCATATAGTAGCGATGTTACAAAACCTACCTTCAGCGGTGCTGCACATCTACCACTGGATGTGCGCGACTCTGGAGCCTTTGGGGGGGCAGGATTAAAATGCAGGTTTGTATCGCTTGTCGGAGAGGGATTTCCTGGGTCTGCTAGTCGATGAAGAAAAATCGATCGGACTTCCGTTCCCGGTTTTAAAAAAAATATCGCTGGGCAATTTAATCACTGGATTAAAGTAAAAAGTGACTTCTAACGCCCTCGACGCCTTCAACGTGACGGATCGTAATATCAGGACAAATCAAAAAGTAAGTTGTGTATTTCACATATAATCTTGATTCTTGGGGTGGCTTTAGTCTAATTTTATGATGCACAAATGTTATTTAGTCCCCAAACGATTCGGCCATGTCGTTCCTGCCAATATGGGGTTAAAACTCACGGCAACAGCAACGTTCCAATCGATCATATTCCAGAAACACCCACTCGCAGGATTATTAAAATTCTCTTTTTTTTTGGACAATCATGTCATAAGAGCATCTAAATCGTCTATATTTTGTGTTATTGTCTATCCATAATCAATATTTTTTTACTAAATATCCACAACAGTTTTAGTCACATATATTGTGCAAAAAATAATAATTTTGATTATATTGAGAGTGGATGTTTCTAGATTAATTTATGGGAATTAAATTCCTTCAATTTTTGCATATACGTTCATGACAGTGAGATTTAAAAATCATGTTATATTGTGAATTCTTGTGTGAATGGGGTCAGTTTGTTATTTGGATACTTAGGCTATTTTAAAAAAGCTATTTGTTTTAGCATTTAACTTTATCATTTCTACCTTTTTACTAAAACTGCAAATAATAACTTGTTTCTGTTAATGCTGTTCAGTGTTTTTTTTCCCTTTCAAACAGATGTCTCCAAAGAAGAAATGCAAAATTGTCAATCCAAATGTCCAGCAAAAGAGACTGATTTGGACAGCATTCACAGAGATTTTCCACATTTCGACTATTCCAAATGTGATGATCTACAGGACATTCTTAATGGAAAAGTAGTGGGTAGAAAGGCATGTCATGTGTGGTTGGAAGAGCAAAAACCTGTAGTTTACAATGTAGCCAAAATTGAGGAAAATCAAGGTGTACAGAGTTGCTTATTGGTTACAATCTGAGTATGATGATGTGACTGATTATGATGTGCCGTTGTACCAACTAGCAACGGATCTTCTCCATAAAGACTTAGTCTATTGCTAGAAATTGTAATTTATTTACCTATCTGTTACGGACTTACAGCATATAATACAATAATATTAATGTACTGATCTTGAGAATATCACATTTTTGAATTTTCAAGGCAGTCTGGGTGTTTATTACTATTCCCATCACAATGGTCATTTTTTTAATTAGCTACAAGTAGGTAACTAACTAATTATATGCTTTAATTTCAGGTCATCCAAGTAAGATGTTTTATGTTTGTTTCAGAATGTTTCTATCCATAATCTATAATAACTGAAAAATTCATTCAGTTCTCTTAATTTTTAAGAAAGTTATGGACTTTTGACTGTCCTCAATCACAGCTTTTGTGTTAAGTCAATGGAAAAGCAATAGGTTTTAACTCGAGATTGTTTGAAAAAACATACACAAGAATGCCAAACTTTGACGTCAGTTATACTAGATGAAGGTATGAACAAAAAGGTTGAAGTAAATAACTTAATATCACACTTGTATAATACCATTCTAAATAGAGAAACACCATTATCAGATGCAATTAGAAGAGAGTGGGAACATGAGCTTACTATAAAAATTTCTAAAGATAGATGGGATAAATATCTGCTATATGTACATAAATGCTCGATTAATGTACGACCTATCCTAATTCAATTTAAAACTTTACATAGACTATATTACTCGAAAACCAAACTGAATATAATATTTCCAAATGCATCTCCCATCTGTGATAAATGTTTATCTCAAGAAGCACTTATAGCACACTCCTTCGTCTCTTGGATAAAACTTCATAAATTTTGGAAAGAAATCTTTGAAATTTTCACAAAACTATTTTAAATAAAATTGGACCCAAACATAGAATTGATTATTTTCGGAACAATGGAAGCCTGACCTGAGCTAACTTCATTTCAAAGTCGTTTCCTTAACTACGGCTTGATAACGGCAAAAAGACGTATACTCAAACTTTGGAAAAATGCACCCACCCCAATGCTTAAAATGTGGATCACAAGCATGTCTGAAACGTTGCATCGCGAAGATATGAGATACGTCCCAGCAGGAAAATCAGAGCAATTCTTAAAGATATGGTCTCCTTTCATCGATTTATTACAAGCATAATATGGTGCAACATAACTCTGGAAATTAACCGTTTCTGAACTGGGTGAGGGGTGTGGAACGATATGAAGTAGGTTTTTTATTTTTCCTGTTCTTTCTTTTTTCCCTTTTTGTTTTTACAACTTCATGGGTTCCTTCCCTCTATTTTTCCCCAAACTTTCAATTGTCAACTCCTGGAGTGGTACTCCAGGGGTTTACACATCGCTACTTTCCTTACTCTTTTCTTTTCTCTCTTTTTCTATCTTCTCTTATTTCTCTATTATTATTAAATTTAAAACAAGACGTTGTACACAAAATATATTATGTTATATGCTACGGTTTATACTACTGTACATTGCTTCTAATAAAAATATTAATTTAAAAAAAAGAAAAGCAATAGGGAGCAAGGTGCTAATTTGCGAGTATGAAAATGGCCATAACTTTTTTAATACTGAAGATATGAAAATGAATTAGGTGTCAAATTAAATTTATTTTTATGCTTTATCTGATGGGATAAATTACAGGCTTGATTTTTAACATCTCAAAATGTTGTAACATTCCTACATATAGGCTGGGGGTGGTGATAGGTAGATCGATGGACAAAGGCCAGATATGAAAAGACATAAGGTGTGAGAAAACGACAGTAGAGGTGCGAATTGTGAAGCCAGAGGAAGGAATGCAGGTGGAAGGCGAGGGGGGAGGGGGTTCAGAACTGCATGTGAGTCCAGGTGCAGCACAAGGAGGGGCTGGGGAGGGAAGGAAAAAAAAGGAGGGAGTGGTTTTTTGTAGATCAGTTACTTAAAGTTGGAGAATTCAATGTTCATAGAACATGGAACAGCACCGCACAAGAACAGGTCCAATGTCCCGTTCCCAATATCCGTGCCCAACATAAGTGTTTTGTTAAGAGACACAGAGTGGAAACGGGCCCTTCAGCCCCACCGAGTGCATGCCGACCATCGATCACCCCATTCACACTAGTTCTATGTTATCCCACTTTCTCTGCTACTCCCTACTAGATATAATTTACAGAAGGCCAATTAACGTCTTTGAAGTGTGGGAGGAAACCGGGGCACCCAGTGGAAACCCACGTGGTTGAGAGAGAGAACGTGTAAACTCCGCACAGACAACACCCATTGTTAGGATCGAACCTGGGTATTGGGTGTTGTGAGGTAGCAACTCTAGTGCTGCGCTGCTGTTGCACTGAGATGCCATGTCCATCTCTTTTCTACCTGCGCATAATCTATTTCTTTCCCTCCACACCATTAGGTTGTAAGCTACCCAAGTGGAATATGAGGTGCTGTTCCTCCAGTTTATGTGTGGCCTCACTCTGGCCTTGATGGAGACTCAGGAAAGAAAGGTCAGTGTGGGAATGATGTGGGGGTGAAAATGGTTGGTAACCGGGAGATCCAGCAGGCCTTCACAAGTGTTGGGCAAAATGGCCACCAAGTCGATGCTTGGTAGGAAAGTAAGTGTGATTTCACTGAATCCCTCAGTTCAAAAGGTGGAGTCACATGGTGATACAGCGTGGGAACAGGCCCTTCGGCCCAACTTGCCCATACTGACGAACATGTCCCATCTACATACGCCCCACCTGCGTGCATTTGCCCCAAATCCTTCTAAACCTGTCCTATCCTGTCCAGTTGTTTCTTCAACTTTGCAAATGTGACCTCACCAACATCACACACATATAAACTCCCTCAACAATTCCTCAGCCCACCAGGCCACCAAGATCCTGCTGCAATATTTCGCATCCATCTTTACTATCTGCAATACCACCCACTTTTGTATTGGCTGCACATTTGATAATCTTGCCATGCACATTCTCAACCAAATTATTGATGGTGATGACAAACAGCAATGGGCTCAACACCGAACCCTGAGGCACACCACCCGTCACAGGCCTCCAGTCTGAGTCGCAACCTTCCACCATCACCCTCTGCCTCCTTCCATGAAAGCAATTTTCTATGCATTCGGCTATTTTTCCTTGGATGCCATTCCATCCAACCTTCCAGAGCAGCCTAAACCATGTTATCCAACTTTTGCATCCACTCCCTACACACGTGGGGCAATTTATCAAAACCAACTGACCTGCAAACCTGCAGGTCTTTGGAATGTAGGAGAAAACCCATGCAGGTTACAGGGAGAACGCACAAACTCCGTACAGACAGGCACTCAGGCAGCAACTCTACTGCTGCACCACCGTGACACTAAGAGGCCATGTCCATGCCTACCCGTGCATCATCCATCTCTTTCCATACGACTGTGTCATGTAGCTCAGAGGAATATGAGGTGTTGGTCCTCCAGTTTGCATGTGGCCTCACTCTGGCAATGGAGGAGGCCAAAGGACAGAAACGTCAGTGTGGGAATAGGAAGGGATGGTTTAAAATGGTTGGCAACTGGGAGATCCAGCAGGCCTTGGTGGACCGAACGCAAGTCTTCGGAGAAATGGTCGCCAATTCTACGCTTGGTAGGAACGGAAGTGTGTTTTCACCGCATTCTTGCTATTGAGCAAGTGCAGCGTAGGTTCACCAGGTTAATTCCAGGGATGGTGGGAGTGACATATGATGAATGAATGTGTCGACTGGGCTTGTATTCACTGGAATTTGGAAGGATGGGAGGCGATTGTATAGAAACACATAACATTCTGAAGGGATTGGACAGGCTAGATGCAGGAAAAATGTTCCCGATGTTGGGGGAGTCCAGAACCAGGGGTCACAGTTTAATAATAAGGGGTAGGCCATTTAGAACTGACATGAGGGGAAACCTCCCCAGAGAGTTGTGAATCTGTGGAATTCTCTGCCACAGAAGGCAGTGGAGGCCAATTCAATTGATGTTTTTAAGAGAGATATATAGCTCTTAGGGCTAACGGAATCAAGGGGGGGAAATATGAACAGGGGTACTGATTTTGTATGATCAACCATGGCCATATTGAATGGCGGTGCTGCCTCGAAAGGCCGAATGGCCTACTCCTGCACCAATTTTCTATGAATCCTCAGTCGAAGAGACATCCAATGTGTTGTTGAGGTTTGGAGAGAGAAACAACCGGTCATTTATTAACAGAAACATACCAGCCTCACTTTCTCATAGTGTATTGTCCTTGATCAGTTTCTGTGAAACCACCACAGACGTCATTTGGTGCTGCTCGATACCCACTGGTGTTAATCAGTTACAGTCAAGGTAGGAGCGAATGTATCATCTGGCAGGGTAAATGTTGACATAGCCATCTTAATAGGATATTGCCAGAGATAAGCACTTGACCCAATTGCACCCTGCAAATCTTTCTCTAAGTACCGTCACATCGTAGACACCTTTTTAGACTTTGTAAGGGAACAATAGATTGTGTGTGTGTGGAAGGAACTGCAGATGCTGGTTTAAACCGAAGATAGACACCAAATGCTGGAGTAACTCAGCGGGTCAGGCGGCACCTCTGGAGAGAAGGAAAGGGCGACGTTTCGGGTCGAGACCCTTCTGCAGACTGAGAGTCAGGGGAGATGCAGAGATAAGGAAGTGTAAGGTGCGAAAAGGAGACAAAGGGGATGAGATGTAGAAAAATGTAGATTAGATCATTGCTCATTAAGAAAGTAACAACGAAGCAAACAGAGATAAAATATAGTCGGAGATAGTAAGACTGGTCGGAGAACTGGGAAGGCGAGGGATGGAGGGAGAGGGAAAACAAGGGTTACTTGACGTTAGAGTAGTCAATATTCATACCACTGGGGTCTGAGCTGCCCAAGCGAAATATGAGGTGCTGTTCCTCCAATTTGCGCTGGGCCTCACTCTGACAATGGCCCAGGACAGAAAGGTTAGTGTGGGAATGGGAAGGCGAGTTATAGTGTTTAGCAACTGAGAGATCAGATAGGCTAAGGCGGACTGAGCGGAGGTATTCATCGAAACAACAGATTGTCTTGTCAAACAGCGTGAAAACGTGGGGTACACAAAAAAGCTGGAGAAACTCAGCGGGTGCAGCAGCATCTAAGGAGCGAAGGAGATAGGCAACGTTTCGGGCTGAAATCCTTCTTCAGTGTGAAAACGGATTTAGCTACCATCTACCACATTGCAGATCCTCATACTATCTTTAATTGGGTTTTTCTGGATTTTATCTTGCAATAAACGATATACCCGTTATCCTGTATCTGTACACTGTGGGCAGCTTGATTGCAATCATGTCAGATAGACACAGAAAGCTGAGGAAACGCTGCGGGTCAGGCAGCATCTCTGGAGAAAAGGGATAAGTGAGTGGTAAGCTGGTCGACAGGCTGGTAATCGTGTACAGTCTTTCTGCTGACTGGATAGCACAAAGCGATAAAGCTTTCTTCTGTACCTCGGTAACCGTGACAATAAACAAAACTAAACTAAACCTTTATCCCATATCTGTACACTGTCGTGTGGTCCCACTCTCGTGCCACCTGGGAGCAGATTTTACCCCGGAAAACGGGCAGGCAGCTGGCTCGAGCAGAGCCCTCTTCCGCCTGGCACTGTGACTCGCAGATAAGTAGCTGGACCAGGCCTAGGATGCAACCCAGCCAGGACATATTCGAATTCCCTACGCACAGGGTGTTCAAAGATGAGGATGGTGGGTGTGCAGTGCAGCCAGAAGGTAAGGAGCAGCCCCTTTAGATATTGGACAGAGTAGGCCAAATTGTGGGCCTGTTCTGGTGCTATATTGTTCTACTTTCTATCTTCATAGAGTCATAGAGTTATACAGCGTGGAAACAGGCCATTTGGCCCAACCTGCCCATGCAGACCAACATGTCCCATCTACACCAGTCCCACCCGCCTGCCTTTGGTCCATAGCCCTCCAAGTTAAAAGATACATGGCTCGGATAGGTTTAGACTTATAAGGGCCAGATGTGGGCAAGTGGTACTAGCTTACACAGGACATCAGTGTGGGCAGAGATAAGTTGAGCCGAAGGGCCTGTTTCCGTGTTGCTTGACTCTACCTGTGAGGAAATTGGAAACCCACGCGGAGAACGTGCAAACTCCACACGCGCAGGCAGTGGCAGAGTGCCTTCAAGGTCAGCGGCAGGATGCGCCCCCGGGACACAAAGATAGCCAGGAGAGGAGAGGAGAGGGACGCCGGTTCGCTGGAACCGCTCCAGTACATCGAGCGCATGGGCCAATCAGACTTTGTCGACTTAAATAGATAAATCGTTATTTATACATGTATATATATACTAGACCAAGTGGGACCCGTTGGGCCCTGTCCCTCAATGCAATAATCCACCACTCACCCGTTCCCCCAATACATTCCGTTTACACCACTCACCCGTTCCAATGTACTAATCACCCACTCACCCATAGCCCCCACGGGAGGCTTGGCCCCCCCAACGCAACCTGTTCCCCAACGTAAGATTCCACCACTCACCCATTGGGCCTCTGTGACATGGGTGGCCTGGTCCCCAAATCAACCCATTCCCCAACATAAGATTCCACCACTCACCCGATCCGCCAACGCAACCCGTTTCCCCAATGCAATATTCCACCACTCACCCATTGCCCCCAACTGTGCAGGCCATTTTAAACTTAAAATAAAATGCAATTGCATTAAGATTTAATGTGATGTAGGTGCCACTGACAAGGCCATCCTTTGTTATCCAAATCTAATTATTACACTTTGCTGCACTGGGTTAGGCTGGCAGTTTCTTTCTCTGAAGGACATTTGCTGTGAAGGCCTCAGTGTTCTGGGATAGAAACATTGTGGCCAGTAGGGCATTGTGACGTCATAACTGCCTAATTGCCAGTGCAGATTAAAAAAAAATCCAAGTCACTTTAAAACTTTTAAATCTCCCCACTGCGTCCCTCTCCTTACAACAATGTAAAAACACTCTCACAGCTTGTGTATTGGCAGCTGAGATCACTTTGTGATGTCCGTTTCAGTTTTCTGAATCTTCAGGGCAGCTTGTGTAAATGAGATCCCATTGCAATTGGAGGACTATGAGATGCCATTGTGACATCATCTCTGGAAGCTGCTGGAAGAGTCTTACTCTCAAAGGCAGGTATTATTTTCAAAATTGGCTTTTTTTAAACTTTAAATGTCAATAACGTGAAATATGCATGGCAATGATTATCTTTGGAGCATTAGGAGATGGAAACAAATTAAATATATCCCAAATCTCATTTTTTAATTATGGTTTAATAATAGCGAAAAAACTCATACTCAAATTCTGGAAAAAGGCTACTATACCAACACTCAAAATGAGGATTGGTAATATGTTGGAAATGGCCCATTCGGAAGAAATGAGACTCCTCCTAATAGAAAAAAAAGACCAATTCTTAACGAGTTGGTCTCCATTTATTGACCTTGTGGATTCATGGGGTGTAATAGCATCGTAAAATTAAAAATTCTGGATTTGAGTGAAAAATGATTAAGAATATAAAAAAAGCGTTGACCTGTGGCGCGGGCGAATCTCATTTCTGCTTCACTTTCTCACTTATCTCTTTCTTTACACTACACTCACTAGACTATTCTTTACTCTTCATTACTTCTTTCTTTCTCATTTCTTTCTAAAAAACAAAATAAAAACAAAAAGGAAGTTGTACAAAGAATGTTTTAATAATTCTGGGAACCTGTAAAAAGGTACCATTAAAATGTAATGTACTTACTTCTAATAAATAATTTTTTTTCAAAACATCAACAAAAAAAAAACGAGGACGGGAAAAAGCTGAGTAAGGTTCTGCAAACATTTTCATGCTATTGTGTAGAGTTTTGGTGTAGTTCCTTGATATCGCTTGCATGCACGCAGGCAGACATACAGACGTCCAAACACGATGAGGCATTTAGTATAATATACTAGACCTGTTGGGCCCCGTCCCCCAATGTGGGGGAGGGGGGGGGGGCGCGGCATCACATGGGAGGTCTGGTCCCCGAACATGGCATCGGCGTTCAACCCGGGGACAGGCGCTCCCCGAAGCCAATCACCTCATCACCTGTTCCTCCAACATAACCCATTCGTCAACGCAAATTTACACCACTCACCCATAGCCCCCAACTGTGCAGGCACGACTCATTTCCCCACATCCCCAACATTCCCTCTCCCTCCTCTTCACCCTCCCGCTTCACTCCCCTCACCTCCTCCCCTCCTCCACTCCCTCTTTCACCTCTCCCTCCCTCTCCTTTACCCTACCCTCAGTCACTCCTTACCCTGAGTCACTTCCTCCCACCCTCCATAACCCCTCTCCCCTCCCTACCTCCCTGACCCGTTGGGCCCAATTTCCCCAACGCAATATTCCACCACTCACCCGTTTCCCCAACGCAATATTCCACCACTCACCCGTTCTCCCAACACAACACTTTCGCCCAACTCAATCAATCCTTCCCACGTGGGGGGTGGGTAGTTGACGCTTCCCAGAGCCAATGAATGGACTCGATTTTTGGGTTGGCATCAGCGCTCCCTTGAGCCAGTTAATTCTTCCCGGGGGAGGGGGGGAGGGGGGGGGCGGCAAAAATCTTACTTTCTCCTTACTCCCCTTTCATTCATTCATGAATTCATGAATTCATTAATTCCCTACCCTCAGTCACTCCCTCCCTCTTCTCTCCCCTTTCGCACTCTACCACTAAAGACAATGGTTAAATAACATTTCTTCTCCCCCCACTCTGTCAACTCTCATAGCTTGTGTATTGGCAGTAGAGATCACATTGTGATGTTATGTTCGGTTGTCGCAATTTTCAGGGCAGCTTGTGTAAATGAGACCCCATTGTGATTGGAGGAGTGTGAGATGTAAATGTGACATCATCACTGGAAGCTGCTCGAAAAGTCTCACTCTCACAGTCAGTTATTATTCTCAAAGTTCTCTTTTTTTGAACTTTAAATATCAATAACGTGAAATATAACATCAAATGTGAAGAAACTTGTTACGAATGACCACGGGAAAACGGCGAGTAACATTCTGCAAAAAGGTTTGCGCTATTGTGTACCGTTTTGGCGTAGCTACTGAGATCACAGACAGGCAGACAAACAAGTCGAGACTTTTAATAGTATATAGATAGAAACTCTATGTATGTGTGTATATCTATCATCATATATCTATTTTACTTCGGAGTCACGTAAGTGATTGGATCACGTAAGTAACGCATGGCGCACCGACAGGCTGGAGAGCGCAGCTCCACCAGCGGTAAGTAATAAACCAGCAGGTAATTGTTTTAAAAAACTCTCTGTGGTTACTTAAACTCCGTAAGGCTGGTTACAGGAGCCAGCAGGATAAATTTGAAATGGAGAAATAACTAAAAAGGCTGATGCCGCTCGGAGTAAACAACGTACCCGCTGGACCGCGGTTAGCGAGCGTGGGTCGCCTTCAGTAACGCCGGCTCCAAAGACGCCGACTACAGAACCGTCGGCAGTTCAGCTAATTCCGACAACTCCGGTGCCTCAGGGCGCTGTGGCCACTCCTGTCGGGAGGAAGGCCAAAAGAAAAACGGTCAGGCCTATCGACTCGGATGAGTCTGACCAGGAAGACTCCCCTCCTTCAAACAAAAAGGTTTGGGGACGTCTTGAGAAAATGGAGCACTTAATAGAACAAATGCTAAATCATGAAGTGTTCCAGTTGGGGTTACATACGCCCAGGGTTCCCCAACAGCTCTCTGGAGCAACCTCAGGCAGAGGTCCGTATGGCGAGGAGGAGTATCAGCAACACGCCTACGAGTATCAATGGGAACCCATATCACCAGCACCTTGTTTAGGGCTGGGTGATACCTCCCTAGAGCAGTATCAATCTGACCCTGAAGTTGGTGTCACTGCTCTTGTGCATACACCAAAGCACATGAGCCATGCTCCAGGTGAGCCGGATGTGGCCAGAAATGTTGCCATACCGGAGGGGACTGGTGAAACCATGGATTACAATCTGGCCAGCAATATTAATTAAACGGCCTCTCACCAGCTCCAGGACTCCATAATGGAGGAGACTTCTTTGCGTTACCAGACACCTGTTAACTGTGCGTTGCTCAAGGTGCCCACCATGAACTCGGCCATCTGGGGGCAAATGAGCACATCCATGAGGGGGCAAGAGCTGCGATTTCAGAAAGTCCTCAAATTGGTGGAGGCAGGGATAACAGCGTTTGGGCGAATGATCCAAGGAACACCGATGTCACGTACACAGCAGGATATGTTAGCCCTGCTGTGCAATGCTCATTTTGAGCTTATTTGTATCCGTAAAATCGCCATAAAGCCAACCCTCAATCCACGCTTTGCGGCACTCTGCAAGTCTTCAAATGTCCAGGCACCCAACTTTCTATTTGGGGAAGACATGGCAAAGAAAGTCAAAGATCTGGAAGAGGAGGTGAAAACCATCAGCCTCATAAAGACTTATACACCCTCGGCCAGGATACCGCCTTGCAAGCCATTCCCCTTCAGGTGAGCTACAGACGCTGGAGCAGGTCAAGGACCAAGAAGGGGGTTTCCAGCTACACGCCGTTGGCACGCACCTCTGCACACCCCCAACATGGCCAGGAGGTTGAGAAATCCAAGATCAACCATGGAGGTACGAGTAACTGGTTCAGTCCAGGATATATCCTCTGGGGAACAGTCTCCGGTTGGGGGTAGGTTGCAAATATATTATGATGAATGGTGCTGCATAACATCAGATCCATTTATACTGGACAGTATCCGGGGTCTCGAATTGAGTTTATGTCAGGAATACATCCACCCACACAAAATACACCTAGTCGGGTATAGGTTTTTTCAAGACCAGAAACTCTGCAGGTAAATGATGGAATTGGGGTTTTATTCCAAAAAGGGGTAATTGAAAGGATGGCATATCAGCCTCAACAATTTGTGTCCAATATATTGCCCAGGCGGCAATATTGCAGGTGGGTGTCGAGTCATTCTGGACCTAACCCGACTAAACTCTTATGTCCAGTATAGACAATTTAAAATGGAAACTTTCAGTACTGCTAAGCAACTGATCTCAAAAGGTTGTTATATAGCAACATAGATCTGAAAGATGCATATTATTGAGTACCAATTCATCACCAGTACCATAGATACTTGAAATTTAGTTGGATGGGACAGCTGTGGCAATTTAAAGCGTTGCCCAATGGGTTAACCTCAGCCCTAGGTTATTTACAAAGTTATTGAAACCAGTATGCGCCCAGAATCACATTGTGATGGCTTATCTGGATGATATTCTGATTATAAGCAACACTCAGGAGGCAGCTGAGGAATCGGTTTCAGTGACCAAACACCTGTTTCAGAGGTTAGGTTTCTTCATCCATCCAACTAAATCCAAATTAGTACCATCCAGAATAATTGACTATTGGGGTTCGTCGTTGATTCAATTAATATGTCAATGACTTTGCCTGTTGAAAGCTGTTGAAATTATGGAGTTCTGTAGCAATCTGGTAGAGGAACAACAACCCTCCATCCGGCAAGTTAGTGGTAGCTTTCCCTGCAGTGCAGTTCGGACCTCTGCACTATCAGAGTCTGCAACGAGCTAAAGAACAAGCACTTAAAGAACATGCAGGTCATTTCGACAGAGCAATGCAGTTGTCAAATTCAAAGTCAAACAAACTTTATGTATTTAGAAATACATCGATATATGCAGTTCCAAACGAAATTCCGTTGCATTTGGCTCCCTGTGCAACACGATAATTAACAGAAGGATAAAAATGGCTAACATGGATAAAAAGGATAAAAGGATAAATAGACAATGGTGGCAGCCCATTACATGGCATTCAGGAGTCTGATGGCTCGTGGGAAGAAGCTGTTGCAGAACCTTGATGTTCTGCTCCTTATGCTACGATATCTTTTGCCTGAGGGCAGCAGAGTGAACAGTCCGTGATGGAGATGTGTGGGTCTTTTATAATACTGCTGGCCTTAGACACGCAACGTTTGGTCGCTATATCCCCGATTGAGAGGTCCCGATGATTTTTTCCGCTGTCCTCACCACTCTCTGCACGGACTTCCAGTCAGAGGCTTTACAGGCCCCTTACCAGACAGAGATACAGCTGGTCAAAATACTCTCTATGGTGCCAGCCAAAGCTATTGCCGAGTTGCAAAGGTGGATAATTAATGTCTCACAAAGTTCTAAAAACATTTTGACTCAACAACCCTCAGTTAATTTACAAACAGATGTCAGTGCCTCGGGATGGGGAGCCACTGATATCGAGTCTCGCTATGGCGGCAGATGGAGTGTGCAAGAGGCATTAATCCTGCAGAGTAATGGGATAAACTACTTAGAATTGCTGGGTGCATTCTATGGCCTAAAAGCATATTGTTCAACAATGAATGATTTACATGTTCAGCTCCAGATTGATAATACCACAGCTGTTGCATATATCAATCACATGGGAGGAATTAGGTCAGTATCATGTGATAATCTGGCTAACCTCATTTCGGACTGGTGCATTACGAGAAATATCTAGGTCTCAGCTATCTACCTACCAGGTAGAGATAATGTGGTGGCAGACACCAGGTCAAGCAAATTTAATGACAACAGAGAATGGATGCCGAATCCAAAAGTTTTCAAAATGATTGTCAGCCGGTATGGATTGCCAGACATAGATCTGTTTGCATCCAGGCTAAATCACCAGTTACCTAAATATGCCTCATGGGAGCCGGATCCAGGGGCAGTAGCGGTGGATGCATTCTCGCTACATTGGGGATGTACGTTCTTTTATGCTTTTCCCCCATTCTGCCTCATTAGGCAATGTCTCACCAAAATAGAGCAGGACACCGCCTCAGGCGTTCTGGTGGTTCCTGACTGGCCTACACAGCCATGGTTCCCATTGGTCCTGAGGCTGATGACACAGCCATGCATGACTGTCCCCATATGCAGCAACTTGTTGGTTCATCCGTTGACAGCAGAAAGTCATCCTTTACATGATCGTATTAATCTGTTGATCTACAGATTCTGACCGGACCGTTCCAGGGGCTCGGACTATCGAGTAGGACCATGGATGTGATTACTGCGGCCTGGAGAGATAGTACTAAAAAACAATATGTATCTCTTATATTAAGAAATGGGAGATCTTTTGTTTACAGTTAGATATATCTTATCATACTGCAAGCATACCGGATGTATTGGAGTTCCTTGCCACATTGCATTTTGACGAACAATTGAGCTATAGTGCCACTAATAGTGCTTGGAGTGATTTGTCCTCCTATTTAGGGCAAGTGTCGGGACAACAATCTATCGGGTCACATCCGTTAGTGTCCCGATTCATGAGAGGTATTTTTAACAAAAACCCTCCTAAGCCTAGATATAAGGAAATCTGGGATGTGAGCATAGTTCTCACACTGCTTCGGCAATGGGCTCCAATCACATCTCTATCTTTTCAGAAGTTAACACTTAAAGTGGTCATGCTCATGGCGCTAGTGTCAGCGCAACGGGTTCAGACATTGCAAAAGCTACGGCTGGATAGCATGCATTCTTCTGTAGATAATATTAGGTTTTATGTATATGATTTAATCAAACAAAGCAGGCCAGGGACGGCTGGAACCAAAATAAGCTTTAAAGCATACCCCATTGACATAAGGCTATGTGTAGTTACGCACCTGAGTCAATATATCGAGGTAACCAAGAGTCTCAGAGGCTCTGAAACAGCGATGCTCATCAGCCACGAAAAATCTCATAAAAATGTGTCAGTACAAACTATTTCTAGGTGGCTGAAACAGGTTTTGGATTGTGCTGGAGTAGACATTGATGTGTTTAAATCTCACTCCACCAGGGCGGCGTCAACAGGACGTGGCCTCTGGATGCGAACTAGATCAAATTCTCTGGGCTGCAGGATGGTCTAGTGAATCCACTTTTTCAAGATTCTATGTCCTGGCAGTGCAAGGTTTTAGGCATGCTGTTTTGGGTTCTGTTTGATTTCATTTGTAATTTCATTTGTAATTTCCCCCTGGGAGAGAGGGGTTATTACTGTTCTTTTATTATTAAAATGTTCATTGTATAATTTAAACATTGTTCAATACATTCTTTGTATCAACTGTGTCAACCGTGTCAACCACTGTGTCAACCGAAGCAGTGTGTCGTATGGAACTGAGTCTACGGCATGAAATCACAGAGCTTTGAAATCTGCGTGACTCACGTGACTCCGAAGTAAAATAGTAAGATTAAACGGGAACTTACCAGTTTAAAGTTTGATCTTTATTTTATGAGTTATGGAGAGCGATTACGTGCCCACCGCTCCCGGCCCTCATAATCGCAAAGATCATCTGGTAGATCTAGTCTTCTGAGTCTTACTATATCACTTCAAATGTAGTTACTGTGATTTCATGCCATTCCTTTGAAGTATGATGCACATGCGCCTGGTGGGGCTTCTTCACGTAATCGCTTACCGTAACGCCTCATAAAATAAATATCAAACTTCAAACTGGTAAGTTCTCATTTAATCTCATATTAAAACTGTGTGTGTGTGTGTGTGTGTGTGTGTGTGTCATTTTGCATGTGAAACATATTTCCTCAAAAACCAGATGCCAAAACGGAAATATTTTTACATATTTCAGCAGAGATTTTCCTTGTGATTTTAGAAATCCACTCCTCTGTACATCAGGTACATTATTTTCCTGACATTTTAATTAAAATTGTTGACAAATGTGACCTTTTTTAAAAATCTGACCAGCAGCTGCCCAGCTGCTGACGTTACAATAACAGTGAAATTTGTACATCTTCTGGTAGGAATTTTCCTTATGATTTCAAAAATCCAATCCTCTATACATTTGGTCAATTATTTCCCGAGATATTTACTAAAATTTATAACCAAACTGACATTTAAAAAAAATATTAAGGTTGCCCAGCTGCTGACCTCACAATGCCAGGTTGTTGATTCCATTGCTTTTCATTGAATTGAATTTAATTATTTCTCACTTAACATCACAAATTTTTAACATTAACTTTTAATTTCAAAGACAGTTTAAAAAAAAAATTGCTGTCTTCATTGACACCTTAGATCGGACCCGCTCTGTGTGTGTGTGTGTGCGTGGGGGGTGGTTAGTGTGTGTGTGATGCGGCAAGCTCCACCCCTGAATTCCATCGAGCTGCCGACAGCTTTTGTGCATGAGACGCACACGCTTCATTTCCAGTACATTCTGAATGCGTGATGCACGCTTGCATTTCCAGTACATTCTGAATGCGTAAGGCATGCTTGCATTTCGCTCTCTCTGTCTCTCCTCCCTCTTTCTCTCTCTCCCCCTCTCCCTCTCTCCCCATCTCTCTCTTTCCCCGTCTCTCTCTTTCCCCTGTCTCTCTCTCTCTCTCTCTATCTATCTCTCTCTCCATCTCTCTCTCTCCCCCTATCTCTCTCCCCCTCTCTCTCTCCCCCCTCTCTCTCACTCCCCCCCCTCTCTCTCTCTCTCCCCCCTCCCTCTTTCTCTCTCCCCTTCCTCTTCCCCACCCCTCCTGCCCTCTCCCACCCACCCTCCCTCCCCAAACCCCCTTCCCCCTCCCCTCCCCTACCCCCTTCCCTCCACCCCATCCCCTCCCCCACCTTCCTCCCCCTCCCTTCCCCCACCTCTCTCCCTCCCTTGCCCCTCCCCTTCCCTTCCCTTTCCTCCCCCCCCTCAGCCCCCCTCTCTCCACCCACCCTCCCTCTCCTCATCCCCTCCAGCTCCCTCTCCCTCTGTCTCTTGCCCTTCTGTCTCTGCCCCTTTCTCTCTGTCTCTCCCCATTCTGTCTCTGCCCTCACTCTCTACCCCCCCCCCTCTAGATGCGCCTGCGAGTTGGGGGTTATACGTCAGTGGATAGGGCTGTTATGGGGTAAAATGAGTAAATTAATAATATTACTATAATATGAAGGGGGGTAGTTTGTGTGTGTGCGGGGTGGGGGCTAGTTAGTGTGTGTGACGCCGCATGCCGCCCCCCTGCAGCCCCCCCCTCCCCCGCAACCACATGTTGGGGGACAGGCCCAACGGGTCTGCACTTGATCTAGTATACTTTTAAAACTCTGTGTGTGTCTGTGTGTGTGTCATTTTGCCTTTGAAACGTATTTCTTGGAAAATCAGACACAGAAAACGTGATTTTTACATATTTCGGTAGGGATGTAACATGATTTCAGAAATCCACTCCTCTCTAAATTTGCTCAATTATTTCCACAGATTTTGAATAAAATTGTTCACAAAACTCACTTTGAAAAATATAATCACCCCTTGCCAGCTGGTGACGTCACAATGCCCACATGCCCACCAATCATGGCCCCGCCCCCCCGCCATGGATGAATGCAGCTGCTGTCAATGTGCATGCGCAGTTTTTCACGAGGTGCGTTACTCCACTCAAAGGTTCTCCAAAAGGCACAGGAAGAACGAGAATGTTCTGCAGCAAAGATCCTAGAGCTGTGCTCAGCTATAGGATCTTCGTTCTGCAGATCACTCACGCGCTGAACGAGGTTCTCCTCACTGTCGGTGCAGCTCATGAAGCCCCACCCCTCCCATCCCCTGCAATCTCATTCCAGCTGTGGGTTTCCAGAGAGTCAGAAGCTGCTTCTGTCTCACAGCACACTCACTCGCCCGGCTCCCCTCCACACCCCCCCTCCTCTTCTCACCTGCTCCCCTCTCCTCCCTCCCCCTCTCCTCTCTACCCTCTCTGGGGAGGCCCGATCATCTGTCCCCACCCCCCGGCCTGGCTCTGTCACGCTGGTGGATGCGCTTACCTTTGCGGAAGTCACAATCAGCTGGTCCCCCCGCTGCTTTTCACCGTCCCCAGATTGCTCCGTGCCTCACTCGGGCTGCTGCCCCACCCCCTCTCTCTCTCCCCCTCCCCTGCCCCCTGCCCTCCCCCTCCCTTCCCCCCACCACCTCCCCTCCCTTCCCACCCCCTCTCGCCCCTTCCCTTCCTCCCCTCTCAGCCCCCCCTTTCCCCCTCTCTTTCCTCCCCCCTTTCTCCTCCCATCTCTCGCTCCCCTCCTCCCTCATTCTCCCCCTCACCCACCCTCCCTCTCCTCCTCCCCTCCACCCCCCCTCTCCCTCTGTCTCTTGCCCTTCTGTCGCTGCCTCTCTCTCTGTCTCTCCCCGTCCTCACTCTCTACCCCCCTCCCTCTCTAGACACGCCTGTGAGTTGGGGGCTATGCGTCAGTGGATAGGGTGGTTATTGGATAAAAGCAGCAAATTAATAATATTAATATAATATCAAAGGGGGTAGTTAGTGTGTGTGGGGGTGGTTAGTGTGTGTGGCACCGCATGCCGCCCCCCCCCCCCCGCAAACGTGCGTTGAGGGAACAGACCCAACGGGTCTGCACTTGGTCTAGTGTTTATATATATACACATTTGTATACAGACATATATATATTAATCTATCTATATATCTATCTTTATATATTATTTAAATATAAAAAATATAAACAAACATTAATAGTAAAAAGTCAAAAATAATCCTCCCAAGTCAATATAGTTCAGAGCTTATTTGAGTTTGTAGTGTTTAATAGTAAGATTAAATGAGAAGTTACCAGTTTGAAGTTTGATCTTTATTTTATGAGGAGTTACGGTGAGCGATTATGTGAAGGAGCCCCGCCAGGTGTGTGCGCGTCATACTTCATAGCAGCGGCGTGAAATCACAGTAACTACAGTCGAAGTGATATAGTAAGACTCAGAAGACTAGAACTACCAGATGATCTTTGCGATTATGAGGGCCGGGAGCGGAGGGCACGTAATTGCTCACCGTAATTCCTCATAAAATAAAGATCAAAAGTCAAACTGGTAAGTTCTCGTTTAATCTTACTATTTTACTTCGGTGTCACATGAGTGATTCCATGAAGATTTCAAAGCTCTGTGATTTCATGCCGTAGATCCAGTTCCATACGACACACTGCTTCAGTTGACACAGGATTGAACAAAGAATGTATTGAACATTGCTTAAATTATTCAATAAACATTTTAATAATAAACAAAACAGTAATAACCCCTCTATTACAGGGGGAAATTACAAATGAAATTACAAAAGAAATCAAACGGAACCCAAAAGAGCATGCCCAATACCTTGCACTGCCAGGACAGGTTTGTCATAAAACTTGGAAAACGGTGATTCCTTAGACCATGCTGCGGCCCCGACGATTTGATGTAGAGGCACGTCCTGTGCCTTCGCTGTGTATGTTGATGCCGCCCTGGTGGAGTGAGATTTAAACACATGAGTGTCTACTCCAGCACAATCCAAAACCTGTTTTAACCACCTAGAAATAGTTTGTACTGACACCTTTTTAAGTAAAAAGTAAGTAAAGTAAAGTATCCTTTATTGTCATTCAGACCTTTCGGTCTGAACAAAATGTCATTGCCTTGCAGTCATACATATAATAAAAATGTCAAAAACACACAATAAACACAAATTTAACATCCACCACAGTGAGTTCACCAGGCACTTGCTCACTGTGATGGAAGGCAAAAGTCTTAAAGAAGGAACTGCAGATGCTGGAAAATCTAGGGTACACAAAATGCCAGAAAAATTCAGCAGGTGCAGCAGCATCTATGGAGCGAAGGAGATAGGCAACGTTTCGGGCTGAAACCCTTAAATTCTTTGTCTCTTCCCCCTTATTCTCCCTCTGACAGTCAGTCACGTGGCTGAATCCAAGTGCCGCGAGCGGGCCGGTTCAAACTCCGCGGCCCGGGGCGGTCGGAGCTGCCGAAGCTGCCGCCCTCCAGTCCAGCGGAAGAAGCTGTCGTTGCGGGAGCTCCGGAAACCAGTTCACCAACCTGTGACCTGCGGGCTACCAATGATGTCGTCCACTGGTCCCGCGGCCGAGTCCAATGGGCCCGCGGCCGAGCCTCCGAGGTCGGGTGTCCACTGCCTCCGGAATGCCACAGCTCCAAGGTCAGGTCGCCGCTGCCGTCGGAATGCCGGAACGTTGCCACAGCTCCGAGGCCGCCAGCTCCGCCATTAGGCCTCGGCGCAGACGGAGACAGAGACGGGATATGACAAGAACAGTCGCATCCCCCCGAAGGAAGAGTCCAAAACATGTTTCTCCCCCCCACCCACACACATACACACCTAATAAACCAGAATTAACTAAAACAGGATAAAAGAACAACAAAAAAACAGACGGACTGCAGGCGAGCCGCAGCTGCTAAGGCAGTGCCGCCATGAGGTTTTTATGAGGTTTTTTTGTGGCTGATGAGCATTGCTGTTTCAGAGCCTCTGAGACTCTTAGTTACCTCGATATATTGACTTGGGTGCGTGACTACACATACAGTGGCTTGCAAAAGTTTTCATACCCCTTGAACCTTTCCACATTTTGTCACGTTACAACCACAAACGTAAATGTATTTTACTGGGATTTTATGTGATAGACCAACACAAAGTGGTGCATAGTTATGAAGTGGAAGGAAAATGATACATGGTTTCCAAATTTTATTACAAATAAAAAACTGAAAAGTGTGGCGTGCAAAGGTATTCAGCCCCCCTGAGTCAATACTTTGTAGAACCACCTTTCGCTGCAATTACAGCTGCAAGTCTTTTGGGGTATGTCTCTACCAGCTTTGCACATCTAGAGACTGAAATTTGTGCCCATTCTTCTTTGCAAAATAGCTCAAGCTCATTCAGATTAGATGGAGAGTGTCTGTGAACAGCAATTTTCAAGTCTTGGCAGAGATTCTCAATTGGATTTAGGTCAGGACTTTGACTGGGCCATTCTAACACATGAATATGCTTTGATCTAAACCATTCCATTGTAGCTCTGGCTGTATGCTTAGGGTCGTTGTCCTGCTGGAAGGTGAACCTCCGCCCCAGTCTCAAGTCCTTTGCAGACTCTAACAGGTTTTCTTCCAAGATTGCCCTGTATTTGGCTCCATCCATCTTCCCACCAACTCTGACCAGCTTCCCTGTCCCTGCTGAAGAAAAGCATCCCCACAGCATGATGCTGCCACCACCATGTTTCACAGTGGGGATGGTGTGTTCAGGGTGATGTGCAGTGTTAGTTTTCCGCCACACATAGTGTTTTGCATTTAGGCCAAAAACTTCAATTTTGGTCTCATCAGACCAGAGCACCTTCCTCCACATGTTTGCTGTGTCCCCCACATGGCTTGTGGCAAACTGCAAAAGGGACTTCTTATGGCTTTGTTTCAACAATGGCTTTCTTCTTGCCACTCTTCCATAAAGGCCTGATTTGTGGAGTGCACGACTAATAGTTGTCCTGTGGACAGATTCTCCCACCTGAGCTGTGGATCTCTGCAGCTCCTCCAGAGTTACCATGGGCCTCTTGGCTGCTTATCTGATCAATGGTCTCCTTGCCCGGCCTGTCAGTTTAGGTGGACGGCCATGTCTTGGTAGGTTTGCAGTTGTGTCATACTCTTTACATTTTCGGATGATGAATTGAACAGTGCTCCGTGAGATGTTCAAAGCTTGGGATATTTTTTTATAACCTAACCCTGCTTTAAACATCTCCACAACTTTATCCCTGACCTGTCTGGTGTGTCCCTTGGGCTTCATGATGCTGTTTGTTCACTAATGTTCTCTAACAAACCACTGAGGCCTTCACAGAACAGCTGTATTTATACTGAGATTAGATTACACACAAGTGGACTCTATTTACTAATTAGGTGAATTCTGAGGGCAATTGGTCGCACTGGATTTTATTTAGGGGTATCAGAATAAAGGGGGCTGAATACTTTTGCATGCCACACTTTTCAATGTTTTATTTGTAAAACAATTTGAAAACCATGTATCATTTTCCTTCCCCTTCACAATTATGCGCCACTTTGTGTTGGTCTAGCACATAAAATCCCAATAAAAGCCACTGTAGCCTTCGGTCAATGGGGCATGCTTTCAAGCTAAACCTGGCCTGCTTTGATTGATTAAATCACATGCATGAAACGTCATATTATCTACAGAAGAATACATGCTATCCAGCCGTAGCTTTTGCAATGTCTGAACCCGTTGCGCTGATACTAGCGCCATGAGCATAACCACTTTAAGTGTTAACTTCTGTAAAGATAGCGATGTGATTGGAGCCCATTGCCGAAGCAGTGTGAGAACTATGCTCACATACCAGATTTATGTATATCTAGGCTTAGGAGGGTTTTTGTTTAAGTTACCTCTCATGAATTTGGACACTAGCAATGTAGCGAGGAGCTCCAATACATCCGGTATGCTAAACATCTCCCATTTCTTAATATGAGCCACATATTGTTTTTTAGTGCTCTCTCTCCAGGCCACAGTGATCACATCGACGGTCCTACTCGACAGTCCAAGCCCTTGGAACGGTCTGGTCAGAATCTGCAGATTAACAGATTAATACGATCATGTAAAGGATGACTTTCTCCTGTTACCGGATGAACCAACAAATTGCTGCATTTGGGGACAGTCATGAATGGCTGAGTCATCATTCTCAGGACCAATGGGAACCATAGCTGTGTAGGCCAGTCAGGAACCACCAGAACACCTGAGGCGGAGTCCTGCTCTATTTTGGTGAGACATTGCCTGATGAGGCAGAATGGGGGAAAAGCGTAAAATAATGTACGTCCCCAATGTAGCGAGAATACATCCACCACTACTGCCCCTGGATCTGGTTCCCATGAAACTTATTTAGGTAACTGGTGATTTAGCCTGGATGCAAACAGATCTATGTCAGGCAAACCATACCGGCTGACAATCATTTAAAAAACATTTGGATTTACCATCCATTCTGTGTTGTCATTAAATTTCCGCGAGCTGGTGTCTGGCACCTCATTATCTCTACCTGGTAGGTAGATAGCTGATACCCAGATAATTTTGGGAATGCACCAGTTCCAAATGATGTTAGCCAGATTATCACATGATACTGACCTAATTACTCCCCTGTGATTGATATAAGCAACAGCTGTGGTATTGTCAATCTGGAGCTGAACATGTAAATCATTCATTGTTGAACAATATGCCTTTAGCTCATAGAATGCACCCAGCAATTCCAAGTAATTTATGCCATGCCTCTGCAGGATTAATTCCTCTTGCACACCATCTACTACCACAGCTAGACTCGGTATCCATGGCTCCCCATCCCGAAGCACTGACATCTGTTTGTAAAATAACTGAAGGTTGTTGTGTCAAAATGTTTTTAGTACTTCGTGAGACATTGATTATCTCCCATTGCAATTCGGCGATGGCTTTGGCTGGTAACTGCATTGCTCTGTTGAAATGACCTGCATGTTCTTTAAGTGGTTGTTCTCTAGCTCGTTGCAAACTCTGATAGTGCTCCAGGGGGATGCCAAGTTATGACAGGCTAGCCTATTGGAGAGGCTGTGCCAGCCAGCAGTGCTTTATAGCAGGGCTGCTTAGTGTCTCCCTCATGTAAAATGGGAGCATGCTGGGTCAGTATAATCTAACGCCGAGTCTGCGGGTATAGCCGTGGAGCATGCCCAAGGGATGAAGGGCACATGCCAGATGCACCATGCTTGGTAACGAGGTTGCCATTCAAGTATATATCCGGTGAACACTGCTATCAGGGAGACAATAGAGCCGGCTGCCAACTCTTCTATTCAGGTAAGACCTGTTTCATAGGCGATACCTGGAGGACGAAGCACAAGCTGTTGAACGAGTAAGGCTTCATAAATCGGCAGTAGCGGTTTACTGGTGGCAGCATGAAAGTTGGCCAGAGGTTCCACGCATATTACCTGTGTTACTCTATAACTAAGAGACAACTTACAATTTGGTAAGATGTACACTTGGTTGGATAATACAAATGATTGAGACATTATCATCTACTTGAGTGGTCTAACCATGTAAAACTGGACAATACTAGCATTCCAAGCAGGTTATAATTGGGCAGGCTCAGTATAAGGGCCAGGATTGTCTTGCAAGACTGGCTCGGAAATCGAGCCACAGTTGCCGTTCACGGCAGACACTGAATTGCGAATATCATCTCGAGTTTGGAGGTGGAGCAGATTTGCATGACTTAGCAATTCTTCACTTATTGGTATCAACTATCTATAGACCCTATGGGCATTGTATGGGTTAAAGAGTGATTGAGCAAATATGCATATCTGCATGCTCAACTTCATGTTGATACATTATGATGGTGGTCACATGGGTGCAATCAATTAAAGACTCCTGTTATGGTTACATAATCTTGTTTGCCACAGGGGAATCATCAAGTATAGGTCAATGGCAACACAGAATTGGTGTTGAATCACATTGTATTATGAAATTCTGGTTCCATGGAACACCAAATATAGATATGTTTGTTTTTATGCTTATTCACAGGTTGCAAAATATGTGCATATCAGTGGCGAAACATACATTCTCGCTACAAGGAGAAGGAAGGTCTTTTATGTCTTCCTCCATTTGCTTCATCAATCGGGGCTTCAAATAAAGTCATTAATAGCCCATTTTAGGTCCTATTGTGCGATTGGTTGATGCAACGTTGATTCCCGATTTGTCGGGAATAATAATACAACCTTATATGGTTATTTTAAACGTAACTTTGCTGGTTCAGCCTGAGGCTTGGGAAATCAGCCGTTGCATGATAAATCAAATTATGTTCTGCAGATTCGATAAACTGCCCGAAGGCTTGGGTTGTTACATCTATCCTTCTATGTATTCAGAGTGCTTGAATAGCACCAAAAAGCAGGGGGGGTTTGTTTCCAGGGGATGAAAAGAGTTTGTTTAATGGTCATGCTACATTGAAAACAGTATAGATTACAGACGTTTGGAGTGCATGTTAAATGATTTTTTGTCAATAATTAAGTTGTACGGCCATTAACTGCACCTTTTCATTGGCTGTCGTAAACAAGACCCGCTTTGTCGGGTTCACCCCGGATATCAAGTTATAAGGATATCTTAACACAAGGTCTTCCAGGACCAGTACAATGCTGTATTAGATGTTGATATTTTTGAAAACTATTTCACCAGCGGGCTCCAGCTACATCCTTGACTTTGACCAGAGCTCATTAGGTAGTTATCCTTCTGGTGCTAGTTAGTGCAGCACGTTCAGTCGCTACATAATTGCGATGGTACAGGATGATTACATCTGTAAATAATAATGTATAATATTTTATGTTGATAAATACTTGAGCAGAGCAGAAGGGGTGTCATGTCTCCAAATAGTTGCCAGGGGACCTTGGTAACGTAAGCACACATATATACAACAAGACGTCAAGGTCACCAAGAGTCTTTGAGGTTCGTTAGTCACAAAAAGCTTAGAAGAACGTATCTGTTCAGGCCACTCCAGATGATAAAACGAAGTTTGCGTTATGTAGGAATGGATTCTGATTCCAGATCTCATTCCACCAGAGCTGCTAGCAAGGGTATTTACGTTCCGCTAGACCACATCCTTACGGCTGCAGCATTGTCCAACAAACAAATCTCCAAACATTTATAATAACCTATTGCTAGATCAAGGGTATTTGTCAACTTTTTGTAATGTTCTGGTTATACTTTCCATCTGTGTGAGAGATTATTATTATTTCATTTAAACGATGAGGGACTACGTGCCCTCCGCTCCCACCCCTCATAAATGTTATCTGGTAGTTCTAGTCTTCTGTTATCTTACTATTCTACTTCAGTCACTATTACCTGTGATTTCACACCGCTGCTTTGAAGATTGACGCACGTGCGGGTGGACGGGGTTCTTCACGTAATCCCTCATCGTAACTCCTCATAAAATAAAGATCAAACTTCAAACTGGTAAGTTCTCATTTAATCTTACTATTTTCACACGTAGAGTGGTGGGTATAGGGTATAAGCTGCCAGAGGAGGTAGTTGAGGCAGGTGCTGCAACAAGAGGCAAGTGGGACTGGCATAGACAGCTGAATGCACAGCCTTTTTTCAAGCTTTTTTTGAAACACCGGGTGGCACCCACAATGGCTGCCTCGCCAACAGTCTGTCTCGTCCTTTCCTTCTTTGTTGTTTTCTAGTATGTATGTTTTTGTGTTCTTTATCTTGTTTTAGGTGAGGGGTCAAGGAAACTTTTAAGAATCTGTTACCTGGATGTTTTTTTCTTCTTCTGTATTGTATCGGTCTGCACTATGGCCGAACATCGTGGAGCTGGTGGCCTCTTGCTGGAGATCCAAACGCGGGAGCCTGCAGGACCTAACATCGTGGAGCTGGCGGTCCCCGTCGGGGATTAACTTCGGGAGCTCCAACAGCGGGAGCTTTGATCGCCCTGACTGCGGATGGTTCGACTGCCCCTACCGCGGGAGAAAAGGACGGAAGAAGATTAGACTTATCTTTAAGTTAACTTTTATGTGGTAGTGTGGCTTGTTGCTTTTTTTAGTATGGCCGTGTGGCAAATCGAGTTTCACTGTACCTTACTTGGTACACGTGACAATAAAAGACCTTTGAACCTTTGAACCTTTGAGGGTAGAGGCATCAAGATCGAAGGTAGACAAAAGTGCCGGAGAAACTCAGCGGGTGCAGCAGCATCTATGGGGCGAAGGAAATAGGCAACGTTTTGAGCCGAAACCCTTCTTCAGACTGATGTGGGGGGGGGGGGGGGGGGGGGGGTTTGCGGGGAGGAGAAAGGAGAAAGGAAGAGGAGGAGCCCGAGGGCTGAGGGAGAGCTGAGAAGAGGGGGAGACAGCAAGGGCTACCGGAAAATGGAGAAGTCAATGTTTATGCCGCTGGGGTGCAAACTGCCCAGGCGGAATGTGAGGTGCTGCACCTACAATTTTCAGTGGTGCTCACTCTGGCCATGGGGGAAGCCCAGGACACAAAGATCCAAAGGGCAGTGGGTTAAGGTGAGAAGAAAAAGATGTAATAGGAAGTGAAGGGCAACTGTTTCATAGATAGAGGGGTGATGTGTGTATGGAACAAGCTGCAAGGGAAGTAGTTGCGGCTGGGACTATAACAACATTTAACCGCCATTTGTACAACTATTCAATTCCATTCAATTTCAATTCAATCCTTAATTGTCATTGTTCAGTGGACAGTACAGAGACAACAAAATGCAGTTAGCATCTCCCCAGAAGAGCGAACTTAGAATAATGCATGGTAAAAAAAATATATATGTACAAACAGTATCAGTAGTGCAATTATACTGGGGGAAGGCGTGTCCGGGGGGGGGGGTGACTGGCAGTCACAGAGGTGCAGAATTAAGTATTGTAACAGCCACAGGGAAGAAGCTGTTCCTGAACCTGCCGGTCCGGCAACGGAGGGACCTGTAGCGCCTCCAAGATGGGAGGAAGGTAAACAGTCTGTGGCTGGGGTGAGACCAGTCCTTGACGATGCTGCGCGCCCTTCGCAGACATCGCTTGCTATGGACAGACTCAATGGAAGGGAGTGAGGAACCGTTGATGGATGGGAAAGGTTCAAAGGTAGGGAAGTGGGTTAGCATAGATGGGGCATTGTGGTCAGCATGGATGAGTTGGGCTGAAGGGCCTGTTTCCGTGCTGTGTGACTCTGTGACTCCTGTTCCGTGTTATTTCTCTCCAGGGCGGCACGGTGGTGCAGTGGTAGAGTTGCTGCCTTACAGCGCTTGCATCTCCAGAGACCCGGGTTTGATCCCAACTATGGGTGCTGTCTTTATGGCGTTTGTACCTTCTCCCCGGGACCTGCTTGGGTTTTCTCCGAGATCTTCGTTTTTCTCCCGCACCCCAAAGACGTACAGGTTTGTTGGTAAATTGGCTTGGTATAAATGTAAATTATCCCCAGTATGTGTAGGATAGTGTTAATGTGCGGGGATCGCTGGTGGGCACGGACTCAGTGGGCCGAAGGGCCTGTTTCCGCGCTGTATCTCTAAACTGAACTAAAACTAAACTAAACTGTCTGACAAAATAACTATTAAAAAGTGACGATAGATGTACAATGCCTTGGTTATTCAGTAACAATAATATGAGTGGCAATAATGTGATGATCGTCAGAATGTAATAGCGGCATCATAAAGATACCCATTACACTTGTTTGCCTGACCCCTCCTTTTGGAACAGTTACTGTCATTGTTCTGGGTAAAATTCTCACCACTGGAGGAACTCAGCAGGTCAGGCACTATCTTTGGGGGGATGGATAGGCACTGTGTCGTGTCGGGACCCTTCTTCAGACTGGTGACGTAGTAGGGGGATAAAGGTGGAAGAGAGAGAGGTGAGGGCGGGACAAAGCCTGGCAAGTGGTAAGGTTCGCTACAGGTGAGCAAGGAACACTTGCAGGTGGGTGGAGTAAGTGACAAAGGCTAGATGTGAAAAAGAGACAAAGAGCAAAGTTAAGGAGAGAAAGATGAGTAGAATGTAATGCCATGGAGAGATACGAAACTAAACTTAATCATATCCTTCCTACAGCACAGAGTCAGAGAGTCTTAGAGTGATACACACGTGGACGGGAAGGGAATGGAGGGGTATGGTCTGAGTGCAGGTACATGGGACTAGGGGAAAATGAATGGTCGGCATGGACTGGAAGGGCCGATAAGGCTGTAATTGTTATATGGTTATACAGGATGGAAACAGTCCCTTCAGCCCAACTTGCCCACACTGGCCAACATGTCCCATCTACACTAGTCCCACCTGCCTGCATTTGGCCCATATCCCTCTAAACCTCTCCTATCCTATCCTCAACTGAATCATGCCACCACAATGAGCAAGCAATCCTGATCTACTGTCTACCTCATTGGTGGCCCTCGGACTATCATTGATCGGACTTTCCTGGCTTTACCTTGCACTAAACGTTACTCCCTTCACCTGTATCTGTACACAGCAGATGGCTTGAGCATTGTCTTTCCGCTGACTGGTTAGCACGCGACAAAAGTGTTTCACTGTACCTTGGTACACGTGGCAATAAACTAAACTGAACTGAACAAAGAGACATAGAGCCATAGAGTGATACAGCGTGGAAACAGGCCCTTTGGCCCAACTTGACCACACCGGCCAACATATCCCATATACACTAGTGCCACCTGCCTGCATTTGGTCCACATACCTCCAAACCTGTCCTATCCATATACCTGTCTAAATGTTTCTTGAACATTGTGATAATCCCAGTCTCAACTACCTCCTCTGTTCGTGCCCCACCAAACACATTTCCAAATACCTTGACTCCATCCTATCCCCCTTTGTTAAATCCCTCCCCACCTATGTTCAAGACACCTCAGACACTCTCCGTCAGCTCCACGCATTCCATTCCCCAGGCCCCCATCCTCTCATCTTCACCATGGACGTCCAGTCACTCTACACCTGCATCCCCCACCAGGATGGTCTCAAAGCCTTCCGGTTCTTCCTCGACCAGAGGAGGAACCCATACCCGTCCACTGACACCCTCCTGCGCCTAGTGGAGTTGGTCCTTACCCTCAACAACTTCTCTTTTGACTCCTCCCATTTCCTCCAAACACAAGGCGTAGCTATGGGCACACGCATGGGTTTATTACGCCTGCCTCTTTGTCAGGCACGTCGAACGATCTTTGTTCTCGGCGTACCAGGGCCCCATCCCCGACCTTTACCTCCGTTACATTGACGACTGCTTTGGTGTCACCTCCTGCACCCACACACAACTGACTGACTTCATCCATTTCACCACCAACTTCCATCCGGCACTCAAATACACTTGGATCATTTCCAACATTTCCCTACCATTCCTTGACCTCACCATCTCTGTTGCAGGTGATATACTCCTGACCGACATCCACTACAAACCAACTGACTCCAACAGCTACCTGGACTACTCTTCCTCCCACCCTGCTTCCTGTAAGGACTCCATCCCCTATTCCCAATTCCTCCGTCTACGCTGCATCTGCTCCCAGGATGAAGTGTTCCACACCAGGTCATCACAAATGTCCTCGTTCTTCTGAGAACGGGGATTTCCCTCCACCACTATAGATGAGGCTCGCACCAGGGTCTCCTCCATACCCCGCAACACTGCCCCCTCTCCCCATTCCCCCACTCATAACAAGGGCAGAGTCCCCCTGGTCCTCACCTTTCACCCCACCAGCCGGCGCATACAACAGATAGTCCTCCGCCAGTTTCGCCACCTCCAACGTGACCCCTCCACTCGCCACATCTTCCCATTTCCCCCCCTGTCTGCCTTACGCAAAGACCGCTCCCTCCGCAACTCCCTTGTCAATTCTTCCCTTCCCTCCCGCTCCACCCCTTCCCCGGGCACTTTCCCTTGCAACCGCAAGAGATGCTACACTTGTCCCTTCACCTCCCCCATCCACTCCTTTCAGGACCCAAGCAGTCATTCCAAGTCCGACAGAGGTTCACCTGCACCTCCTCCAACCTCATCTACTGCATCCGTTGCTCCAGATGCCAGCTGATCTACATCGGTGAAACCAAGTGGAGGCTGGGCGATCGTTTCGCCGAACACCTCCGCTCGGTCCGCAATAACCAACCCGACCTCCTGGTGGCTCAGCACTTCAACTCCCCCTCCCATTCCGTATCCGACTTCTCGGTCCTGGGCCTCCTCCACGGCCAGAGTGAGCAACACCGCAAGTTGGAGGAACAGCACCTCATATTTCGCTTGGAGAGTCTGCATCCTCTAGGCTTAAACATTGAATTTTCTCAATTCTGTTAACCCAGGCTGCCTCCTCCCCTTCCCACCTCTCCCTCAGCCCTCGGGCCCTGGCATTCCTTCTCTCTCTATCTCTCCCCCACCCAAGTCGCACTAGCTTCTCATTTTCACACTTCAAACAGCTTACAATGGCCTGTTTCCTTTATCATCGATACTTTTTTGCATATCTTTCATTCATTGTTCTTTATCTCTCCACATCACCGTCTATATCTCTCGTTTCCCTGATCCCTGACCAGTCCGAAGAAGGGTCTCGACCCGAAACGTCGCCTATCTCCTTCGCTCCTTAGATGCTGCTGCACCCGCTGAGTTTCTCCAGCTTTTTGTGTAACCTCCTCTGGCAGATTGTTTTATATACCCATTACCCTTTGTGTAAAAAAATTACCCCGCAGATTCCTATTAAATCTTTTCCCCTTCACCTTGAACATATGTCCTCTGATCCTCGATTCCCCATACTCTGGGCAAGAGACTCAACGCATCTACCCGATTTATTGCTCTCATGCTTTTATCCACCAAACATCGTGGAGCTGCCGGCCTCTTGCTGGAGATTGACTTCTGGGGCTCCAACCGCGGGAACCTGCAGGACTTAACATCGTGGAGCTGGCGGTCCCTGTCGGGGATCGACTTCGGGAGCTCCAACAGCGGGAGCTTCTACCACCCCGACGCCGGAGCTTCGATCGCCGGCTGCGGGAGCTTTGATCGCCCCAACTGCAGATGGTTTGACTGCCCCGACCGCGAGAGAAAAGGAATGAGATTAGACTTATCTTTATGTTAACGTTTATGTAGTAGTGTGGCTTGTTGCTTTTTTTAGTATGACTGCATGGCAAATGGAGTTTCACTGTACCTTACTTGGTACACGTGACAATCACAGACCTTTGATCCTTTGAACCTTTGACGGTAGAGGCATCAAGATCCAAAGGACAGTGGTTTAAGGTGAGAAGAAAAAGATTTAATAGGAAGTGAAGGGCAACCGTTTCACACATAGAGGGGTGATGTGTGTATGGAACAAGCTGCCAGGGGAAGTAGTTGCAGCTGGGACTATAACAACATTTAACCGCCATTTGTACAAGTACACGGATGGGAAAGGTTTAGAGAGATCTGGGCCAAAAGCGGGGAAGTGGGTTAGCGTAGATGGGGCATTGTGGTCAGCATGGATGAGTTGGGCTGAAGGGCCTGTTTCCGTGCTGTGCGACTCTATGACTCCTGTTCCGTGTTATTTCTCTCCAGGGCGGCACGGTGGCGCAGTGGTAGAGTTGCTGCCTTACGGCACTTGCATCTCCGGAGACCCGGGTTTGATCCCGACTACGGGTGCTATCTTTACGGCGTTTGTACGTTCTCCCCGGGACCTGCGTTGGTTTTCTCCGAGATCTTCGTTTTCCTCCCGCACTCCAAAGACGTACAGGTTTGTTGGTAAATTGGCTTGGTATAAATGTAAATTATCCCCAGTATGTGTAGGATAGTGTTAATGTGCGGGGATCGCTGGTGGGCATGGACTCAGTGGGCCGAAGGGCCTGTTTCCGCGCTGTATCTCTAAACTAAACTAAAACTAAACTAAACTGTCTGACAAAATAACTATTAAAAAATAACGATAGATGTACAATGCCTTGGTTATTCAGTAACAATAATATGAGTGGCAATAATGTGATGATCGTCAGAATGTAATAGCGGCATCATAAAGATACCCATTACACTTGTTTGCCTGACCCCTCCTTTTGGAACAGTTACTGTCATTGTTCTGGGTTAAATTCTCACCACTGGAGGAACCCGGCAGGTCAGGCACTATCTTGGAGGGGATGGATAGGCACTGTGTCGGGTCGGGACCCTTCTTCAGACTGGTGACGTAGTAGGGGGATAAAGGTGGAAGAGAGAGAGGTGAGGGCGGGACAAAGCCTGGCAAGTGGTAAGGTTCGCTACAGGTGAGCAAGGAACACTTGTAGGTGGGTGGAGTAAGTGACAAAGGCTAGATGTGAAAAAGAGACAAAGAGCAAAGATAAGGAGAGAAAGATGAGTAGAATGAAATGCCATGGAGAGATACGAAACTAAACTTAATCATATCCTTCCTACAGCACAGAGTCAGAGAGTCTTAGAGTGATACAGCATGGAAACAGGCCCTTCAGCCCAACATGCCCACACTGGCCAACATGTCCCATCTACACTAGTCCCACCTGCCTGCATTTGGCCCATATCTCTCTGAACCTCTCCTATCCTATCCTCAACTGAATCATGCCACCACAATGAGCAAGCAATCCTGATCTACTGTCTACCTCATTGGTGGCCCTCGGACTATCATTGATCGGACTTTCCTGGCTTTACCTTGCACTAAACGTTACTCCCTTAACCTGTATCTGTACACAGCGGATGGCTTGAGTGTTGTCTTTCCGCTGACTGGTTAGCACGCAACAAAAGTGTTTCACTGTACCTCGGTACATGTGACAATAAACTAAACTAAACTGAACTGAACATAGAGACATAGAGTCATAGAATGATACAGCGTGGAAACAGGCCCTTCGGCCCAACTTGACCACACCGGCCAACATATCCTATCTACACTAGTGCTACCTGCCTGCATTTGGTCCACATACCTCCAAACCTGTCCTATCCATGTACCTGTCTAAATGTTTCTTAAACATTGTGATAGTCCGAGCACTCAACTACCTCCTCTGGCAGATTGTTCTATACACCCATCGCCCTTGCGTAAAAAAGTTACCCCTCAGATTCCTATTAAATCTTTTCACCTTCACCTTGAACCTGTGTCCTCTGTTCCTCGATTCCCCATATCCTGGGCAAGAGGCTCTACGCATCTACCGATTTATTCCTCTCATGCTTTTATCCACCTCTATAAGATCCCCCCTCATAAGATCATAAGATCATAAGTGATAAGTAATACCATTTGACCTATCAAGTCTACTCTGCTATTCAATCACGGCTGAACTATCTCTCCCTCCTAACCCCATTCCCCTGCGTTCTCCCCGTAACCTCTCACACCTGTACTAATCAAGAATCCATCTATCTCTGCCTTAAATACATCCACCGACTTTGCCTCCACAGCCTTCTGTGGCAAAGAATTCCACAGATTCGCCAGCCTCGTGGGCCCATCGAGTCCATGCATTGTTGGTTAAGGAGGGTGTCAGGGCTGTGTTCAGAGGTGACATTATGGATGGTTCGTCTAGTTAGGCTGTATGGGTGGAGCTGAGGAACAAGAAAGGGATGATCACCTTGCTTGGGGTGTGCCACAGACCCCAATATGTTAATGGGAATTAGTAGAACAAATGTGCTGCGATGAGCAGGTCAAATAAGGTTGTTGTAGTTGGGGATTTCAACTTTCACAATATAGACTGGGAAAATCATAGCGTGAAGAGTTCTGATGGGGTGCACTTCCTTAAAAGTGTTCAGGAGAATTTTCTTAAACAGTGTGTGGAGGCTTCAACACATGAGAGGGCAATGCTGGATCTAGTATTGGGAAATTAGGAAGGGCAAGTTGGTGAAGTGTGTGTGGAGGAGCCTTTTTGGGACCAGTGGCTACAGTTCGATTAGGTTTAAGATAGTTATGGATCGGGATGGAGAGGGTCCACATGTTAAAATGCTCAATTGGGGAAAGACCAACTTTGAGGGTATGAGAGAAGGTCTCGCTCAAGTTGACTGGAGCAGGTTATTAGAGGGGAAAGGAATCTCGGCCAAGCGGGATGTTTTTAAAAGTGTACTGACGAAAGCTCAGGATGTATACATCCCCATTAGAGTGAAAGGCAAAGCAGGCAAATGTAAGGAAGCTTGGCTGACGAAGGAAATTGAGATATTAGTCAAAAACAAGAAGGATGCATGGGACAGGTATAGGCAGCTAGGATCAAGATCTTCCCTGGAGGAGTTTTGGGAACTAAGGAGTAAACTAAAAAAGGAAATCAGGAGGGAAAAAAGGGGCCAGGAAATGGCCCTGGCGGGTAGCATTATTAGCATTGCAGCCAATAACCTTCTCTGCTGATCTATCGATGCTCTGCAGCCTCCGGATGTCGTGCTTGGTGGCTGAGCCAAACCAGGCTAATCCCATTTAATGTCCCTGGAGATGATGGTTCCAAGGAACTTAAAAGACTCCACAGATGTGACACTGGTGTTGTTGATAGAAGGAACTGCAGTTGCTGTAAAATCGAAGGTAGACAAAAATAGTAAGATTAAACGAGAACTTACCAGTTTGAAGTTTGATCTTTATTTTATGAGGAGTTACGATGAGGGATTACGTGAAGACCCCGCCAGCACGCATGCGCGACATTCTTCAAAGCAGTGGTGTGAAATCACAGAAAACAGTCACAATGACTAATATAGTAAGATAAAAAGAGAACTTTCATACCAGGTGATCTTTATAATAGAGGGTGGGAGCGGAGGGCACGTAATCCCTCATCGTAACTCCTCATAAAATAAAGATCAAACTTCAAACTGGTAAGTTCTCGTTTAATCTTACTATTTAACTTCGGAGTCACGTGAGTGACTACGTGAAGATTTCAAAGCTCTGTGATTTCATGCCCTGGAAGCTCCATGCTCACTCACCGCTATGCTGGGATGAGAGGATGAACGTAATTCAGACATGACACTGGCTGAAAAACAAAACAGGTATTTATTCATACCAAAGCAAAATAAAATCCCCTTGGGGTAAATTATTTGGCAGACTCAAAATCCTCCCTGCATAAGAGTCAGGGGAGGCCACGGGTTTATTGTAGAAACGGTGAAAGTTCGTTCCCTGCTCCAACCCGCTGTAGCAAGGATGTGGTCCATAGGAACTCCCATCATCCCAGCCGCTGACGTGGATGCAGCCCTAGTGGAGTGAGACTAATCATCAGTGTCCACTCCGCTGCACCCAATACCCCCCTTAACCACTCGAAGTGGCTAGCACTGTGACCTATGATGAGGGCGTTTGTGGCTTATGGGTAAAGTCCTCTCCGTGCACCTAGATTCTTGGTTCCTTCTATATCGTAAATATGTCACAATGCAGAGACGACTATCTGCAGGGTAGGCCAGAATGATAATTTAAGGCCAGAGGAACTGGGTCAATATAGTTTGAGTACCCCCTGAATCAGAAAGGTATCCACCATAGGTAAACACATGGCATCCATACTTAGCTTAATAAAGACTGGACCCGATGTGCTGTACCAGTGCCATAAACATACCATATAATATGTAGTTATCCAAGTGAGCCCTGATATTGGTGTCCATCCTCGAGGCATAATAAATTCTATGCCTAAGTCCCATGTATGGGTGAATCTGGTCCAGGGGAAATAGATTAATACCCCTCATCAGTTTGATACCAGAGGGTGTTATCCTATAGGCAGGTGATCACCCCCTCGGTCCAGGTAGGTAGGTAGGTAGGGCACTCCTTGCAAATTTAATGGCACTGTAGCTCAAACCTTCATTGAATGAAGGGTGGCCAGAACTCCAGCACTCCAGTGATGATGGCCGAGTCATATGAAGTGTCATATGAAGTGAAGTTCTGAAGCAGAAACACTCCCATCTGCTGACATATGTCAGTGCTGTCCCTGGTGGACTCCCTGCACGACGAAGTGATGACATAGATCGTCCTGTCGGACTATCCGAAGTCCAGAAATGGCCTGTTCAGAAACAGCATCAATAGGTAAATGCGATCATGGCATGGATGACTTACCCGTCACAGGGTGTGCCAACAGGCCCGGCCGATTGAGGATTCGAAAGCAGTGTTCTGCGGCCATCTTTGTACTGCTGGGGACCATGGTTGGGTAGGCCAGTCGGGAACCCCGAAATACCCATAGCGGAGTCTATTAAATTTTGTAAGACCTGACTGATGAGGCAGAAGGGGGGAAATGCATAGCAACAATCCCCCCCAATGCAGCGAGAAACATCCATCGCTGCTGGCCCCGGGTCCCGATCCAACATCCATTCAATGTTGTCGTTGAATTGCGTGACCTGGTGTTTGCCACCGTATTTAGTTTACCTGAAAGGTAAGTGGCTGAGATCCAAATCTCTCTATCCAGACACCAGTGCCAGTTGTAAAAAAGCAATTCATCACATGATATCGTTTTTATTCGACACAAATGATTAATATAGGCCACCACTGTGGTATTATAATTTGTAACCATGCATGCAACTGGTGCATATCTAAGCAGTAGGCCCGGGGTCCATGAAATGCTTCCAGTATTTCTAGATAATTAATCCCTAGTGCTCCCAACAGGGTTAAATCTTGTGCATTCCATCTGCCACCACAAACAGTGGTGGTATTAGCTGCTCCCCACCTTCAACACTGGCATCAGTCTGTAATGTAACCAAGGGATTTATGATAGTGATGGATTTGGAACAGAATTGAGCATTTCCCATCCACCAATTTAATTCAACTCTTGCCTTTCTTAATAACTTCATAGGCCTGTCGAAATGGTATGACTTTTGAGAGCTATAATTTTAGCTCTTTGTAGGTTTTGATAATGTGGTGGTCCGAATTACGCTGCGGGAAAAGCAGCCACTATCTTCCCAATTACCATGGCCACCTACCGTATGGATGGACCCTGATGCCAGTAAGGCTTCTGCAAGATATTGTCAAGTCCACCACCTTGTTCGGTGGTAAGGTGGTAGACATTTGCACCGAGTCAATGGTGAATCCCAAGTAACCCATGGTAGTAGGGGGTTCCAACTTTGATTTATCTGGATGTATGACGAACCCCAGCTTTTGAAAGATATGTTTTTTGGCTAGAACTGCCAATGTAGCCGTTTCCAAATACTCCCTGACAATGAGGATATCATCAAGATAGGCCATAACAGTATGATTCTGTTTCCTTAAATAGGCCAAAGCTGGTTCCAATAATTTGGTGAACAGCCTGGGTACTGATGATAACCCATTGGGTAAGGCTATATATTGCCATAATTATCCCATCCAGATAAATCTAAGGTATATCCTGTGATCCTTGTGTATTGGTACGGAATAGCATGCATCTTTGAGGTCAATGCATGCCATGTAGTACCCATAGCTGTTAGCTGTCTGCTGTGTCGAAAGTGTCCATTTTGAAATGAACATACTGAACAGAAGTATTCAGTTTGGTCAGGTCTATGATTATGCGGCATCCGCCATCTTTTTATTTTTTGGTAAATGTATTAGATACGAACTCCTGTGATTCTCTACATTACCCCTTTGCTAATTAGTCTTAATAGTTCAGCATGTCCCGCCGTTCTTTCTTTGTGAAAGTATAAACTTTCGGCTAGGCGAATGCTGGACCGGGGTAGGGAGTTCGTAAATGAATTCAATTTTATAGCCCCGAATACTCCCGAGTATGTAAGGATCAGAGGTAAAGTGCGCCATACTTTATAGAACAAGTGCAACCGGTCTCCCCCATAAGTGATCCTGGGGGAGGCAGATCCACCTACCTCCAAGGTATTGCCGTGTTGTGGTCCAATACCACTGTTATATCTTTTGTTGAGTTGCTGCGTTGTAGGGGTGGCGCATTTTCCAAGAAGGCCGGGCTGGGCCATGGCCTAAAAGGCTGTTGGGCAGGTGGGCCGGCCTTCGAGCTTTCACCACCGGACGATCTGTAGTGATATCTCTGTCCGGTGGGTGTGTAGGGGTGCTGCTGCTGTTGGTAGTGCGTTTTGGAGGTACTGAGTACCTATCAGGCCTATGCCCTTGGCCTCTTTGTCCAGGTCTTTCACCTGTTTGGGGAGGTTATCTCCGCACAGCAGATATGGTGGTTGAGCGTACCTGGTTTGCATAACCCCGCAATTTTGGGGTTGAGTTGCTCTTCCTGTAGTTATTATCTCAAACTGAGTTACACAGTAAGGCCAGAGCATCCTGTTTCTGCCGGTAGCTCTATACCCACCGCAGTACTGGCACTGCCGTAATTCCTGCGATCAAAGGCTTCAAGATCCTCTGAATCAATTATCAGGAGCAAGATACTTATCAGCTGTAGCATAGATGGCTTGCTCCTGAAGCTGGTTAGTAGTCATATAATTGAACTAGCTGCCAGCTTAGGGTGGATAGGTAACCTTTTTTAGAAGGAACTGCATGTTACTTACCATATCCAGAACTCTTCACTGCACCCCTGACACTGTTGGTTTGTTCAGCCAACTCCCCCTCTTCAGGGTCAGCCCAGTTCTGACCCCCAATGCTCCCCTGCGAAGAGGGTGAGACATTTAGGCAGTCCATAATAGGATCCTGCCGTGGGCCTGCGAAGAGGCCCACCGTGACCCTGCCCCTGCAAAAGCAGGTCACGCTGGAGCAATTGCTCCACCATCCGCTTCATGCGGGTAAGACGGCCTTCGTCGCTAACAGCGAACGGGGTGTCCTCGGGACTGGACCCAGCTGAGTCGGCAGTCCCGTCCGGCTTCCGGGTGGATTTACCGCCTGTCCGTGGCGAACCAGCGGCCCTTCCGGGCGGAAGTCGGGAGCTGCAGGTAGCTCCTGCAGCTCGGAGAAAAAACGGGTGGATTTACCGCCTGTCCGTGGCGAACCAGCGGCCCTCCCGGCCGGAAAACGGGAGCTGCAGGTAGCACCTGCAGCTCGGAGAAAAAGCAGTACGCTGATGGCTGCTCTCTATAGCAGCAGCTCTTGCCGCTGCTCTCACCGCGCTCACCACTCCGGTGAGTCTTACCGTTCGTAAGTTTAGAACTTACGCTGGAGGAGCCCCGCTCCTCCCGACTGTCGCTTCCGCATGCGAACGACGATATGTCACGCATGCGTGCTGGCGGGGTCTTCACGTAGTCACTCACATGACTCCGAAGTAAAATGCTGGATAAACTCTGCAGGTGAGGCAGCATCTATGGAGCAAAGGTCCATGGATGGAGCTTTCTCAGCCTCACATGTTGATGCTGATTGGGGGGAGGGTAGGGGGAGCTCTCCTAAAGTCTACAATCAATTCTACCGTCTTAAGAGCATTGAGCTCCAGGTTGTGTGATGGCACCAGGACGCCAACTGTGTCACTTCCTGTCTGTCAGCAGATTCCTCCCCATCCTAGGTCGGCCCAATCAGGGTTGTGTCATCCTCAAACTTGAGAAGCTTGACCGATAAGTCAGTGGAGGTGCAGTCATTGGTATAGAGAGAGTAAAGGAGAGGGGAGAGTATGCAGCCTTGCGGTGCTCCTATGCTGAGGGTCTGTGGGTCTGACATGTGCTCTCCCAGCCTCACATGCTGCTTCCTGTCTGTCAGGAAGTTGGTGATCCACTGACAGAGGGGTTCAGGCACAGTCAACTGGGAGAGTTTGGAGTGTAGTAGCGCTGGCACAATGGTGTTGAATGCAGAGCTACAATCCACAAACAAAATCCTCGCATAGGTCCCCTGGCGGTCTAGGTGCTGGAGGATGAAGTGCAGGCCGAGGTTGACTGTGTCATCCACAGATCTATTTGCCCGGTATGCAAATTACAGGGGGTCCAGCAGGGGGTTTGTGATATTTTTCAGGTTGGCCAACGTCTTTCAAGGGTCTTCATGATTGGTGCAACAAGCCTGTAGTCATTAAGACCAGTAATCTTTGGCTTTTTGGGTATGGGAACAACAGTGGAGACTTTGAAGCAGGCAGGGACCATGCAGGTTTGCTGGGACCGATTGAAAATGTCTGTGTAGACTGTTGCCAGTTGTTCGGCACTGAGCTTGAGGGTAGAGGGGGAAACATTGTCCGGTCCTGGAGATTTCTGGCTCTCCTGTCTGCAGAATAGCTTTTCCACCTCCTCAATTGCTATTGTTAGACGGAGGAAATTGGAGCAGTCACTGGAAGAGTCTTGAGAGCAGTCAGGGTCACTGTCGAAGAAGTACTGAAGGTACTGTCGTGTTTGAAGGTAGGCAAATCTCCAGGGCCTGATCTGATATATCCGAGGACAGTGTGGGATACTAGAGAGGAAATTGCAGGAGCCCTGGTTGAAATTTACAAATTGTCCTTAAATACAGGAGAGGTGCCGGAAGACTGGAGGGTGGCAAATGTTGCACCTCTTTTCAAGAAGGGCTGAAGGGAAAATGCTGGGAACTATAGGCCGGTGAGCTTAACATCTGTAGTTGGTAAGTTACTGGAGGGTAGTCTGAGGGATACGATATACAGGCATTTGGATGGGCAAGGGCTGATTTGGGATAGTCAGCATGGTTTTGAATGGGAGAGGTCGTGTCTCATTGATTTTTTTGAAGATGTGACCAAAAAGATTGATGAGGGCAGAGCTGTAGATGTTGTGGACATGGACTTCAGAAAGGCGTTCGACAAGGTTCCGCATGGTAGGCTGCTCTGGAAGGTTAGATCGCATGGGATCCAAGGAGTGATAGCTGAATTGATAGCAAATTGGCTGCATGGAAGGATGTAGAGGGTAATGCCAGAGGAGGTGTCTTGAGAGCAGTCAGGGTCACTGTCGAAGAAGTACTGAAGGTACTGTTGTGTTTGAAGGTAGGCAAATCTCCAGGGCCTGATCTGATATATCCGAGGACATCGTGGGAAGCTAGAGATGAAATTGCGGGAGCTCTGGATGAAATTTACAAGTTGTCCTTAAATACAGGAGAGGTGCCGGAAGACTGGAGGGTGGCAAATGTTGACGCTGAGACTATCCAATTGCTTAAGAAACAGTTGGACAGGTAAATGGATAGGACAGGCTTGGTGGGGAATGGACCAAGTGCAGGCAAGTGGGACTCGTGTAGCTGGGACATTGTTGGCCGGTGTGGGCAAGTTGGGCTGTTCCCACACTGTATCACTCTATGACTCTATCCTGCACACACAATTTATACCAAGCCAATTAACCTACAAACATGTGCGTCTTTGATGTTTGGGAGAAAACTGGAGATCTCGGAGAAAGCCCACGCAGGTAACGGGGAGGACGTACAAACTCTGCACCCGTAGTCAGGATCGAACCCGGGTCTCTGGCGCTGTAAGGCAGTGCACCACAGTGCCGCCCTATGTTGTCAGATTGTGACGACGTAGATCGATGCTTAGACCGTGATGATAAATAATCGATACCAATAATCATCATGATCTGGCCTGGGAGAGCAAATATCACAGAGTTAGTTGACTAATCCATTTGGGCCAATGAGTTAGGGAGAAGGATGCAAAGAGGCTTGATGGAGAGATTGGTTTAGGACGGCACAGTGGTGCAGCGGTAGAGATGCTGCCTGATACCGCCAGAGACCCGGGTGCCATCTATACGGAATATGTACATTCTCCCCGTGACCTGCGTGGGTTTTCTCTGGGTGTTTTTGTTTTTTTGCACACCACGAACACGTGCAGGTTTGCAGGTTGATTGGTTACTGTAAATTGTCCTTCGTGTGTATGGTAGAACTAGTGTGAACGGGCGTTCGTTGGTCGGCGCAGGCTTGGTGTGCCAAAGGGCCCATTTCCAGGCTGTATCTAGAAAGTAACCTAAACAAATTGATTGATAGATACAGCATGGAAACGGCCTCTTGGGCCCATCGAGTCCATGCCAACCATTGGTCACCCGTTAACACGAGCAAGGAATCAACGCCATGTTTCCAATTTCCTTGTTGGATCCCAGCTGACTATTCCTCAACAAATGTTTGAATTAATTAATTAATCAATCAATCAGCCGATCAAGTAATGAATCAATTATTTATTTATTTAATGGGGGATACTTTATTACCACATGTGACATGTCACAATGAAATTCTTTGTTTTGCATCCCACACACAAGGTAAACAAAGATCACACATGAGGTAAACAGGTGGCATGGTGGTGCAGCGGTAGAGTTGCTGCCTTACAGCGACAGAGACCCGGGTCCGATCCTGACCACAGGTGCCGTCTGTATGGAGTTTGTACCCCGTGACATGCGTGGGTTTTCTCCGGGTGCTCCGGTTTCCTCCCACACGCCAAAGACGTACAGTACAAGTAAATTGGCTTCGGTAAAATTGTAAATTGTCCCAAATGTGTGCAAAATAATGTTAGTGTGTGGGAATCGCTGGTCGGAGAGGACTCGGAGGGCCAAGGGGCCAGTTTCCACACTGTCTATAAAATAAACTAAAACTAATTGTTAGACATGAGTGAGGTGACAAATAACTGCAGGTTGGCTAATATTATTTTATTTAAGAAGGACTGCAAAGAAAATGCTGGGAACTATAGACCAATGATTGTAACATCTGTGGTTGGCAAGTTACTGGAGAGGATCCTGCTGGGTAAGATATATATGCATTTGGATAGACAGAGGATGATTAGGGATAGTCAGCATTGTTTTGTACGTGGGAAACGCATCTTGCAAATTTGATTGAGCTTTTCGAAGAAGTGACCCTAGACGGTTGATGAGGGCAAGGCCGTAGATGTTGTATATATGGACTTCAGCAAGGCTTTTTCATAAGTGTGGGAAGGAACTGCACCAAAGATAGGCACAAAATACTAGAGTAACTCAGCGGGCCAGGGAGCAAGTCTGGATGGATGGGGAGAGATGGGGAAATGTGATGTTTTGGGTCCCGACCCGAAACACCACCCGGCTTTTTATAAGGTTCTGCCTGGCAGGCTGCTCTGGAAGTTTAGTGAGATTCAGGGAGAACTAACTGACTGGACACAGAATTGGCTTCATGGACAGAACTTCATGGTGGAAGGTTGCTTTACGGACAGGAGGCCTGTGGCTCAAGGATTACGACACTTATCCGTGCTCTCCCCACATATTTGCTCTAGTTAATGCCTGCTGACTATGGGGGCGGGAGGGCGACAATATTACTCCGTCAAAGTGATCACCCCTTTCTTTCTTCTAAGTTTTAGAGATACAGTGCGGAAACAGGCCCTTCGACCCACTGAGTCCATGGGGACCAGCAATTACCCCGGACACTAACACAATCCTGCACGCACGCGGGACAATTGTATGGAAGCTAATTAATCTACATTTCCCCACCTCTCCATCCCTCCTCCTTCCCTGTTATCTGACCAGTCACTGTCTCCAATTACATTTTATCCCTGGTTGCTTTGTTGTTTCCTTCTCCTGGCTAACAATGATCTGTTCTAGATTTTCCTTAGTCTCCATTCCCTTTGTTTGTAATTTCACACCTTACACTTCCTTATGGTGTGGGGGGGAGGGAGGGTGGTTACGGGGGGCGGGGGTGGTGTGGGGGTAAAAGAGTGGTGTGGGGGGAGGGGGTGGTGTGGGAGGGTGGGGTGGTGCGAGGGGAAGGAGGATGAATGGGGGAGGGGTAAAGGGGGGTGTGGGTGTGTGGGGGAGGGGAGGTGTGGGGGAGGAGGGGAAGGGGGAGGGGGGTGTGTGGGAAGGAGGGGGAAGGGGGAAGGGGGGAAGGGGGGGAGAGGGGTTGGGGGGAGGGGAGTATGTCGTGGGGAGGGACTCCACTCAGTGGCCACACAACACCTCCCGACTCCACACAGCGGCTTTCCTGATTCAACACAGCATCTTTCCCGACTCCACACAGCGACTTTCCCAACTCCACAGTGGTTTTCCTGACTCCACACAGCGACTTTCCCGACCACACAGTGACTTTCCCGACTCCACACAGTGGCTTTCCTGACTCTACTCTTGCGGACTCAATCAGCACAGCTTGTTTACTCAGCCCTGCCTCCAGGGTTTTATTCTCCAGTGGGTGCTGGAAGGGGCGTTCTCTTCATGGTTACTGACTGGTGAGAATCTGCTGATCTCACGATTTTTTGAACCTTCATCTTTTCTCATATATCACCGATTGAAAGTGGCTTGGAGCAGAGGAGAATGGTGAGTAAGGTGGCGAAAAAAATCCTAGCGATACAGGGTGGCATTTTTGCACAAATTGAATTACATCGCAGAAGGAAGTGGTCAAGATGAGAGTTTTAGTAATATATGGATAGATAGATAGCAATCCTTCAGAGCAACTTTGACACAATCATAAAGTAGATTACTGAATTATCTCTAAATTTGGAAATGACACGTCAGCGATCCATGTTAATACAAGGAAATGCACATGAGGTTTACAACATAAAAATCTTTTTCCTCTATATTACTAAAAGTAAGATCTTGGCCACTTTCTGTTTTTCTGTTTCATGATTTTTGAAAAAAAGCTGCCACTTACGGCTGTGAGTTTTGGCCATCTTACTCAGAGTCCCCCTCCGCTGCACAGGACAAGAGGATGTTTCCCATTGATGAAAAATAAAAGAGTTATTAATGTATAAAAAATGTTGACATTCTCTCTGCTGCCCCTGCTGGTGGGAGGGGAGAGGGACTATAAAACCCAGAAGTGTTGTGCTTCGCTCAGTCTCTGCAAGATGGAGGAAGCGAGAGGGTCACGTCTCTCGGAGCTGTGACTAACACTGAACTCAAGCATGTGCCGTCAGGGTAGGCAAGGTAGGCACTGCCTACCCTGACTAAAATTATAACATAGTAATGTCTAAATACAAATAGTAAAGGCATGGGAGAATTATGCCTATGTAAGAGACCGATCTCTTAGGTAGGCATAATTCTCCATGCCTTTCATCCGCAGCGCTTGTAACACGGGAAGCTTTGTGCATCCCACGTGCCGTCAGCGCTGCCTGAAGCCATCAGTTTCAAGCGGGGCTGAAGGCAGCAGAAATTCTGCCTTTGCAGTATTGCGCATGTGCATCAGTCTACTGCGCATGCGCAGCGCAAGTTTTTTGGTGGGGTTTTCAAATATGGTTTGTCGTGTACCAATGATGTGGTAAGTACATTTCTTGGTGATGTTTTTAAATACGGTATTTCCCGGGGTGTGAGGGGGAGAGCTCCTTTCCAAGCGTTTGGGGAGTCTGGCCCAGGGTAAAGTTGAGGGGAGGGCACGAATGTTATGAAGGAGGGTATTGGTATAATTCCACTTGCGACGCTCCTTGCACGGAGGCGTGGAATGCCACCGCATTGCGGCCGGGGGGGGGGGGGGGGGGGGAAGAGAAGCAGCTCGGGTGGTTGAGCGGCCGCCGGGCCAGACAGCGGAACCAGCCGCCACCTTAGCTCCTTCTGCTGGTCCCTGCTCACCTCTGGCAGCTCTCCGTCTAAAAACCTCTCTCCAGCTGCTCGCTGGCCTCACTCATGTCCTTAAATTCCGACAGCGCAATTGAGGTTACTCGGCTGTGGTAATTTAAGGATTTGCAGGAAGCCGCTGACATGAGCGAAGTCGGCGAACGGCAGGTGACAGAGAGCAGTGACAGTGGCAGGTTCCGACAGAGAGCACTGCCAAAGGTGAGCGGGCCAGCAGAAGGCGCTGAAGTGGTGGCCAGTTCTGCTGTCGGGTCCCGGTGGCCGCTGGCAGCTACCCAAGCTGCTTCTATCCCCAGCTACAGTGCGTGGCTTCGCGCCCGGAGAGCTGCGGTAACGGTGAGTGTGTAAGTTACTGGCAGTATCCCTGACACTCTCCTTCCCAACACTCGTGCCCTCCCCACAACTTTACCCCTGGCACAGACTCTCCACACGCTGTGAAAGGAACTGTTCCCCCAATTGGTCCCTTGAACAAGTGTTGTCATTCAATAAGATGACAACTGATTCAACTATTCCCTGTGCTCCTGTTTTTCCCACCATCTCTCCATCTGCCATCACCCTTCACCCCCCTCACCCCCCCACATTCAGTAATTCAGAATAAAGGAGACTAGGAAGCCTTGGGCAAATTGAATTGTCACTGTTTTTATTATTATTTTTTTTAACGGAGAGAACAATCTGCACATGCGCGGTTTAATTTTTTTAAGCCGACTGAGTGCCTACCCTGAGTAATCACTCATGGCACGTGCCTGCACTGAACCCACGTCTACTCAACTGTGAGTGCCCTTAATATGGTTTGAAAATGAAAATGTGGTTGCTTTGAAATGCTGCACTGCAAATGGTTGTTGGTGGTAGTGGTAACTGCTCTGAAATACTGCGCTGCAAATGGTTATTGGTGGTGGTGGTAACTGCTTTGAAATGCTGCACTGCAAATGGTTGTTGTTGATGGTAACTGCTTTGAAATGCTGTACTGCAAATGGTTGTTGTTGGTGGGGGTAACTGCTTTGAAATGCTGCACTGCAAATGGTTGTTGGTGGTGGTAGTAACTGTTTTGAAATGCTGCACTGCAAATGGTTGTTCATGGTGGTAACTTGACAACTTCCTGTTTGCACTATATATTGATTTTAGATAAAACGCTACCACTTATGCCTGCGATTTCTGGTCGTCTTACTCAGCCTGCCTCTGCTCATCAGGTGCAGAGGGTTCTTCCCATCAATGAAAAATAAAAGTGTTATTAGTGTTTAAAATTTTTTTGAGAATCTGTCTCCTGTCAATCACAGCATGAAGGCCACGCCTCTTCCGGTAGGAGGGCAAGGGATTATAACACCCGAAAGTGTGGGTGTGGCTCAGTCTCTGCAAGATGGGGGAGGGAGAGGCCACGACTCTGTCTGAGTTGTGAATCAACTGAACACACTGAATGTCTACTGAACTATGAGTGTGGTGTTTATGTTGTATTTTATGTGGTTTTATGATGGTTTCACGCTGCTTGAAATGGTGTGAAACTGCATTTGAATGTGGAGGCCTTGAACCCTGCATGAAATGGTATGAAACTGCATTTGAATTTGATGGCCTTGCACCCTGCATGAAATGGTATTAAACTGCAAATGAATTTAGTGGCCTTGCACCCTGCTTGAAGTGGTATGCAACTGCAATTGAATTTGGTGGCCTTGCACCCTGCTTGAAGTGGTAAAAAACTGCACTTGAATTTGATGGCTTTGCACCCTGCTTGAAATGGTAGGAAACTGCATTTGAATTTGGTGGCCTTGCACCCTGCTTGAAATGGTATTTCAAGGAATAGCCATGAGTCAACTGCTTGCCCACCGGCCATGAGCTGACAGCACATTGGGCTTGAGTGACTGAGCTGTCACCCCAATAAGCATGTAGGGAGCATGCTGACCGGTTGCATCGTGGCTTGGTTCGGCAACTTGAGCACCCAGGAGGGGAAAATACCCCAAAAAGTAGTAAAGACTGCCCAGTCCATCATCGGCTCTGACCTCCCTACCATCGAGGAGATCTATCGCAGCCGTTGCCTCAAAAAGGCTGGCAACATCATCAAGGACCCACACCATCCTGGCCACACACTCATCTCCCCCCTACCTTCAGGTAGAAGGTACAGGAGGCTGAAGACTGCAACGTCCAGGTTCAGGAATAGCTACTTCCCCACAGCCATCAGGCTATTAAACTCCTCAAACAAAACTCTGAACATTAATAGACCATTATCTGTTTATTTTCACTTTTTCTGTTTATTTATTCATTTGTGTATATTGTGTATATTGTATATATACTTATACAACGGTATATACTTACACATGATCTGTTCTGTATTCATGCCTACTATATTCTGTTGTGCTGAAGCAAAGCAAGAATTTCATTGTCCTCTCTGGGACACATGACAATAAACTCTCTTGACTCTAGTACAAGATGAAGTCCAGTAAAGTCCGATTAAAGATAGTTTGCGAGTCTACAATTAGGTAGATAGTAGCTCAGGACTGCTCTCTAGTTGTTGGTAGGATGGTGCAGTTGTCTGAATCTGGAGGTGTGCGTTTTCACACTTCTATTTGATCAGCCTGGATGTGATGGGCCGAAGAACCTGTTTCTGTACGACTCTGGGAGACACAAACTGTCTCTGTACCTTCGGGACTGTCTGACCCATTGACTGTTTTCAGAAGGTCTGTAGAAGGGTCCCGACCAGACAAATCACCTATCCACATTCTCCAGAGACACTGCCTGACCCGCTGAGTTATTATTAGCACTTTGTGTCCTCCAGTTTTCAACAATTAGCCAGATAGAGTCATACAACATGGAAACTGACCCTTTAGCCCAATATGCCCAAACTGGCCAACATGTCTCATCTACACGAGTCCTACCAGTCTGCATTTTGCCCATGTCCCTCTAAATTTATCCTATCCATGTACCTGTCTAAATATTTCCTAAACGTTGCGATAGTCCCTGCCTCAACTACCTCCTCCTGCAGCTTATTCCATTCACCCACCATCCTGTGCGTGAAAAAGTTACCCCTTCAGGTTCCTATTAAATCTTATCTCCCCTCACCTTCTCCGGTTCTCGATTCCCCCTCTCTAGGCAAGAAACTCCGTGTCGATCCAACCTATTCCTCTCATGATTTTATACACCTATATATGATCACCTCTCATCCTGCTGCACTCCAAGGATTAGATCCCAGCCTGCTCAACCTCACCCTATAACTCAACCCCTCGAGTCCTGGTAACATCTTCAAAGTTTTCTCTGCACCCTTTCCAGCTTGACACCATCTTTCCTATAACATGGTGCCACAAACTGAACACAATACATGAACAAACTGAACATTTTATACAACTGCAACATGACCCCCCAACTTCGATACTCAATGCTCTGACTAATGAAGGCTAACGTGCCAAAAGCCTTTTTGACCCTGTCTACCTGTGAAACCACTTTCAATGAACTATGCACCTGCACTCCCTAGATCCCTCTGCTCTACAACGCTCCCCAGAGCCCTACCGTTCACTGTGTAGGTTCTTCCCTATTCAGTTTCAGAAGTGATAGGAGCAGAATTAGGCCATTCGGCCCATCAAGTCTATCCTGCCATTCAATCGTAGCTGATCTACCTTTCCCTCTGAACCCCATTTTCCTGCCTTCTCTCCATAATCCCTGACATCCTTATCACTAGTCGAGAATCTGTCAATATCCACCATAAAAATATCCATTGACTTTGCCTCCACAGCCTTCTCTGGCAATGAATTCCACAGATTCACCACCCTACGATAACAGAAATTCCACCTCATCTCCTTTTTGAAGGTAGCTCCTATTATTCCAGATTTTTCTATTTCAGATTTCCAGCATCTGCTGAGTTTTGTGTTGCAGCCACTCACTTCTATCCCTCTGTTTTGGGCAATAAGCCAGACTATTTCCTCCCCATTCAGTCCTTCCCTGGTTTCTCCATCATCTTCTCCTCTCCCTAGCATTTATTTCAAGAGGGCTTGTCTGCAAAAGCAGCGGTGTAATGCTGAGGTTCTATGAGGTGCGGGTAAGGCCGCATTTGGAATATTGTGAGCAGTTTTGGCCACCATATCTGAGGAAGGATGTGCCGGCTCTGGAGAGGGGCCAGAGGAGGTTTACAAGAATGATGCCAGGAATGAATAGGTTAACCTATGATGAGCGTTTGTCAGCACTGGGCCTGTACTCGCTGGAGTTTAGAAGAATGAGGGGGGGGGGGGGGGGACCTCATTGGAACATACAGAATAGTGAAAGGCTTGGATAGAGTGGATGTGGAGAGGGCGTTTACACTAGTGGGAGAGTCCAGCAGTAGAGGTCATAGCCTCAGAATTAAAAGATGCCCTTTTTGGAAGGAGGAATTTCTTTTGACAGAGGGTGGTGAATCTGTGGAATTCTTTGCCCCAGAAGGCTGTGGAGACCAAGGCAGTGGATATTTTTAAGGCAGAGATAAATAGATTCTTGATTAGAAGGAGTGTCAGGAGCTTTGTGGAGAAGGCAGGAGAATGGGGTTAGGGGGGAGAAATAGATCAGCCATGATAGAATGGCTGAGTAGACTTGATGGGCCGAATGACCTTATTCTACTCCTATCACTTATGACCTTATGACTTTATGACTCTCCGCCCTAGTTCTAGCTCTTGCTCTTAGGGCTAAAGGAATCAAGGGATATGGGGGGAAAGCAGGAACGGGGTGCTGATTTTGGATGATCAGTACATGTACATATTGAACGTCGGTGCTGGCCCAATGGGACTCCTGCACATATTTTCTATGTTCCTATGTCCTTTGCCGTTCTTGCAATCCGTACTCTACGCGCCCCGCCTCTCGTGCAACTTTAAACCTGTTGTCTGGTCGGATGAAAGGTCGCTGCGGGGAACGTTTTAGCTCCCCCACGCCCCCTCCCTCCCTCTCTCCCTCTCTCCCTCTCCGCGGTCAAACCCAGAGGCTGAGCCCCGGGAGGGAGGAGGTTGCTCGATGTCCGCGGGAGACACGGTGAGCTTCTTGCTGGGGATGGTCGGCTGGGTGCTGACGGGGGTGTGCTTGGGGCACCACCAGTGGAAGGTTTCGACCCTGGACGGCAGTGTGATCACCACCTCCACCATCTACGAGAACCTATGGATGAGTTGTGCCAGCGACTCCACCGGCGTCTACAACTGCAGGGATTTTCTCTCGCTGTTTGGCCTGTCAGGTACTGAGGGGAGAGGGGTTGGGGGGAGGGAGATGGAGGGTGTGAGAGAAGAAGAGGGGGGGGGGGGCTGGGAGAGGGGAGGCGATGGGGGAGGGAGGGGAGGTGAGGGAGGGAGAGATGGGGAGGGGGAGAGGAGGGAGAGGTAGAGGGGAGGAGGTGAGGGGGGAGAGAGGAGAGGAAAAATAGGTGGCGGAGAGGGGGACAGAAGGGAGAAGGGGGAGAGAAAGGAGGAGGGGAGAGAGAAGGGAAGAGGGGAGAGATAGAGGGAAGGAGGGAGAAGGAGAGGTGGCGAGGGGGATAGGGGAGGAGGTGAGGGGTGGGAGGAGGTGAGGGGGAAGAAGGGAGGGGAGAGAAAGGGAAGGAGGGAGAGGGAGAGGTGGTGAGGGGGAGAGGGGAGGGAGGGAGGAGAGAGGGAGAGAGAGGGAAAGTGGAGGAGGGGAGAGAGAGGGAAGTAGGGAGGGGGAGAGGTGGTGAGGGGGAGAGGGAGGAGGGGAGAGAAAGGGGAGGGAGAGGGAGAGGTGGTGAGGGGGAGAGGGGAGGAGGGGAGGAAGAGAGGGGAGGAGGGGGGGAGGGAGGGGGGTAGAGGAGGGAGGGGAGAGAGGGAAAGTGGAGGAGGGGAGAGAGAGGGAAGTAGGGAGGGGGAGGAGGCGAGGGAGACAGACACACATATACAAACAAACACCCACACCCACACTTCATCTGCCCGCCCCGTCTATTCATTAATCTCTGTCTATCAACCCTGTGGAGAGTCCGGTGTCTGGAACCAGACCGCACAGGCTCAGAATACACATAGGTGACTTTAGAAAATAAATGAGCAGGAATTGCTTTTGCCACAGGGTGGTGAATCGGTGGAATCCATTGCTACGGACGGTTATGACGGCCAAGGCATTGGTTATTTTCAAAGCAGGGATAGATAGATACTTGATGTGTATTGTATGAGGGATCATGGGGAGAAGGCAGGAGAATAGGGCTGAGAGGGAACAGAATAGATCAGCCACGATTAAATGGGGTAGAATCGATGGGCTGAATGACCTAATACTGCTCCTTTTGGTGTTAAGGGCTTGTGGTGCTACGCGGCAGTGAGCCGAAACCTTGGTGTAAAGTGCACACAAAGAGATACTTAGAGCTGTACAGCACGGGGACTGGCCCTTCGGCCCGCCGTGTCATTGAGTCATTTCACTGGAATATCGGAGGTTGAGGCCAGACTTGATAGAAATGTATAAGGTTACTAGACCGAGTGGGACCCATTGGTCCTCGTTCCCCCAACGCAATAATCCACCACTCACCCGTTCCCCCAACGCAACCTATTCCCACCACTCACCCGTTCCTCCAACGTAACCCGTTCCCCGAACGCAATATTCCACCATTCACCAATGGCCCCCAACTGTGCAGGTCGGCTCATTTCTAACACAATATTCGACCGCTCCCCCACACCTTCACGGGAGGCCTAGTCCCCCAACGCAACCCGTTCCCCAATGTAAGATTCCACCACTCACCCGTTCCACCAATGCAACCCGTCCATCCAAATGTAATATTCCACCACTCACCCATAGCCCCCAACTGTGGGGGGCTATGGGTGAGTGGTGGGATATAGCCATAGGCCCCAACTTTATATATTTTAATGTTTTCACACACCCTCATTTTAAACGTATGCAATGATGACATAATGCAATTGCACTAAGATTTAATGTGATGTAGGTGCCACCAACATGGCCATTTTCGGTGGTCGGAATCTTCACGGCAGCTTGTCTAAATTAGATCCCATTGTGTTTGGAGGAGTGTGAGATGCCATTGTGACATCATCACCGGAAGCTGCCAGAAAACTCACAGCAGAGTGACAGTTATTTTTCTCAAACTGGGCTTTTTGAAACTTGTAAATATCAATAACTTGTGAAATATAACGTCAAATCTGAAGGAAACTTGACAAGATCGAAGACGGAAAAAGGCTGATTAAGGTTCTGCAAAAATTCTAGCGCTACCATGCATTGTTTTGGCGTAGACACAATCTCAATCATACACACACACATAGAAACAAGACGAGACTTTTAATAGTATATAGATAGATGAGGCAAGATAAGGCAGAATTACAACCATTTTTCCCAGGGTGGGAATTTCAAACACAAGAGGGCACTGCTGTTAGGGTGTGAGGGGGGAAGGTTAATGGAGATGTGTGGGGCATGCTTTATTTTACACAGAGGGTGGTGGGTGCGTGGAAAGCACTGCCAGGGGTGGTGATGGATGCAGATACGACAGTGGCATTTGAGAGGCTTTTAGTCAGGCACGTGGATGTGCAGGAAATGGAGGGATATGGATCATGTACAGGCCGATGAGATCAGTTTAACTTGGCATCACCTTCAGCAGAAACATTGTGGGCCGAAGGGCCTGCTCCTGTGCTGTATTGTTCAGTGTTCTCTAGATTCATACAGCATGGAAACAGGCCATTCGGCGCAAGTGAGCCGGCCAAGGTGCCCCATCTAAGCCAGTCCCACCTGCCCGCGTTTGGTCCATATCCCTGTAATTTTTCCTATTCACTTACCTATCCTATATCTTTTGAAATGTTGTTATTGCTCCTGCCTCAACTACCTTCTCTGGCAGCTCGTTCCCCACACCCACCACCCGCTGGCTCTCAGGTTCCTATTAAATCTTTCCCCTCGGATGTGCTCTGGTTCTCGATCACCATATGGGGAAAACGTCTCTGTGCATGCACCCTATCTATTCCCCTCATGCATTTATACTGGGGTGGAAGATTGCAACCTTCACGTGGTCCGCCCTGTTTCGACTAATGCAATCCACTCGACGTGCACAAATGGAAGATCAAATAGAACACGTTGTCCAACAACTTTAGGCTGTGCACGCCTGTTCACGAAAGAAGAAGATGCATTTATACTCATTATGCCTCCATTAGGGCGGCATGGTGGTGCAGTGGTCGAGTTGCTGCCTCACAGCGCCAGAGACCCGGGTTCAATCCTGACTACGGGTGCTGTCTGAACGGAATTTGTACATTCTCCCTGTGACCTGCGTGGATTTTCTCCCACATCTCGGGTTTCCTCCCACACTCCAAACACATGGATACACCCACTCCAAAGACCTACAAGTTAGTAGGTTAATTGGCTATTTGGTATTGTAAATTGTCCGCAGTGTGTGTAGGATGGTGTTAGTGTGCGGGGTCGCTGGTCGGTGCGGCCCAATGGCCTGTATCCGCTCTGCATCTGTAAACTAAAAAGTGAACTAAAATGTCCCTGCGCTCCAAGGAATAACATCATGGACAGTCCAACCTCTCGCTATAGCTCCATAGCTCCAATTGGCATACCAAGCTAGTCCCATTTGCCTGCATTTGACCCATATGTCTCTAAATCCTTCCTGCGGGTGCCCATGTCCCTGTCCAATCTCTGCCACAGGTCTCTCTGGAGAATGAAACAATCTCCCTTCCCTGGGAATGAACCGGCGGGTCGGCTGCTCCAAGGGGAGCGACAATCTGCCCGGCACCGCACCCCACTGGACTGCCTCCGTATCCGCGGCCTTCTGCCCTCATCGTTCCCGCACTTTATCTGAAAAGTTCCCATTAAAAAGGGAAGGCGGGGAAGGGATGAATGAGTGAGGGGACGAATCCGGGGCAGAAGATGCCCCACAGAAGCGTGCAGCACGGAAAGTGGTGTCTGGGAGAAGGCACACATATATATATATATATATATAGAGAGAGAGAGAGAGAGAGGGGGAGGGGAGAGATGGATGGAAGGGAGAGGGAGAGGGAGAGGGAGAGGGGATAGAGGGAGCGAGAGAGAGGGACGGAGGGAGGAGAAAGAAAGGGTGGAGGGAGGGAAGAGAGGGAGGCGGAGAGGGAGGGAGATGAAGCGGCAGATGAGATGAGATGATGTGCGCTTGTGTTTACGGGCCAGTGTGCGAGACAGAGCGAGCTGGACGAATAGACTAGACCACGACGGTCGAAGTGAGTATGTGAGTGTGTGTGCGTGAATACGCGTGTGTGAGAGACAGAGGCAGAGAGATAAGAGAGGGATGAATGGACTGGACTGCAGCCGATGGAGTTTTTGTGTGTGTGTGAGAGGGAGAGTGGGAGAGTCGGAGAGTGGGAGAGTGGAAGGGAGGGAGAGAGAGAAGGAGAGGGAGAGAGGGAAGGAGAGAGGGGGAGAGAGGGAAGGAGAGAGGGAAGGAGAGAGGGGGAGAGAGGGAAGGAGAGAGGGAAGGAGAGAGGGGGAGAGAGAGCTATACATATCCAACGGGACAGTAGAGAATTCAATGAGGCCTGTATGCCAATATGCAGAGTCGATGCACAAAGGCCACACGCTGTTTGGGATACAGAGAGGGAGGAGAGACGTGGATACAGGGGCAAACTCGTGACGGGTACGAACGGGTAGAGATTAGTTGAACAACAGATATCTGAAGAAGAGTCTCGACCCGAAACGTCACCCATCCCTTCTCTCCAGAGATGCTGCCTGTCCCGCTGAGTTACTCCAGCTTTTTGTGTCTATCTTCGGTTTGAACCAGCATCTGCAGTTCTTCCATAAACATTACGTTCAGCACAGACATTGCAGGCAGAATGGCCTGCTCCTGTGCTGTACTCTGTGTACTATATTCTTCCATCAGTCCATCAACTAATTGAGTTTGAGTTTAGTTTATTGTCATGTGCATCGAGGCACAGTGAAAATCTTTCGTTGCGTGCTAACCAGTCAGTGGAAAGACTATACATGATTACAATCGAGCTGTTTACAGGGTGTGGAGACACTTCTGTACCTTTTGCCTGATGGGAGAGGGAGAAGAGGGAGTGGCCTGGGTGTGACTGGTCCTTGATTATGCTGCTGGCATTGCCACGACAGCACGAGGTATAAACGGAGTCAATGGAAGAGAGGTTGGTTTGTGTGATGGTCTGGGCGGCATCCACAATTCTCTGCAATTCCTTGAGGTCTTGGCGGGAGCTGTTCCCAAACCAAGCTGTGATGCATCCCGATAAAATGCTCCTTTACTGCGCATCTGTGTATGCTGGTGAGAGTTGTTGGCGACATGCCAAACTTCCTAAGCCTTCTAAGGAAGTTCGGCAAACTCTCACCAACTTCTGCAGATGCACCGTAGAAAGCATTGATTGAGTATCCCATGAACTCTGGGGTGGATCTGTTGGAATGAGCATTTGTGCAGCCGCCCCCATTACCCAAGGGTGTTTTTGGAGCTATGGAGGCAACTAGTCCACACCAGAAAATGGCCATTCAAAGACAATGCCAAGAATTTAGCCACAGTCACAAGATGGCAGAACTTGTATACCTCAGTCAGTACAGACGTGGATGATGCTACGAGATGGCATGGTGGTGCTGCTGGAAGAGATGCTGCCTCACAGCGCCAGGGTCCTGCCTTCGATCCTGACCACGGGTGCGGTCTGTGTGGGCTTTGCACGTTCTCCCTGTGACTGTGTGGGTTTTCTCCGGGTGCTCCAGTTTCCTCCCACACGGTGGCACAGTGGTGGAGCTGCTGGCTTACAGTGCCAGGGACCCGCATTTTATCCCGACCACGGGTGCTGTCTGTGTGGAGTTTGTACGTTCTCCCTGTGACCACGTGGGTTTTCTCCGGGTGCCCCGGTTTCCGCCCACATAGTGGCACGGTGGTGCAAGGGTAGAGTTGCTGCCTCACAGCGGCAGAGAGCTGGGTTCGTCCTGACTACGGGTGCTGTCTTACCGCGTATGTACGTTCTCCCTGTAACCGCGTGGGTTTTCTCTTGGTGCTCCGGTTTCCTCCCACACGCCAAAGATGTACAGGTTTGTAGGCTAATTGGCTTGGTAAACGGGTGTTTCAGACAGTGTTAGTGTTCGGTCATTGCTGGTCGGTGTGGAGGGCCTGTTTCCGCGCTGTATCTCTGAGCTAAAAATAAAACTATCCCAAAGACGTGCATGTTGGCACAGCGGTGGATACGTTTAAAGGTTATTTGTGGTGTACAAGGTCATGACGGGCATGGATAAAGTGAACACTCACGGTCTTTCCCCCCCCCCCCCCCCCCCCCCCCAGGTAAAGAATTCTAAAACTAGAGGATACAGGCTTAACACAAGTTCATATGTTCATAGGAGCAGAATTAGAGCATTCGGCCCTTCAAGTCTGTTCCACCATTCGTGGCTGATCACTGATGCCTCCACTTAGAAGGCTTAGGAAGTTCGGCAAGTCCCTAACAACTCTCACCAACTTCTGCAGTAGAAAGCATTTTATCGGGATGCATCAGCATGGTTTGGGAACCGCTCCATCCAAGACCGCAAGAAATTGCAGAGAATTGTGGACGCAGTCCTGGCGATCACACAAACCAACCTCCCTTCCATTGAGTCCATTTAGACCTCACGCTGCCCCGGCAAGGCCAGCAGCATCATCAAGGACCAGTCGCAACCTGGCCACTCCCTCTTCTCCCCTCTCCCATCGGGCAAAGGTATAGAAGTGTGAAAACACACACCTCCAGATTCAGGGACAGTTTCTTCCCACCTGTTATCAGGCAACTGAACCATCCTACCAACAACTAGAGAGCAGTCTTGAACTACTATCTACTTGATTGGAGACCCTCGGACTGTCTTTGATCGGACTTTACTGGCTTTATCTTGCACGGAACGTTATTCCCTTTATCATGTATCGACACTGTGGACGGCTCGATTGTAATCCTGTACATCTTTCTGCTGACTGGTTAGCACAGAACAAAAGCTTTTCACTGTACCTCTGTACAGATGACAATAAACTAAACTCATCTGCCTTTCCCTCTCAACCCATTCTCCTGCCTTCTCCCCATAACCCTTGACACCCTTGCTAATCAGGAATCTCCACTATAAAAATACCCAATTACCATGTGAGAGGGGAGAGGGACTTCAGGGCATCTTCACGCCTCAGAGGGCGGTGGAGGCAGGTTCTCTGGATGCTTTCAAGAGAGAGCTAGATAAGGCTCTTAAAAATAGCAGAGCCAGGGGATATGGGGAGAAGGCAGGAACGGGGTACTGATTGGGAATGATCAGCCATGATCACATTGAATGGCGGTGCTGGCTCGAAGGGCTGAATGGCCTACTCGTGCACCTATGGTCTATTGTCTATTGTCTACTGTCTCTCTTTATCACTCAGAGGGCAGTCCGTATATGGAACGAGCTGCCAGAGGAAACTATGGTAGCCAATACAAATATGACATTAAAAAGACATTTGGGCAGATACTGTATATGGATATATGGCAGGGTTTAGAGGCATACGGATCGAATGCGGGCAAGTTGGACTGGCACAATATGTCAACCTGGTTGGCGTGGACAAGGTGGCCCTCTTTCCATGTGTAGGAAGGATCTGCAGACACTGGTTTAAACCAAAGATAGCCACAAAAAGCTGGAGTAACTCAGCGGGACAGGCAGAATCTCTGGAGAGAAGGAACGGCTGATGTTTCGTGGTTGAGACCCTTCTTCAGACTGGTTAGGGAGCAGGGAAACGTGAGATATAGACGGTGATGTGGAGAGACAAAGAACAATGAATGAAAGATATGCAAAAAAGTAAAAATGTTAAAGGAAACAGGCCATTGTGAGCTGTTTGCCAGCACCGCCATTCAATGTGATCATGGCTGATCATCCACAATCAGTACCCCATTCCTGTCTTCTCCCCATATCCCTTGAATCCGCTATTCCTTAGAGCTCTATCTAACTCTCTTTTGAATGCATCCATTCAATCGGCCCCCACTGCCTTCTGAGGCAGAAAATTCCACAAATTCACAACTCTCCATGTGAAAAGGTTTTCCCTCATCTCCTTTTTAAATGGCCTGCCTCTTATTCTTAAACTGTGGCCCCTGGTTCTGGACTCAGAGACTGGGGCCCCTGGATCTGGACTCCCCCAACATCGGGAACATGTTTCCGGCATCTAGTGAGTCCAATCCCTTAATAATTTTATATGTTTCTATAAGATCCCCTCTCATCCTTCTAAATTCCAGTGAATACAAGCCCAGTCGTTCCATTCTTTCATCGTATGACAGTCCCGCCATCCCAGGAAATAACCTTGTGAACCTCAATAGCAAGAATGCTCTTCCTCAAATCATGAGACCAAAACTGCACACAATACTCCAGGTGTGGTCTCACCAGGACCCTGTACAACTGCAGAAGGGCCTCTTTGCTCCTGTACTCAAATCCTCTCGTTATGAATGCCAACATGCCATTAGCATTCATCACTGCCTGCTGTCCTGTCCTGCATGTCCTTTCAGTGACTGATGTACAAGGGCACCCAAATTGCACTTCCCCTATTCCTATTCTGACACCATTCAGATAATGGTCGGCCAGTCTGAAGAATTCACATTCCTTCTCTCCAGAGATGGTGCCTGTCCCACTGAGCTCCTCCAGCATTTTGTGTTTACCATTCAGATAATAATCTGTTCTTGTTCTTGCCAGCAAATTGGATAACCTCACATTTACCCATATTATACTGCCATGCATCTGCCCACTCACACAACCTATCCAAGTCACCCTGCATCCTCTTAGCATCCTCTTCACAGTTCACACTGCCAGCTTGGTGTCATCTGCAAATTTAATTCCTTCATCAAAATCATTAATATACAGTGGCTTGCAAAAGTTTTCATACCCCTTGAACTTTTCCACATTTTGTCACGTTACAACCACAAACGTAAATGTATTTTATAGGGATTTTATGTGATAGACCAACACAAAGTGGTGCATAATTGTGAAATGGAAGGAAAATAATACATGGTTTCCATATTTTATTACAATTAAAAAACTGAAAAGTGTGGCGTGCAAAAGTAATCTGCCCCGAATCAATACTTTGTAGAACCACCTTTCGCTGCAATTACAGCTGCAAGTCTTTTGAGGTACGTCTCTACCAGCTTTGCACATCTAGAGACTGAAATTTTTGCCCATTCTTCTTTGCAAAATAGCTCAACCTCAGTCAGATTGGATGGAGAGCGTCTGTGAACAGCAATTTTCAAGTCTTGCCAGAGATTCTCAATTGGATTTAGGTCTGGACTGACTGGGCCATTCTAACACATGAATATGCTTTGATCTAAACCATTCCATTGTAGCTCTGGCTGTATGTTTAGGGTCGTTGTCCTGCTGGAAGGCGAACCTCTGCCCCAGTCTCAAGTCTTTTGCAGACTCTAACAGGTTTTCTTCCAAGATTTGTATTTGGCTCCATCCATCTTCCCATCAACTCTGACCAGTTTCCCTGTCCCTGCTGAAGAAAAGCATCCCCACAGCATGATGCTGCCACCACCATGTTTCACAGTGGGGATGGTGTGTTCAGGGTGATGTGAAGTGTTAGTTTTCCGCCACACATAGCGTTTTGCATTTAGGCCAATTTTCGTCAATTTTGGTCTACATGTTTGCTGTCTCCCCCACATGGCTTGTGGCAAACTGCAAACAGGACTTCTTATGGCTTTGTTTCAACAATGGCTTTTTTCTTGCCACTCTTCCATAAAGGCCCGATTTGTGGAGTGCAGGATTAATAGTTGTCCTGTGGACAGAGACTCCCACCTGAGCTGTGGATCTCTGCAGCTCCTCCAGAGTTACCATGGCTGCTTCTCTGATCAATGCTCTCCTTGCCCGGCCTGTCAGTTTAGGTGGACGGCCATGTCTTGGTAGGTTTGCAGTTGTGCCATACTCTTTCCATTTTCGGATGATGGATTGAACAGTGCTCCGTGAGATGTTCAAAGCTTGGGATATATTTTTATAACCTAACCCTGCTTTAAACTTCTCCACAACTTCACTAATGTTCTCTAACAAACCTCTGAGGCCTTCACAGAACAGCTGTATTTATACTGAGATTAGATTACACACAAGTGGACTCTATTTACTAATTAGGTGACTTCTAAAGGCAATTGGTTGCACTGGATTTATTTAGGGGTATCAGAGTAAAGGGGGCTGAATAGTTTTGCACGCCACACTTTTCAGTTTTTTATTTGTAAAAAAAATTGAAAACCACGTATCATTTTCCTTCCACTTCACAATTATACGCCACTTTGTGTTGGTCTATCACATAAAATCCCAATAAAAAACATTTACGTTTGTGATTGTAACGTGACAAAATGTCGAAAAGTTCAAGGGGTATGAAAACTTTTGCAAGCCACTGTATGTTGTAAATAGCTGCGATCCCAGCACAGAGACATGCAGCACTCCACTAGTCACGACCTAGCCATTCTGAAAGGGACCCGTTAATTCCTACTTTCTGTTTACTGTCTGCCAACCAATTTTCTATCCATGTCAATACCCCACCCCCAATACCACGTGCTCTAATTTTGCCCACTAATCTGTGTGGGACTTCCTGAAAGTCCAGATATACCATATCCGAGTGCAGGTAGATGGGACCAGGGGAAAATAAATGGTCGGCACGGATTGGAAGGGCCGAGAGGGCCTGTTTCCATGCTGTAATTGTTATATGGTTATATCCACTGGCTCGCCCTTATCGATTTTACTTGTTGCATCCTCAAAAAAAACCCAGAAGATCTGTGGAATTTGTGGATCTGTGGGTCTGTGGAAGTCTGTGGAATTCTCTGCCTCAGACGGCGGTGGAGGCAGGTTCTCTGGATGCTTTCAAGGGAGAGCTAGATATGCCTCTTAAAAATAGTGGAGTCAGGGGATATGGGGAGAAGGCAGGAACGGGGCACTGATTGGGGATGATCAGTCATGATCACATTGAATGGCGATGCTGGCTCGAAGGGCCAAATGGCCTACTCCTGCTCCTATTGTCTATTAGTATTCCCCTTTGTAACTCTGTGCTGACTTGGGCCAATTCTGTTCCTGCTGTCCAAATGTGCCGCTATTACATCTTTAATATTTGACTCCAGCATCTTCCCCACCACCGATGTCAGGCTAACTGGTCTATAATTCCCTGCTTTCTCTCTCCCTCCTTTCTTAAAAAGCGGGATAACATTAGCTACCATCCAATCTACAGGAACTGATCCAGTATCTATAGAACATTGGAAAATGATCACCAATGCGTCCACGATTTTTAGAGCCACCTCCTTGAGTAACCTGGGATGCAGATCATCAGGCCCTGGGAAATTATCAGCCTTCAGTCCCATCAGTCTACCCAACACCATTTCCTAACTAATGTGAATTTCCTTCAGTTCCTCCGTCACCCTAGATCCTCTGTCCCCTAGTATATCTGGGAAATTGTTTGTGTCTTCCTTAGTGAAAACAGAACCAAAGCACCTGTTCAACTCATCTGTCATTTCCTTGTTCCCCATAATGAATTCACCTGTTCCTGTCTTCAAGGGACCCACATTTGTCTTAGCTAATCTTTTCCTCTTCACATACCTAAAGAAGCTTTTACTATCCTCCTTTATATTCTTGGCTATCTTACCTTCGTACTTCATCTTTTCTCGACATACTGCCTTTTTAGTTACCGTCTGTTGTTCTTTAAAAGTTGCCCAATCCTCTGGCTTCCCGCTCATATTTGCTATGTTACACATTTTCTCTTTCTGTTAAATACTGTTCTTGGCTTCCCTGTTCTACCACAGTTGCCTCTTACTCCCCTTAGAATCTTTTTTCCTCTTTGGAATGAAATGATCCTGCATCTTCTGGATTATTCCCAGAAATTCATGCCATTTGCTGTTCTGCTGCCATCCCTGTTCGGGTCCAGCTCCTCCCTCATGGCTCCATAGTCCCCTTTGTTCAACGGCAGTACTAACACTTCTGATTTTACCGTCTCCATTTCAAATTGCAGATTAAAACTTATCATATTATGGTCATTATCTCCTAATGGTTCCATTACCTTGAGTTCCCTTATCAAATCCGGTTCATTACACAACACTAAATTCAGAATTGCCTTCTCCCTGGTAGGCTCCAGTACAAGCTGCTCGGAGAATCTATCTCGGCGGCACTTCACAAACTCCCTTCCTTGGGATCTAGTACCAACCTGATTTTCCCAGTCTACCATATTGAAATCTCCCATAACCACTGTAGCATTACCTTTGTTACATGCCAATTTTAACTCCTGGTGGAACCTGCACCCTTTCTCCAGGTTACTGTTTGGGGGCCTGTAGATAACTCCCATTAGGGTATTTTTGCCCTTACAATTTCTCAGTTCTATCCACAATGACTCTACATCTTCTGATTCTATGTCACCCTCGCAAAGGATTGAATTTCATTCCTTACCAACAGAGCTACCCCACCCCCTCTGCCCACCCGTCTGCCTTTTTGATAGGACGTATACCCCTGAATATTCAGTATCCAGCTCCGATCCTCTTGCAGCCATGTCTCTGTAATTCCCACAGCATCATACCTACCAACCTCTAACTGAGTGGCAAGCTCATCCACTTTATTTCTTGTACTTCACGTATTTATCTGACATTCGGTATTTTAATTTGGTATTCGCCTCCTCTTTCACACCGGTTACTATTTCACCTGACCTTACTCTCTTATCCCTTCTTGAACATTTCATCCCATTAACTCGGGTGTCTTTCGTACCTTTTCGTACCAACATCTATCTGTTCATCTCTGGCCTTTGTCCAATTACCTGCTTATCAACACCCCCCTCACCTGTATCCACCTATTGCTTGTATAGGAAGGAACTGCAGATGCTGGTTTAAACCAAAGATAGACTCAAAATGCTGGAGTAACTCAGCGGGACTGGCAGCATCTCTGGGGGAAAAGGAATGGGTGACGTTTTGGGTCAAGACCCTCTTCAGACTGAGAGTCAGGGGTTAGGGAAATGAGATAGTATAGATGGTGATGGAGAGAGATATAGAACAAAATGTAAGATATGCAAAAAAGTAACGATGATAAAGGAAACAGGCCATTGTTAGTGTTTGCTAAGTGAGAACGAGAAGCTGGTGCTACTTGGGTGGAGGAAGTTAGAGAAATCAATATTCATTTGAATATTTTTCTGCTTTGTCCTGTTCCTCCAGGTTTCCAAGCCCCTTTCCTACAATCAGTCTGATGATGGGTCCCGACCCGAAACGTCACCTATGCATGTTCTCCAGAAATGTTGCCTGACCCACTGAGTTGCTCCAGCACTTTGTGTCTTTTGTTTTGCTTGCCATCATCTGCGGTTCCCTGTATCCAAAGGGATAACCTTGCCTGACGAGACTTATTGAACTCAATAAAGAGCAGAGTAACTAAGTAGATGTAATTCGCTAAGTTTTAAAAGACTTTTGATAAGTCACTAAACTAAATGTTTAAGAAAGAACTGCAGATGTTGGAAAAATCGGACAGGTAGATAAAAAAAGCTGGAGAAACTCAGCGGGTGAGGCAGCATCTATGGAGCGAAGGAGTAGGCGACATTTCGGGTCGAGACCCTTCTTCAGATTTATGTCGGGGGTAGGGGGGGCGGGTAAAAGAAAGGAAGAGGCGGAGACAGTGGGCTGTGGGAAGGGGAGGAGAAGGAAGGAGAAAGCAAGGACTACCTGATATTGGAGAAGTCAATGTTCATACCGCTGGGGTGTACTACTCAAGCGAAATATGAGGTGCTGTTCCTCCAATTTGCGGTGGGACTCACTCTGGCCATGGAGGAGGCCCAAGACAGAAAGGTCGGATTTGGAATGGGAGGGGGGGTTGAAGTGCTGAGCCACAGGGAGATCAGGTTGATTATTGCTGAGGTGTTGGGCGAAGCGATCACCAACCCTGTACTTGGACTCACCGATGTAGACCAAGACTCACCCGCTGAGTTTCTCCAGCTTTTTTATCTACGTGCAAGAAACTAATGAGTTTGCAACCACTTGCACCGGAAATAGACTTTGCTTTAGATTTCAGAGGTGCAGTGTGGAAACAGGCCCTTCGGCCCACCGAGACCGCGTCGACCAGCATTCACCCGTACACTCACACTATACTCCACACATACTTGGGACAATTTACAATTTTTGCTTCAGCCAATTGAGTTACAAACCTGCACGTCTTTGGAGTGTGGGAGGGAACTGGAGCACCCGGAGAAAACCCATGCAGGTCACAGGGAGAACGAGCAAACTCCGCACAGACCGGAGCCATGCTGAAGATCGAACCCGAGTCTCTGGGGCTGTGAGGCAGCAACTCTACCGCTGCGCCACCAAGCCGCCCTGTGGAATACCGTGCGCTAGACCCTGCAGAGACCCTCTCTGTTTACCAGGCATATGATTCACTCAGTTACATCGCAAGTGGAATAACGGTTGGGCCATTCAACCAGACGTCACGTCACCTTTACAACTAATAGTTGCAATCCAGACTTGCATCTTGCTGAACTGATTAAGTTGCAAAATTTTAATTCTGCTGACAATGTGGAAAATCACATGGGAATGTCCTTTTCACAAAGTGCAGGTCAATTAATTTAGATAATATTAACCGCTCTCCTTGCATCAGCAAAGGGGTAGAATGTTGTCACAGAGTCCCAGAGTCACTGAGCAAGGAAAAAGGCCCTTTGGCCCAATTCATCCATGCCAACCAAAATGCCCCATCTAAACCTGCTCCATTTACCTGCAATTAATCTCTCTAAACCTTTCCTATCTATGCTCCTTACAAATATCTGTTACATTTTATTTAGTTTAATTTCATTTGAAGATAGTGTGAAAACAGGCCCTTCGGCCCAACTCGTCCATGCTGACCAAAATGCCCCATCTAAACCTGCTCCATTTACCTGCAATTAACCTTTATCTCTCTAAACCTTTCCTATCTATGTTCCTTACAAATATCTGTTACATTTTACTTAGTTTAATTTAATTTGAAGATAGTGTGAAAACAGGCCCTTCGGCCCAACTCGACCATGCTGACCAAAATGCCCCATCTAAAGGAGGAGAGGGGGCGCTGTCCTGTATGGCTGCCAGTCCTGCAGCTCTCCTTTTTTTTCACTTATTTTAGTACGTTAAAAGTGTGGAGTTGGGGGTCTAACCTTCTTATGTGTGGGGGGGTGGGGGGGGAGAGGGGGAAACCGCTTTTTCAAGTCCCTACCTGGTTGGAGAGGCTGCCTTTCTCCAAACAGCAACTTTGACCCGTCCTCGCGGCCTACCAGCAGGGCCTGGAGCGGCGTTTCCAGGGGGGACCTGGCCAGAGCTTCGGCTTCTGCGGCAGCGCAGCGCTGGACGCTATCGTGGAGCCGAGCGGGCGATGCCTTGCCTGGATGGATCGCCGCGCTGGAGCTCCGGAATGCCGAGTCCGCCAATTGAACGTCGCGGAGCTGCAGGCGGCAGCGCTGAACTTTTCCATCAGGAGCCTGGGATCTCTCGCAGAGACTGCCAGTGGGGGAGCTCCATCCAGCGCGGCCTTGTTGGCTCTGGAAGCCGCGGTCTCCGGTAAGGAAGCGGCTGTTCCAGGCATCCCAAGCCGCTGAGAGGGTCTACAGACGCCGGAGTACCATCACCCGGCGAGAGGGCCTGAAACATCGGGCCTCTGTGAAGGCGACGGCGGAGGCCTCATTAGGCCCGACTATGGGTGGACATCGGAATGGGGACTGGACTGTGGAAAGGATTGTAGGAAAGGGGCTGGGAAGCATTGTGGGGGGATGTTTTTTTAATGTTAAACTTCTTCTTTAATGCTATGTTGTATGTTGTGCTGCAAGGACATCTGAATTTCCCCTGAAAAGGGGATTAATAAAGTATTTATCTATCTATCTATCTATCTATCTAAAACCAGCCCCATTTTCTTTAGATAGACACAAAAAATGCTGGAGTAACTCTGCGGGTCAGGCAGCATCTTGGGGAAGAGGAACAGGTGATGTTTTGGGTCGAGATCCCTCATCAGACCCTTACCCCTCTAAACCTTTCCTATCTATGTTCCTTGCAAATATCTGTTAAATTTAAACGAGGTTAGTTCAGAAATACAGAGTGGAAACAGGCCTTGCGGTCCACCGAGTCTGTTCTGACCAGCGATCCCCGTACACTCGTTCAATCCTACACACTAGGGACAATTTACAGATGGCCAAATAACCTACAAAGCTGCATGTTTATGGAATGTGGGAGGAAACTGGAGTGTCCAGCGCAAACCCATACCGTTTTTTTGTAAAAGCTGCCCATCCGATACATTAAACCTTTCCCACATTCACGCATAGGATGGTGGGTGTATGGAATGAGCTACCAGAGGAGGCAGTTGAGGCAGTATTATTGCAAGAAACATTTAGCCAGGTGGAAGGATAGTACAGGGTTAGAGGAATATGGGCAAATGCAGGCAGGTGGGACTAATGCAGACAGGGCATGTTGGCTAGTTTGGGCGAGTTGGGCCGAAGGGCCTGTTTCCATGCTGTATGACTATGACTAGAGACAATTTACAGAGGCCAGTTAACTTATAAACCTGCACAACTTTGGAATGTGGGAGGAAACCGGTGCACCTGCAGGAAACCCACATGGTCACAGGGAGAACATGCAAACTTCATACAGACAGCACCATGGTCAGAATCGCACCCGGGTCTCTGGCGCTGTGAGGCAGCAACTCTACCGCTGTGGTGTGTGTGTGTGTGTGTGTGTGTGTGTAGTTTGCACCCAATGCATGGGCTCCCAGGGTAGTTTCAGTTTCCTCACATATTACAGGGGCCACCGTATTATGTGTGATTCATAAAATCATTGGGAAGTCGGTGGAAATTTGTGTGAATAAATCACAGGCATATTGAGTTAGGAATAAACGCAATATGAATTAGATTGTATAAAATCATGAGGGGAATAGATCGGGTAGACGCACAGAATCTCTTTCCCAGAGTAGGGGAATCGAGAGCCAGAGGGCATAGGTGTAAGGCGAAGGGGAAAATATTTAATATGAATCTGAGGGGTAGCTTTTTCCACAAAAAGGGTAGTGGGTGTATGGAACAAGCTGGCAGAGGAGGTAGTTGAGGCTGGGACTGTCCCAACATTTAAGAAACAGTTGGATAGGTACATGGACGAGAAGGGTCTAATGTAGCTGGAACATGTTGGCCACTGTGGGCAAGTTGGGCCAAAAGGTATGTTTCCACACTGTAGTACTCAATGACTCTATAACTCTATAAATAATATGGTTCGTAGAATCACAAACCCAATGTCCTCCGATGTCAAATTGAATTTGTATATAAAATTATGAGGAATAGATAGGGTAGACACTCAGAACATTTTCCCCAGGGTGTACATTCCCAGCATCAGAAGGCTTGATTATGAGGTGAGAAGGGATATGTTTTGTGGAGATGTTTTTTTGCAATTGTTGGTGGATGCTGGAACATGCTGCCGGGAGTGGCGGTAGAGGCAGATACAATAGTAGCGTTTAAGAGGCTTTTGGACAGGCACATGGAAGAGCAGGGAATAGAGGGATATGGATCATGTACAGGCAGATGGGATTAGTTTAATTTGGCATCATTGTGGGCCGAAGGGCCTGTTCCTGTGCAGTACTGTTTTATGAAATATGACACATTTAAGCGGAACAAGGGCAAATATATGAATGAGGTGAATAAAGGAGCATTAATACAGAGGGTTACACAAAAAGCTGGAGAAACTCAGCGGGTGCAGCAGCATCTAAGGAGTGAAGGAGATAGGCGACGTTTCGGGTCAAGACCCTTCTTCAGATGTGGACTAATTACAGAGGGAATCGCTGTGTATCATTGCCACAGTTCTGACATTCAGTAAGAACATTTCTTACTCATTACTGAATGAGGGCACAGCGAGAGAGTTGCATCTTTACACCATCAGGGTCCGATTCTGACTACGGGTGCTGTCTGTACGGAGTTGGAACATTCTCCCCGTGACCTGCATGGGTTTTCTCCGGGTGCTCCAGTTTCCTCCCACACTCCAAAGACGTGCGGGTTTGTAGGATTAACAAACTCGTCAGGAAGGCCGGCTCCGTCCTGGGGGTGGAGTTGGATTCATGGGAGGTTGGTCTTGGAGGGGATGATGCTCCTCGAACTGCGGAGCATCCTGGACAATACAGCTCACCCCCTCCATGACACACCGGTCAACCTGAGGAGCACCTTCAGCAACAGACTGGTTCCACCAACATGCAGCACAGAACGCCATAGGAGATCCTTCTTCCCTGTGGCTATCAAACTGTACAACTCCTCCCCCTTCTGTCGTGGGGTAGACTGAATCCCCTCCAACCCCCCACACCCCCCCCCCCCCCCAATCTTTGCACATTTTCAATCCTTTCCACTCGTCACATTAATTTCATGTTTCATGCATTTTGTGTTTTATGACTGTTGGCGGATCAATTTTCCTCCTGGGATAAATAAAGTTCTATCGTATCATATAACCATATAACCATATAACAATTACAGCACGGAAACAGGCCATCTCGGCCCTTCAAGTCCATGCCGAACAACTTTTTTCCCTTAGTCCCACCTGCCTGCACTCAATCGTATCGTATTGTATCGTATTGTAAATTGGCTTCTGTAGCTTGTTACCTAGTGTGTAGGATAGAAATAGTGCAGGGGATTGCTGGTCGGTGTGGACTTGGTGGGCCAAAGGGCATGTTTCCACACGAATCTAATCCAACTTCTGATCTTTGTATGACTTCATACTATTTTATGGGTTCATAAAAATCTATCAAATTTACACTCAAAATTGAGTGAACTAATTGATGTTACCGTCTGTGGAAAGTTTCATATTTTTCTTCCCTGCACATTTTGACCTTGAAGTAGAGTCATAGACCTGTACAGCATGGAAACAGGCCATTCGGCCCACCTTGTCCATGCTGACCAAGTTGACATCCTAGGGTGGTCCCATTTTCCTGCTTTTGGATCATAGCCCCCTCAACCCATTATCCATATTTCTGCCCAAACATCATATAAATTATGCAGGAAGGAACTGCAAATGCTGGTTTAAATCGAAGATGGACACAAAATGCTGGAATAATTCAGCAGGACAGGCAGCGTCTCTGGATAGAAGGAATGGGTGACATTCCTTCTGTCCAGGGATGCTACCTGTCCCTCTGAGTTACTCCAGCATTTTGTCACTATCGTATACATTATAATTGTATCTGTTCCAGATGCTCTTTGAATGAAAACTTGCCCACTAAGATCACTCTTAAATCTCACCCCTCTCACATAAAGCATGTGCCGTTTCCCCTGACTCTCAGCCTGAAGAAGGGTCTCGACCTGAAACTATTCCTTTTCTCCAGAGATGCTGTCTGACCCACTGAGTTACTTCAGCTTTTTGTGTCGATCATAAGACTGTGCCCTCTAGTTTTCGAATCCTCTACCCTGGGAAAAAGACTGAGCATTCAGATGATCGCTCATGATCTTTCATACCCCAATAACTTTGGGATCTGTAACATCTGCCTAGTTTGTTGATCAAGTCTTGGCCCACCGAGTCCACGCCGATCACCCCACTTTCACATCTGCTCCCTGCATACTGGGTGCAATATACAGAGGGCCAATTAATCTACAAACCCCTCACGTCTTTGTGATGTGGGAGGAAGCTGGAGCACCTGTAGGAACTCCACCCAGTTACGATGCAATACGTTACGATAGAACTTTGGAAACTGATCTGCCAACAGTCATAAAACATAAAATACATGAAACATGAAATTTAAATTGGCGAGTGCAAAGATTGGGGAGGTGGGGGGAGTCCGTCTCAGTCTACCCCACGAAAGAAAGGAGAGGAGTTGTACAGTTGTATAACCACAGGGAAGAAGGATCTCCTGTGGCGTTCTGTGCCTCAACTTGGTAGAACCAGTGTGTTGCTGAAGGTGCTCCTTAGGTTGACCAGCCTGTCATGGAGGGGATGAGCTGTATCGTCCAGGATTCTCTGCAGTTTGAGGAGCATCCTCCCCTCCAAGACCAACCTCCCGTGAATCCAACTCCACCCCCAGGATGGAGCCAGCCTTTCTGATGAGCGTGTTGATCTTACAGGGAGAAGGTGCAAACACAGGCAGTACCCGAGGTCAGGATTGAACCGGGGTCTCGGGTGCTGTGAGAGCAGAGAGAATTCCTGGAGGGGGTAAAAACCGGTAGCAAAAGAAATGATGTTTTCGAGGTCTGCATGGGTGCAGGATGCAGTCCCAATGCAGTCATTGATGCACCAGAGAAATGGTTACAAGTAATGGAGGGACACAGATTATGTGCAGGTCTATAAGAGATGCACATAAACTGGCTTCATGCTCGGCACATACATTGTTGACTAAAGACTCTATTCATTGCGCTTCTCTGTTCCATGTAATAAGTGTCGTATCTAATGAGAATATTCAGTATCGGTCCGCCTAAACCTACATGATCTCCCGGTTGTTCAACACTTTAACTCCCCCTCCCATTCCCACACTGACCTTTCTGTCCTGGGTCTCCTCCATTGTCAGAATGAGGCCCAGGGCAAATTGGGTGATTAGCACCTCATATTTCGCTTGCAGATAAAAACGCTGGAGAAACTCAGTGGCTGAGGCAGCATCAATGGAGCGAAGGAATAGATGAACTTTCGGGTCGACCCCCTTCTTCAGATTGGTGTGGGGCTGGGGGGGAGCGGGAAGAAGAAAGGAAGAGGCGGGTAGAGTGGGCTGTGGGAGAGCTGGGAAGGGGAGGGGAAAGAGGGAGAAAGCAAGGACTACCTGAAAATGGAGAAGTCAATGTTCATACCGCTGGGGTGTAAACTACCCAAGCGAAATATGAGGGGCTGCTCCTCCAATTTACGATGGGACTCACTCTGGTCATGGAGGAGGCCCAGGACAGAATGGTCGGATTTGGAATGGGAGGGGGAGTTGAAGTGTTGAGCCACCGGGAGGTCAGGTTGGTTATTGCGAACTGAGAGGAGGTGTTGGGCGAAGCGATCGCCAAGCTTACGCCTGGTCTCACCGACGTAGAGCAGTTTCGCTTGGGTAGTTTACACCCCAGCGGTATGAACATTGACTTCTCTAACTTCAAGTAGCCCTTGCTTTCCCTCTCACTCCCTCCCCTCTCCCTTCCCGGTTCTGCCACCAGTCTTACGGTCTCCAGTTACATTTTATCTCTGTACTGCCTAATCCCCTGAAATCAATCTGAAGAAGGGTCTCGACCTGAAACGTCACCCATTCCTTCTCTCCAAAGATGCTGCCTGTCCCATCGAGTTACTCCAGCATTTTGTGTCGACCTTCAAATTAAACCAGCATCTGCAGTTCTTTCCTACACAGTATAAGGATGAGTTCAGTTATATGGAGGTTCTTGTTGGTGGAGGGCAATTAGTTTTGACCTCTGTTGAAGAACCAAGACTCCTCGTGTGAGGGATGCTGGGAGGGTGTGTGTAACCATGGTAAAGATGACTTGGTTGGCATCATGGAATAGGAATCTCTGGGTGTGAATGAGAGCTTCTGGTGTCTCGCAGATCCAAGTACAAACAACTGGCAGCAGTTGCTGCCTAAACACCAGAGAACCAGGTTCAATCCCGACTACAGGTGCTGTCCGTACGGACCTTGTACCTTGTCCTTGTGACTTGAGTACATTTTCCTCGGGAACTCCGTTTTCCTCCCACATTCAAAAGATGTACAGGTTTGTAGGTTAATTGACTTGCTATAATTATAAATTGTCCCTAATGTGTGTAGGACAGTGTTGGGGTGCAGGAATCGCTGGTCAGTGTGGTCACAGTGGGCTGGAAGGGCTTGTTTGCGTGTTAAACTAAACTGGGAGAATGGATGGAGTCAGGTGAGGAACATATCAGTTTGATGGGGAAAGAGTAGGTCAGTAACTGGAGTTTGAGGGGAGACGTGCCAGAGGAGATGTGGCATTTTGTTCATCTGGACAATGTGGGCATTGGTATCGGTCTGGACAGCACAGCATGGCAGATCTTGGCACTGGAGGTGGAAGTGGACTGCGAGACTGTTTGTTCCCAATGACATGTGCTTCCTGGCAACATTCCTGGCAACGTGTTCCAGGCACCGAGCACCTGTGTTGAAAAACCTGCCCCGCACATCTCCTTCAAACTGAGTTTACGCCATGATTCTGAGACTCCCGTCAGAAGAGGCAGACAGCCAAAGGTCCGATCACTCAAGAAGGGTCTCAACCCGAAACGTCACCCATTCCTCCTGCTACCTGTCCCGCTGAGTTTAGTTTAATTTAGAGATACAGCGTGGAAACAGGCCCTTCGGCCCACCGAATCCGCACCGACCAACGATCCCCGCACATTAACACTATCCTTCACACACTAGGGACAATTTACACATACACCAAGCCAATTAACTTACATACCTGTACGGCTTTGGAGTGTGGGAGGGAACCTAAGATCTCGGAGAAAACCCACGCAGTCACGCGAAGAACGTACAAACTCCATACAGACAGCACCCGTGGTCAGGATTGAACCCTGGTCTCTGGTGCTGCCAGCACTGTAAGGCAGCAAATCTACCGTTGCACCACCGTGGCACGTAATCCCTCATCGTAACTCCTCATAAAATAATGATCAAACTTCGAACAGGTAAGTTCTCGTTTAATCTTACTATTTTACTTCGGAGTCGCGTGAGTGACTACGTGAAGATTTTAAAGCTCTGTGTTTTTTATGTCATAGATTCATTCCATACGACACTCTGTTTAGTCAATACAGCAGTGAGTAAATAGTATTTTAAAACATTGTTTCAATTTATGTACTAAGTCTTTTAATCATAAAAAGAACATTTAAAAAAAAATAATAACCCCTCTATCCCAGGGGAAAATATTTAAACAAAAGTGATAATGATATCAAATGATAACATAAATCGAAAATATAAATCGATAATATAAAACAAAGCAAGCATTTAAAGCGACCCCAACACTGCGTGTCCAAATCCTAGCACCGTGACAACAGGCTTATCGTAGAACTTTGAAAAAGTTTCTTCTTTACACCACCCTGCGGCCTCTAAATTTTATCGAGTGGTACATCCTGTACCTTCGCAGCGGACGCAGCTGCAGCCCTAGTGGAGTGAAACTTAAACACATCAGTGTCCACTCCTGCTAAATCCAAAACCTGTTCTGACCATCTAGAAATGGTTTGAACTGCAACGTTTGTATGTGGTTTTTTGTGCGTTATCAGTAACGCTGTCTCAGCACCTCGGAGATTTTGATTACTTCAATCAATCAATCAGTTTTATTCAGTGTGAATGAATTTGTCAGCAGTGGTACAATGATAAAGTGGTACAATGATAACTGTACAATGATAATATATTCAATATATTTAGTTAAATGCTTAACTACTCACAATGTTTCATTGACAGGATATGCTTTAAACATTACCTTGGCTCCAGTTTTTCCTGGTCTGCTTTGTTTGGTCAGATCATAAACATAAAACACAATGTTATCTGAAGCCACATGCATGCAATCTAACCGTAACAATTGCAAACTTTGTACTCTTTGAGCTGACACTAATGCCATTACATTACTACCTTGAATGTTAACCTTTGCAAAGACATTGATGTAATTGGAGTCCATTGCCTAAGCAAAGTGAGAACAATGCCAACATCCCAAATTCCTGGACAAACGTATTACAAGTGTGAGGTCTAAAATAATTCTACAACCCCCATCTTTCTTTGTGTCTGGGGAAAATATTTGATACAAATTGTTGTGGATCCTCACTTGATTTCTCGATACCTCCTTTTACACCAATTCTTAACTTCTTTATCAATTTGAATTTTTTCCAAATACGATTAGGCTTATTCTGTCCTGATGGATCAATACCTTCTACAAAATCAATGGTTGATCCTAAGACAGTACCTAATATAACACGGTCAGATGTTATACAGTCCTATTTATCATAAAACATTTATAGACTACCACCAATCTGAGGTTCATCCAAAGATTCTTCTGTAATAGGATAAAGTTTTTGTACCTCTCCAACCGGACGTGGTGGTCTCCTTCTCCCAACATATGGGTAACATTCGGCTGTGCTGGTTGGTAATATTTCCTTACCATACTCCTGCCTCGGCTTGTTCCAGCTCCAAATCAAATTCCCCTACTTATTTGACTGGCCCTTTCTTTGGCCCAACGGAAGGGTTTCATGAGGTCAATAGTCTTTGCCTCTTTATCAACCTCTTTATTTATTAAAACAGATTTCCTCCGAACAAATAACCAGGAGCTTGAACATTGCTTGATCTGCACAAACCTGCAAATCTTGGATGTAAAATAGGCTGAATGGCAATCTTCCTCATACAATTAATCTTAAATATTGAGTTGCAGAATAATGCCAACATATCCTTCTGAACTTTGGTCATTCCACAATCTTCCACTTGCTTTCCAAAAGCAGTGATCCCAGCCAAAATCATATTTCCTGTGCCCGCATCATTGATAACATTGGCGCCAAAAACCAAATTTACCGTAGGTACCTTCAGTGAGGTATAATAATTCTGCTATATCAATCAAAACAGCTTCTTGAAGTTGGTGAGGGACCAAATAATTTATGTTGGCCGCCAGGTTTTCTTCCATGGCCTCACCGCCTCCTCCAGGTATAGAAAACTTTGTGCCACATCAGACACACCTGGAACAATATTTTTGTATTGTGGTGGGTACTCATGACCGAAAACACCACCTTCAGGATCAGTCTCATGCAGCCCTGGTACTCCTGAGACTTTGCTCAAGGATTTTCTCCAGCCCAATCCCGGGTACTGGAGTTTTAAATTCCCAATTTAAACTGGCACCATATTCATGATATGGTACCCCCTCAGGGGCTGCCTGGGAATATTCTGGGTTTTTAGACCCTTGGTTGATTATTGTTTGGGTATTTTCCCCATTTGTGTCTAATCTAAGCCATAAGGCTTTTTTCTCTCTGGAGGACTTTCAGAATCAGATTCATCAGAACCCACAGGCCTTTCAGATTTTCTTTTACATTTTTTAGGCACTGGGTTTTCCTCCGTGGTTTCTGTTTGTGGAGCAACCAAAGGCTCACTAACGGGTATTTCAATGGCCACCGGTATCGGAACCGCCTCCGCAATAATCTGCTGTCCCGACTCTTCTTCACCCCGGGACGCACGTTTTTACCCGCGATTTTTTTAACTTTCTCCATTTTATTTTTAAACTCCTCCTGGTTTACCCACCAGCCTACGGAGTTTTGAAAACGCCCTGGAAGCAAAAATAATTTACTTACCTGTGGGCCGTTTCCTTACCGCTGTGTGGAGCTGCGCTCTGCAGCTCTTTCCCTACCGACAGCGTCGACGTAATTCTGATCAAGCGCCAGGCGGGCTTCTTCACGTAGTCACTCACGTAACTCCGAAGTAAAATCTGTCAATCTCCACTTTAATAATATCCATTGACTAGGCCTCCACAGCCGTCTGTGGCAATGAATTCCACAGATTCACCACACTCTTACTAAAGAAATTCCTCCTCATCTCCTTTCTAAAGATACATCCTTTTATTCTGAGGCTATGACTTCTGGTCCTAGACTCCCACTAGTGTAAACATCCTCTCCACATCCACTCTATCCAAGCCTTTCACTATTCGATAAGATTCAATGAGGTCCCCCCTCATCCTTCTAAACTGTGGGCCCTGGTTCTGGACTCCCACAACATCCGGAACATGTTGCCTGCCTCTAGCATGTCCAAACCCTTAATAATCTTCAATAAGATCCCCCCTCATCCTTCTAAACTCCAGCGAGTACAGGCCCAGTGCCATCAAATGCTCATCAAATGTTAACCCACTCATTCCTGGGATCATTCTCGTAAACCTGCTCTGGACCCTCTCCAACGCCAACACATCCTTCCTCAGATATGGGGCCCAAAACAGCTCACAATATTCCAAATGTGGTCTGCAGTCCAGGTTGAAGCCAACTTGCAACTCCTAGCTGTACGTGTTCATCATTCATAGAGTCATAGACATCTGTCCTGAGCTCAGAATCATTTGGAGGCAGAGTAAGCTGGTTTAGTTTAGAAATACAGCACAGAGACCCATCATCCCACAGAGTTCATACTAACCAGCAATTATCCCATGCACCAGCAGCACTATCCTACACAATAGGGACATTTCTGGAGCGTGGGATGAAACTGGAGCACCCAGATAAGACTGACAGTCACAGAGAGAACATAGAAACTCTATGCAGACAGCACCCATAGTCAGGACTGAACTCAAGTGTCTGGCACTGGAAGGTATCAACATTACCACTGCACCACACCACCCCCATCATATGTAGTTCCACCACCACCCCACTAGTGTGTTCCAGGCACCCACTGCTCTGTATTAAAAAATCACACATCTCCTTCGAATTGAGTCTGTGCCACAGTTCTGAGCCTCCTGTCTGAACAGGGTGTGCAATCCTTAGACAATCTTCATTCCCCACCCACAGAGTCTCAACTCATGCCCTTTGGGAAACATTGGAACTTATAGAGCCGTACAGCACAGGCCCTTCAGCCCAACTCAGCCACACCAACAAAGATACCACAACAACCTTAGGCCCATTTGCCTGCATTCATTCCATATCCCTTGTGGCATCAGTTTAGTTTAGAGGTACAGCACAGAAACAGGCCCTTTATCCCACCGAGTCCACACCGACCAGTAATCCTCACACATTGACACTATCCTACACACACTAGGGACACTTTAAAATGTACCCAAGCCAATTAGCCTATAAACCTGTAGGTATTTAGAGTGTGGGAGAAAACCAGTTACCAGAGAAAATCCACAGGTCACAGGGAGAACATGCAAACTCCATACAGACAGCGCCCATAGTCAGGATCGAACCCGGGTCTCTGGTATTATCAGGCAGCAGCTCTACGATACGATAAGATATGATATAACTTTATTTATCCCAGGAGGGAAATTGATCCGCCAACAGTCATAAAACACAAGATACATGAAATTAAAGTGCTGAGTGGAAAGGATTGGGGATGTGCAAAGATTGGGGAGGGGTGGAGGGGGGAGGGGTGGAGGGGGGAGGGGAGGCAGTCTACCCCATGACAGAAGAGGGACGAGTTGTACAGTTTGATAGTGTCAGGGATCAAGGATCTCTGACGCTATCAGACAACTGCGGCGTTCTGTGCTGCATCTTGGTGGAACCAGTCTGTTGCTGAAGGGGCTCCTCAGGTTGACCAGTGTGTCATGGAGGGGGTGAGCTGGAGTGTCCAAGAGCTCACTGCACCACCCACACCATGCCAGCTGACAGGGGCAGAACTGCCTTGTGATAAGGTGGATAACCTTTATTTCCCACCTACAGAGTCTCACCTCATGCCCATTGGGAAACCTTGGAACTTATAGAGCCATAGAGCATGGAAACAGGTCCTTTTTGCCTGCATTTGTTCCACACCACTATGGCATCAGCCATGGCACCAGATCACACAACAGAAGCTTTTCACTGTCCCTCAGTACACATGGCAATAAACTAAACTCAATAATGACCACACTGGCACACGCACAGTTTGGTGAACTCACTCAATGGGGTTCATTTCTCGAGTCAAACAAAACAGATCACTCATCCTTACTCCTCCCTCCCCCTCCCCCTCCCACCCCCTTCTGTACTCCAAGGTTTATAGGGTTAGGCATGTGGGTGATTTTTAAGGCAGAGATAGACAAATTGTTGATTAGAACGGGTGTCAAGGGTTATGGGGAAAAGGCTGAAAAATAGGATTAGGAGGCAGAGACCAGCTATGTTTGAGTGGCGGAGCAGACTCAATGGGATGAAATGTGAGGTTATCTACTTTGGTAGCAAAAACAGGATGGCAGATTAGTATCTAAATGGAGTCAAATTGGGAAAAGGGGAAGTACAACGGGATATGGCGGTCCTTGTACATCAGTCAATGAAAGTAAGCATGCAGGTACAGCAGGCAGTGAAGGAAGTGAATGGCGTGCTGGCCTTCAGTTATGATCAGCCATGATCACATTGAATGGCGGTGCTGGCTCGAAGGGCCGATGGCCTACTCCTGCACCTATTGTCTATTGTCTATTGCCTAATTCTACTCCAATATCTTGTGATCGGGTTAATTGGTCCAATGACCCTTGATTGGACTTGGCTGTAGCTGGTTTGCATGTGGTCGGAAGTGGAGCAGACTTTAAAGGGGCTGTGTGGGCACATCTTATAAACCTTTCCTGTCCATGTATCTGTTCAAATGTCATTTAGATGCTGTGGAGGCTGGCATTGGGTATATTTAAAGCAAAGATGGATAGATTTCTGATCGTTATGGGCATCAAAAGTTAATGGGAGAAGGCAGGAGAATGGGGTTGAGAGGGGGAAAAGGCTTAAGAAGTTTGGCATGTGCCCTACAACCCTCACCAACTTCTACAGAAGCGCTGGAGAAAGTGTTTTATCGGGCTGCATCACAGCTTGGTTTGGGAACAGCTCCATCCAAGAGAGCAAGAAACTTGGAGAAAGTTGTGGCCTCCATCTACACTTCACACTGCCTCCGCTTGGTCAGCAGCATTATCAAGGACCAGTCCCGCCCCTGTCACTCTCTCCTCCCCCTTCTCCAATCAGGCAAAACGTTTGAAAATGCATACCTCCAGATTCAGGGACAGCTTCTTCCCAGCTGTTACCAGGCAACTGAATGGTCCTCTCCCATCTACATCATCTTTAATTTGACTTTATCAGACATAATCTCACGCTAAATGTTGTAGCCTTTATCCTGTATCTGCACACTGCGGACGGCTTGATTCTAATCATGGACAGTATTTTCTTTGATTGGATTGATTGCGTGTATACGCTTTTTACTGAACCTTGGTACATGCGACAATAATAAACTATGATGAACTAAACACAACTAGATCAGCCATGATCGAATGGCGGAGTAGACCCAATGGGCTGTATGACCTAATTCTGATCATACAATGGCTAGAATATAAAAACACGGATGTAATGCTGAGGATTTATAAGGCCGCATTTGGAATATTGTGAGCAGTTTTTGGCCCCGTATCTGAGGAAGGATGTGCTGGCTTTGGAGAGGGTCCAGAGGAGGTTTACAAGAATGATCCCAGGGACCCAGGAACTATAGCTCAGACCCCCTAGTCCTGGCTACATCCTCATAAATCTTCTCTGAACCCTTTCAAGCTTGACAATATCTATCTTATAACACGGTGCCCAGAACTGAACACAATATTCTAAAAGCGGTCTCACCAACATCTTAGACAACTGCAACATTATCTCCCAACTTCTATACTCAATAGTCTGACTGATGGCCAATGTGCCAAAAGCCATTTTGACCACTTTATCCACTTGCGACTCGACCTTCAAGGAACCATGCCCCTGTACTCCTAGATCCCTCTGCTCTACAAAACTCCCCAGAGGCCTACCATTCATTGTGTAGGACCTGCCCTTGTTAGACATCCCAAAATTCAACACCTCAAATTTCTCTGTGTGGTCTCACCTCCACTAGGAAACATGCACTCAGCCCCATCTTACTGAGGGAGCTAACCAGATTTAATGGGATATGGGATAAACACAGGCAAATGAAACTAGCTCAGATGGGACATCTCACTCGGCATGGACGAGTCGGGCCGAAGGGCCTGTTTCCATGCTGTAAGGCTCAATGATTCTATAACAGGCTGGGCTTTAAGCACAAAGTGTCCAGTCTCGACCTATAACGTCACCCATTCCTTCTCTCCAGAGATGCTGCCTGACCCGCTGAGTTACCCACTGCCTGACACGCATTTTGTGTCCATATGCAGCATACATAGGTCCTGGTTGTAGGTCTCAGTTGATCTTATCGGTCTTTTACCCAGGGTAGGCGAATCAGGACCTTGAGGGCAGATGTTTAAGGTGAATGGGGAAAGATTTTATAGGAGCCTGAGGGACTACCTTTTAACACAGAAAGTGATAGGTATATGGAACGAGCTGCCGGAGGAGGTAGTTGACACAGCAGCAATAACATAATTGAAGACATATGGGCGGCTACATGTGTGGGAAAGTGTATTGGCTAAATGCAGTTAAATGGGATTAGCTTAGATAGGCAGGTACAATAACAATATTTCTAAAGGCACTTGGACAGGGTCATGGAGAGGCAAGGTTTAGAGGGATATAGGCCAACCATGGGCAAATGGGATAACAAGGTATACAAGGGCAGCATGGTGGCACAGTCTTACAGTTGCTGCCTGAGAGCACCAGAGACCCGGGTTCGATCCCGACAACTGGTGCTGTCTGTATGGAGTTTATACATTCTCCCCATGACTTGCATGGGTTTTCTCCAGGAGCTCCGGATTCTTCCCACATTCCAAAACACATGTTGGTTTGTAGGATAATTGGCTTAGGTAAAATTGTAAATAGTTCCTAGTGTGTGTTGATTAGTGTTCGTGTGCGGGGATTGCATGTCGGGGCGGATTTCATGGTCCAAAGGGCCCATTTCCACGCTGTATCTCTAAACTAAACTAAAATTGAAAGGAACTGCAGATATTGGTTAATACCAAAGAAAGACACACAATGCTCCACAACTGAGTGGGCCAGGCAGCATCTTTGGAGAACATGGACAGGTGACCTTTTGAGTCGGGTCGAAGGAAGGATCCAGCCCAAAATTTCACCTATTCATGTTCTCCAGAGATCCATTGAGTTACTCCAGCACTTTGTCATAAAGTCATAAGGAATAGGATTAGAATTAGGCCATTCGGCCCATCAAGTCTACTCTGCCATTCAGGACTGTCTTATGAACAAAGACTGCATAGACTCGGTTTATACTCTCTAGAATTTAGGAGATTGAGAGGCGATCTTATAGAAACTTACAAAATTCTTAAGGGGTTGGACAGGCTAGATGCAGGAAGATTGTTCCCGATGTTGGGGAGGTCCAGGACAAGGGGTCACAGCTTAAGGATAAGGGGGAAAACCTTTAGGACCGAGATGAGAAGGACTCTTTTCACACAGAGAGTGGTGGGTCTCTGGAACTCTCTGCCACAGAGGGTAGTTGAGGCCAGTTAATTGGCTATATTTAAGAGGGAGTTAGATGTGGCCCTTGTGGCTAAGGGGATCAGAGGGTATGGAGAGAAGGCAGGTACGAGATACTGAGTTGGATGATCAGCCATGATCATATTGAATGGCGGTGCAGGCTCGAAGGGCCGAATGGCCTACTCCTGCACCTAATTTCTATGTTTCTATGTTTCTATTCAATCACGGCTGATAAATCTCACCCTCTTAACCCCATTCTCTTGCCTTCTGACACCCGTACTAATCAAGAATCTATCTATCTCTGCCGTAAAAATATCCACTGACTTGGTCTCCACAGTCTTCTGTGACAAAGAATTAACAGATTCACCACCCTCTGACTGAAGGCATTTCTCACCATGTCCTTCCTAAAAGAACATCATTTAATTCTGAAGCTATGACCTCTAGTCCTAGACTCTCCCACTAGTGGAAACATCCTCTCCACATACATTCTATCCAAGCCTTTCACTATTTTGCATGTTTCAATATCCCCCCCCACCCCTCATTCTTCTAAACGTGTCCAGGATGCTCCATAGTTTGAGGTGCATTCTTCCCTCCAAGACATCCTTCCATTAATCCAACTACTGTACACTCCCAGGACGGTGCCAGCCTTCCCGGTGAGTTTGTTGATCGTATAGGCATCTGCAGCCTTCGTCCTGCTGCCTCAGCACATGGCAGCGGAGAAGATAGCTTGGACGGGGCATCTGGGCCGGCATGGACTCGAATGGGCCGAAGAGCCTGTTATCCTGCTGTATGACTCCACGACAATTTGCTCCCGATCAGACCTCAGTCCAATGTCAATTGAGGACTGCCAGACATTAGAAAGATCATCCTTTAATAATATAATGAAATAATAATCCACCCTCAATAAAATTAGATTATATTGTGTAATAAAGTTATGACAGGATGGGATATCTGGCAGTAAAGCTTAAAGTGGAATGATAATGGGAAATGACACTGATAGTCACTGGTGGTGAAAGGAGAAATGCCTTTAGTCAGAGGATACGCTAGAGGCAGGACACATGTTCCCGATGTTGGGGGAGTCCAGAACCAGGGGCCACAGTTTAAGAATAAGGGGTAAGCCATTTAGAACGGAGACGAGGAAACACTTTTTCTCACAGAGAGTCGTGATTCTGTGGAATTCTCTACCTCAGAGGGCGGTGGAGGCTGGTTCTCTGGATACTTTCAAAAGAGAGCTAGATAGGGCTCTTATAGATAGCGGAGTCAGCGGATATGGGGAGATGGATGATCAGCCATGATCACATTGAATGGCGGTGCTGGCTCAAAGGGCCGATTGGTCTACTCCTGCACCTATTGTCGATTGTCTATTGTACAGAGCTTGTACGTTCTCCCCCTGACCTGCTTGAGTTTTCTCTGAGATCTTCGGTTTCCTCCCACAATCAAAAGACGTAGGGAGTTTGCAGGTTAAGTGGCTTGGTACGAGTGTAAATTGTCCCTAGTGTGTGTAGAATAGCGTTAATGTGCTGGGGTCATTGGTCTGTGCGGACTCGGGGGGCCAAAGGGCCTGTTTCTGTGCTGTATCTCTAAACTAAACTAAAACTAAACTAAACTCACCCTGGGCTATGTCTGCCTCCCTGTCTTTAGATTACGTCCGTGCCTCCCAGGCCCTGATGATCATCTCCATCATCCTGGGCTTCTTTGCGGCCATCATCACTCTATTCGGGCTGCAGTGCATCCAGTTCGGGACGTCGGACCCCGTGGCGAAGGCAAGGATAGCCTCCGGGGGTGGAGCGCTGTTTATCGTGGCAGGTGCGTGGTTGTGGGGCGGCTGAGATGCCTCTGGGAGGCCCGGTGTGCGTCAGTCAGCGGCTGGAGTGGCTTGACGCTGGAGGTGTGGGGGTCATGAAGTCAGAGGGCGAGGAAACAGGCCACTCGGCCCACCATGTCCACACCAACACCTCGACTTCCTTCCTTCGGAGACTAAGGGAATTCGGCAGTGACTCTTACAAACCTCTACAGACGCACCACAGGTTCATAGGTTCTAGGAGCAGAATTGGGCCATTCGACCCATCAAGTCTACTCCGCGTATATGGAGAACAAGCATAGGTGATGTTTCGGGTCAGGACCCTTCTTTAGACTTTTCCTTCTGAAGAAGGGTCTCAACCTGAAACATCACCTACCCATGTGCTCCAGATAATGTCTGAACTGCTGAGTAACTCCAGCATTTTAAGTCTTTATTCAAAGCATACTGTTGAGTTGCATCGGAGCTTGGTTTGGGAACTTCCCAGCCAGTCAAGAGTGTTTTATTGTCATGTGTCCCAGATAGAACAATGAAATTCTTGCTTGCTGCAGTACAATAGTATATGTAGACATAGTACACTGTAAACAATATGATAAACGAGAGAAAAAAAAGTTCAGCGTGTATATACACACATACTCACAAGTAAACACACACATATATATACACATATAGAAATATACATATATACATATATACATAATATACACATACTCAAAAAACAAACATTAGTAGTGAAATAATAATAATAATAATAACAGTAGACTATTATAGTTCAGAGCTTATTTGAGGTTGTAGTGTTTAATAGCCTGATGGCTGTAGGGAAGAAGCTGTTCCTGTGACGTTTACAGTTTTCAGTCCATCACACAGACCAGACTCCCCACCATTGTATCAATCTGCATTTCACCCTGCCTCAGAAAATCAGCCAGCATAATCAAAGACGTCATTCCTTTGTCTCCCTGCTGCCGGCCAGCAGAAGGTACAGAAGCTAGAACGTGTGCACCACCAGGCTCAGAAAACAGCCTCTTCCCTTCTGTTATCAGGCTTCTAAACGGTCCTTCCATAAGCTCGGGTACATTCTTTGTGAGGAAAACATTCTTTACACAGAGAGTGGTGAGTCTCTGGAATTCTCTGCCACAGAAGGTCGTTGAGGCCAGTTTATTGGCTATATTCAAGAGGGAGTTAGATGTGGCATTTGTGGCTAAAGGGTTCAGGGGGTATGGAGAGAAGGCAGGTACGGGATACTGAGTTGGATGATCAGCCATGATCATATTGAATGGCGGCGCAGGCTCGAAGGGCTGAATGGCCTACTCCTGCACCTATTTTTCTATGTTTCTATGTTTCTATGTACTGTCCGATTCACCTCTATCCCATTGCAGACATTGGACTTTCCCTGTGGAACTGGTGCGCTACAATGCTGGGAACTATATTCTGCATTCTGTATCTTCCCCTTTGCTGCCCTGTCCATTGCACTTATGTTTGATTTTTTTGTATTTATTTATGGTATATCTGATCTGTTTTGATAGCATGCAAAACAAGGCTTTTCACTGCACCTCGAAACACATGACAATTAAGAACCTAAACCCTAAGCCTGACCAGTGGGCACCCATCAATATTAGTTCCAGGGACGGCACGGTGGCGCAGCGGTAGAGTTGCTGCTTTACAGCGCCAGAGACCCGGGTTCGATCCCGACTATGGGTACTGTCTGCATGGAGTTTGTACGATCTCCCTGTTGATCGTGTGGGTTTTCTCCGGGTGCTCTGGGTTCCTCCCACACTCCAAAGACGTACAGGCTTGTAGGTTAATTGGCTTCGGTAAAATTGTAAATTGTTCCTATTGTGTGTAGGATAGTGCTAATGTGAAGGGATCGCTGGTCAGCGCGGACTTGGTGGGCCGCTGGCCCTATTTCCATGCAGTATTTCTAAACTAAACTGAACTAAACTTCAACATCTTGTCCCATAAAATTCAATGCCATGGCAATACCAGGCCTCGTCCCGGCACTTCTTAAATGCACTCAGTAACTCTATTTCCACCACTTTCCCTGGAAGTGTGTTCCAGGTACTCAAGTCTCTCAGGATGAAGAGGATCCCTCTCAAATCCCCTCTAAATCACTCCCCTCACATACCCTGTGTCCTCTAGTTTTATTCATAGGGCCATCCATCCAATCATAGAGGTGTGGAGTGCTGAAGCAGGCCCTGTGACCCACCTTCTCCATGCCAACCAAGCTGGCATTGTGAGCAGGTCCCATTTGGCCCATATCTCTTTAGACCCTCCCCATCCATATATCTATAACATAAAACAAAATGAGGAAGAATTTCTTTAGCCAGATGATGTGGAATTCTTTGCCACAGATGCCAGTGGAGGCCAAACCAATGGCTATTTTTAAGGGAGAGATTGACAATTTCTTGATTAGTACGTGTGTCTGGGGATATGGGGAGCAGGCAGGAGAATGGCATTGAGAGGGAAATGTAGATCAGCTATGATTGAATGGCGGAATAGACTTGATGGGCCGAATGGCCTAATTCTGCTCCTATCACTTGTGAACTTATAAACTTATGAAAAAGGATGGGTGACATTTCAGGTTGGAATCCTTCTTTAGACCTATCATTTTTCTCCAGAGTTGCTGCCTGACTCGCTGAGGTACTCCAGCACTCTGTGTATATATTGAGTAAAAATCTGCAAGGCAGGAGAATGGGGGTTGAGAGGGAAAGGAAGATCAGCCAGGCAGAGTAGACTTGATGGGCCAAATGGCATAATTTGCTCCTATGAATTTAGGAATAGAACTGTCCAGCACAGCATTGGGGCACAGCGTCTGTGCCAAATATGACGCAAAGACAAGAGTTAATCTGCCTGCATGTGATCCATATTCCTCCATTCCCTGCATATCCATGTGCCGATCCAAAATCCTCTTCAACACCACTATTGTGTCACCATCCCTGACAATCCGTTTCAGGCAACCAGCATATGTCCAAATGTCTTTAGAAATTTGCCACTCCATTTGCTCCTTTAGTTTGGTGCAGCAGGATGTTGCAGCGTTGGAGTTGCTGCCTCACAGCGCCAGAGACCCGGGTTTGATCCTGGCTCCAGGCGCTATCTGTACAGAGTATGTACATTCTCAATGCGACCGCGTGGGTTTACTCCGGTTTCCTCCCACACTCCAAAGATGTGCGCTGTTTGTAGGTTAATTGACTTTGATAAAAAAAATTTAAAATTGCTAGTGAGTAGGATAGTGCTCGTGTACGAGGGTGATCACTGGTCGGCACAGACTCGGTGGGGTGATGGGCCCATTTAAGTGCTGTATCGCTAAAGTCTAAAGGTTCCTCTGGCAGCTTGTTCCAGACAGGGAACACCTTCTGAGTAAAAACGTTGCCCCTAATGTCCCTCTTAAATGTTTCCCCTCTCACCTGAAGCCTGTGCACTCTAGTTTTAGAAATCTCACTCTGGGGAAGAAAGAGTCAAGACTGTTTTATTGTCGTGTGTCCTAGATAGAACAATGACATTCTTACTTGCTGCAGCACAACAGAACATAGTAAACAATATGATAAACGAGAAAGACTGTGAGCGTCTGATAAGGGGATGCATTTCCTGCATTTAACCCTATCTATATCGCTCATAGTCTTAGAACTGTATAGGTTACAGTATGGAGACAGGCCCTTCAGCCCAACGTACCCACACCGGCCAACATGTCCCATGTACATGAGTCCCACCTGCCTCCATTTGGCCCATATCCTTCTCAACCTGTCCTATCCATGTACTTGTCTAAATGCTTCTTAAATATTGCGATAGCCCCTGCCTCAACTACTTCCTCTTGCAGCTCGTTCCATACACCCACCACCCTTTGTGTGAAAAAGTTACCTCTCAGCTTCTTATTAAATCTTTCCCCCCCTCACCTTTAACATATGTACTCTGGTTTTCAATTCCCCTACTCTCCAAGGGGTTGAGTTTTCAACATGTTGGGGTGGGGGCTGAGGGGGGACAGGGAGCTGTGGGTGGGTGGTTGGGAGGTTTGGAGCGTTGTCGTTGGGGAGAGGGTGGGTGGCAGTGAGCTCTGGGCTCAGACTGTTTCCTTACCCGTGTGCGTTCCTCTCCACAGCGCTGACCGCGATGGTCCCGGTCTCCTGGTACGCCTTTAACATCACACGGCAGTTCTACGATGTACTCTACCCAGGAACAAAGTGAGTCCCACCTTCCGCAGGAGCTGATGATGGATCGATGGTGTGGGCTGTAAGAGGAATCTGTGAGCTCAGAGTTTAGTTTAGTTTAGTTTAGAGGTACAGCACAGAAACAGGCCCTTCGGCCGCGCTGACCAGCTACCCCAGCACATTAACACTACCTTACACACACCAGGGACAATTTACATTTCTACCAAGCCAATTAACCTACAAACCTGTACGTCTTTGGAGTGTGGGAGGCAACCGAAGATCTCGGAGAAAACCCATGAGGTCACAGGGAGAACGTACAAACTCTGTGCAGACAGCACCGGTAGTCGGGATCAAACCCGGGTCTCCAAGACTGCAAGCGCTGTAAGGCAGCAACTTTACCGCTGCGCCACCGTGCCACCATAGTGTATTGAACGAGCTGACAGAGGAAGTCGTTTAGTTTCGTTTTAGTTCAGTTTAGAGATACAATGCGGAAACAGGCACATCAGCCCACCATGTCCGTGCCGACCAGCGATCCCCGCACATTAACACTATCCTACATACATCAGGGAAATTTACAATTTTACCAAAGCCAATTCCAGCTAAAACAATCCAAACTCTCCTCATAACTAATACCTTTCTCTCCGAAGTCTCCATATCTGTCCCGTATTGGGGCGACCAGAACTGGACACCAGAAATGCTCCAAATGTGGCCTTGACCAAAGTCGAGAGCTGCAGCATGATCTCTTGACTCTTATACTCAATACCCCGGCCAATGGAGGCAAGCATACTGTATGCCTTCTTTAGTTCAAGTTAGAGATACAGCAGGGTAACAGACCCTCCCGCCCATCCTGTCCGCATCGACCACCCTTCCCTGTACACTAACACTACACTACGCATGCTCAGGGCAATTTACAATTTGATCAAAGCCAATTAACTTACAAATCTGTACGCCTTTGGTGTATGGGAGGAAACTGGAGCACCCAGAGAAAGCTCAGGACTTTGGATAGGGCACAATGCCACACAGTATCATTCAATCGCATTTATTTTGAGAGGACTGGAATATAAAATCAGGGATATCATGCTGAGCCTTGCAAAGGCACTGGTCAGACAAACTTTTTCACCCAAACAGTTGTGAATTTGTGGAATTCTCTGCCACGGAAGGCAGTGGAGGTCAATTCACTGGATGGATTTAAGAGAGAGTTAGACAGAGTTCTAGGGGCTAACGGAATCAAGGGATATGGGGAGAAGACAGGCACGGGTTACTGATTGTGGATGATCAGCCATGATCACAATGAATGGCGGTGCATGGTTGAAGGGCCAAATGGCCTCCTCCTTTTCTATGTTTCTATATATGTTTGGATGGGGTACACTACCTACACGGCATCTTCTAGATATTGGACGGGGCACCGATGGATGGGGCACTGTACCCACACTTCATCTCTGGACTTTGAAAGGGGCATAGTGTCTACCTAATCTCCTGGACTTTGAACAGGCATAATACCACACTGTATCTTCTAGACTGTGGATGGGGCAAGGTGCCTATGGACTTTGGATGGGTGTGGCACAATGTCCACACTGTCCACAATGGCTTCTAATCTGAACTATGGACAGGGCAGGATGCCTGACCTCCTCTGGTCTTTGGATAGTGCAATGTGCCAACTACTCAAAATGATGAGAGGCAGAGACAGAGAAGACAGTTGACCATTTTCCCCAGGGTGTAAATATCAAATACTAGTTTTAAGGTGCGAGAGACAATGTTTAAAGGAGATGTGAGGGGCAAGTATCTTTACACAGAAGGTGTGGAGGCCTGGAACACGCTTCCAGGGCTGGTGGTGGAGGCAGATATGACAGCAGCATTTTGGAGACTTTGTATACTATATGCATACGGATATGCAGGGAATGGGGAGAACAAGAAAACTCCAAACAGCGTCTGTGGCCCCAGAAGGGCAAACACATGGCAATCACCCCGTACACTAACACTATCCTACACACCAGGGACAAATTACAATTTGCAGAAGCCAATTAACGTACAAACCTGTGCGTCTTTGGTGTGAGCACCCGGAGAAAACTCACACGGTCGCAGGGAGAACGTACAAACTCCGTACAGACAGCGCCCGTAGTCAGGATCGAACCTGGGTCTCTTGTGCTGTGAGGCAGCAGCTCTACCCTCTGTGCCACCGTGCCACCAATCGCCGGCTGGGCATTGCAGTGATTGAGGACAACGTTTCAACTTGTGTTTTATCGTTGTTTGCTGCTTTGAAAGATTTGTTTCAAAAATTCAAAGCGTAGGTTCATAAGTGGTCGGAGCAGAATTAGGCTGTTCGGCCCATCAAGTCTACTCCGACAATCAATCGTGGCTGGTCTATCTCTCCTGCCTTCTCCCCATAACCCCTGACACCCATACTAATCAAGAATCTATTTATCTCTGCTTTAAAAATACCCATTGACGGCCCCCACAGCCTTCTGTGGCAATGAATTTCACAGATTCACCACCTTCTGACAATATAGATTTCTCCTCATCTCCTTCTGAAAAGAACGTCCTTTATATCTGAGGCAATGAGGTTCTTCTGCACAGTACATTAAATAATGCAAGGTGGGTAAACCATGGATTAGATGCCAGGTGTCCATACCTGCGGCTTAGCCTGGGTTGGGATTCGAGCCCTGCCAGTCTCTTGTCTGCGAAAACAGAGATAGTGTGGGCTGTGCGACAGAGATAGGGTGGGACTCGGATTTGAAGCCTTCAAATATTGTCTCATGTGATCAGCATGTCCAGCCTCGCATTTAGTTTAATTTAGAGATACAGCGCGGAAATGGTCCCTTCGGCCCACCAAGTCCGTGCTGACCTGCAGTTCCCGCACACTAACACTAGGGACAATTTACAATTTTACCAACCCAATTAACCCAGAAACCTGTACATAGTTGGAGTGTTGGAGAAAACACTACCTCACACACACTGGGGACAATTTACATTTCTACCATACCAATTAATCTACAAACCTGTACGTCTTTGGAGTGTGGGAGGAAACCGAAGATCTAGGAGAAAACCCATGCGGTCACGGGGAGAGTGTACAAACTCCGTACAGACAGCACGTAGTCAGGATCGAACCCGGGTCTCTGGTGCTGGGAGGCAGCAACTCTACCCGTTGCGCCACCGTGCCGCCCTGTGAGTGTGAAGGAGCGAGAGACGGGGAGGTTGTTGCCACTGACCATAGCTACTCTTCCTCTCTGTGAAGGTTTGAACTGGGACCAGCACTCTACATTGGCTGGGCCGGTGGAGCACTGCAGCTGATCGGAGGGATCTGTCTCTGTCTTGCTTGTAAAAGAGCCACGGGTGCAACTGGGTAAGTGTCTAAAGAGGAACCCCCAGTCCCAATGTCAATACAAGCACCCCACCCCACCCTTCCATCTGGACCCCATTCACACACTTCCCAAAACTGGAGTTCCCTTTCCGTAACTAATTGCTTGATTAATATTGGCCCAACAACACTGATATTATAGACACAAAATGATGGAGCAACTCTGCGGGACAGGCAGCATCTCTGGAGAGCAGGAATGGGTGATGTTTTGGGTCGAGACACTTCTTCAGAAGACTCCCTCTTCATTCCTTCTCTCCAGAGATGTTGCCAGTCCCACAGAGTTACTCCAGAATTTGGTGTCTATCTTCGGTTTAAGCCAGCATCTGTAATTCCTTCCAACATTGATATTATGATACCATAAGACATCAGAGCAGAATTGGACCATTCGGCCCATCGAGTCTGCACTACTATTCAATCATGGATGATTTATTTTTCTCTCTCAACCCCTTTCTCCTGCCTTCTCCATGTAACCTTTGACTCAGTTACTAATCAATATACGTCTACATATCAACTTATTCCCACTCCTCCCTCAGTTCAAACACCCTTGAATTAGATCTGACAATACCCCAAATTGGCAATCCCCTTCTGAAACTGGTTGCTTGATTTATTCTGGTCTAGCAACACTGACACTGTGATACCAATGTGTAGGAAGGAACTGATGGGCCAATTGGCATAATTCCACTGCTTGTACTTATGAACTTATGAAGAAATCATCTTATCAGGATGCCCCACAGCTTGGTTTGGGAACTGCTCTGCCCAAGACCACAAGCAATTGGAGAGAGTTGCAGTTGTAGCCCAGTTCATCACAGCCCAGACTCACCCCCCCCCGCCCCCCCCCACGACTCCATCTACACTTCACACTGCCTCGGAAAGCAACCAGCATAATCAAAGGCCACTCACATCGCCATCATTCCCCCTTCCCCTCTCTCCCATCAGGCGGAAGATGCAAAAACGTACCACTAGCACGTACCACTAGCTCAGAAACAGCTTCTTCCTTGCTGTTATGAGGCAACTGAATGGACCTCCCGTAAGCTCAGCTATAGTCAGAGTCCCATTGCACAGAAGCAGGCTATTTGGCTCAACCTCCAGAACTTCTGCCTCTGCGCTTTAGAAAGCATTTAATCGGGATGCATCACAGCTTTGTTTGGGAACAGCTCCATCCAAGACGTCAAGATATTGGAGGGAATTGTGGACGTAGCCCAGACCATCACACAAACCAATCTCCCTTTCATTGACACCATTTCTACCTCGGCAAGGCCAGCAGCATAATCAAGGATGAGTCGCACCCTGGCCACTCCCTCTTCTCCCATCTCTTATTGGGCAAAAGGTATAGAAGTGTGAAAACGCACACCTCAAGATTCAGGGACAGTTTCTTCCCAGCTGTTATCAGGCAACTGAACCATCCTACCACAACTGGAGAGTGGTCGTGAACTACAACCTACCTCTTTGGAGTCCCTTGGACGATCTTTGATCAGACATTACTGGCTTTACCTTGCACTAAACGTCATTCCCTTATCATGTATTGACACACTGAAAATTGTAATCATGCATTGTCTCTCCGCTGCTGGACAGCACGCAACAAATGCTTTTCACTGTTCCTCAGTACACGTGACAATAAACTAAATGAACTGAACTCTACCCTCAATTCCTGGACTGATGAAGCCAGCAGGAGTTGAGTATAGGAGCAAAGAGGTCCTTCTGCAGTTGTACAGGGCCCTAGTGAGACCGTACCTGGAGTATTGTGTGGAGTTTTGGTCTCCAAATTTGAGGAAGGACATTCTTGCCATTGAGGGAGTGCAGCATAGGTTCACAAGGTTAATTCCCGGGATGGCGGGACTAACATATGCTGAGAGAATGGAATAGCTGGACTTGTATACTCTGGAATTTAGAAGGATGAGAGGGGATCTTTTTGAAACATATAAGATTATTAACGGTTTGGACACCCTTGAGGTAGGAAACAGGTACCCGATGTTGGGGGAGTCCAGAACCAGGGGCCACAACTTAAGAATGAGGGGTAAGCTATTTAGAACAGAGATGAGGGTATACTTTTTCACACGGAGAGTTGTGAGTCTGTGGAATTGTGGAGGGTATACTTTTCACACAGAGAGCGAAAACTGTGGAGGGTATACTTTTTCACACAGAGAGTTGTGAGTCTGTGGAATTCGCTGCCTCAGTGGGCGGTGGAGGCCACTTCTCTGGATACTTTCAAGAGAGAGCTCGATAGGGGTCTTAAAGATAGTGGAGTCAGGGGATATGGGGAGAAGGTAGGAATGGGGCACTGATTGTGGATGATCAGCCATGATCACATTGAATGGCGGTGCTGGCTCGAAGGGCCGAATGGCCTACTCCAGCACCTATTGTCTAAAATGTTTTTACTGCCCTATCCTGTGGCACCACTTTCAGTAAACTATGTAGATCATTAGATCATAAGCGATAGTGGAATTAGGCCATTGGGCCCATCAAGTCTACTCCGTCATTCATTCATTGCTGATCTATCTCTCCCTCCTAACCCCATTCTCCTGCCTTCACCCCATAACCCATGACACCCGTACTTGTACTCCTTGATCCCCCTGTTCTATAACACTCCTCAGGTTCCTACCGTTCGCTGTGAAAATCCCAATCTTTGGACTTCGCAAGATGTAACACCTCATACTTATCATTCCGCAACCCACTTGTCCAGCAGAACGAGATCCTGATAACCATCTTCACTGTCTAGTGTCATCTGTGAACTTACTAATCATGCCTGTTACATTCTCATCCAAATCATTGATATAGATGACAAACAGCAATGGACCCAGGATCGATCCCTGACACCACTAGTTACAGGCCTTCAGTCTGAAAATCAACCTTCCACACCACCTTCTGCTGCCTTTGATGAAGCCCGTTCTCTATTCATAAGGAACCTTATCAAAGGCTTTGCTGAAATCCATAGAGCCAACTACTGTGGCCTTGCCCTTGTCAACCTTCTTGGTTACTTCTCCAAAAAACCACAATCAAATTCATGAGACACGGTCACTCATATACAAAACCATGCTGAATATCCCTAATCAAACCTTGCCTTTCCCAATACATGTATATCTAATGTAGACATAAAATGCTGGAATAACTCAACGGGTCAGGCATCTTTATTGGAGAAAAGGAATAGGTGACGCTTTAGTTCGAGACCCTTCTTCAGACCTTCAGACTTCCTGTTCTGAAGAAGGTCCTCACCAATTCCCTTTCTTCAGAGAAGTTGCCTGACCCGCTGAATTACTCCAGCATTTTGTGTCTATCTTTGGTGTAAACCAGCCTCTGCAGATCCTTACTATACATGTATACATGCTGCCAGAGGAGGTCGTTGAGGCAGGGACTATCCTTGCATTTAAGAAAGAGTTGGGCGGGTACCTGCATAGTAGAGGTTTGGAGGGATATGGGCCAAACACGGGCAGGTGGAACTAATGTAGCTGGGACATGTTGGCCGGTGTGGACAGGTTGAGCTGAAGGGCCTGTTTCCACGCTGTATCACTCTTTCACTCTATGACTCTACTCAATCAACTTTTGCAGGTTCCTGTCTGGGTTCTGTGCTTCCATGGGTACTGCACAGTTCATTGTCTCATTGCCAACCATGGGCACGGCCTCTCCTCTCTCCATGGGCACTGCCTCCTTGATGGGAAAACTCCCTCCATGGGCGCTGCCTCCTTGAAGGGAAAACTCCCTCCATGGGCGCTGACCCTCTCCATTGTCTCCGTGCCCTCCATTGACATTGCCTTCTTTGTGGGCGCTTCCTTGCTCTATGGACACTGTCTTCCTCCATAGGCATTACCCTTCCGCTCATGGTTCCTGCCTCCGTCTACCTTCTTCCATGGGAACTCAGTTGGGCAGGTGGGCTGAAGAATGGTAGATGGTATTTAACACAGAGAAATGTGATTTGTTGCATTTTGGGAGCACCAACATGGGCAGGACCTGCACAGTGAATGTTAGGGCTCTGTGGAGTGTTGTAGAGCAGAGGAGTCTAGTAGTACAGGTATATAGTTTGTTGAAAGTGGTGTCACAGGTAGCTAAGGTAGTTATAAAAGCCTTCGGCACATTGGCCATCATCATTCAGAGCATTGAGTATGGAAGTTGAGAGGTCATGTTGCAGTTGTATAAGACGTTGGTGAGGCCGCATTTAGAGTATTGTGTTCAGTTTTGGTCACCATATTATAGGAAAGATGGTGTCAAGCTGGAAAGGGCGCAGAGGAGATTTACGAGGGTGCTACCAGTATTCAAGTGCCTGAGCTACGGCGAGAGGTTGAGCAGGCTGAGACTATTCCTTGTAGCGCAGGATGATGATAGGTGCTTTTATTGAGGTGTACAAAATCAAGAGAGGAACAGAGTCTCTTGCCCAGAGGAGGGGAATCAAGAACCAGAGGACATATATAACATATAACATATAACAATTACAGCACGGAAACAGGCCTTCTCGGCCCTTCCAGTCCGTGCCGACCATTTATTTTCCCCATGTCCCATCTATCTGCACTCAGACCATACCCCTCCATTCCCTTCCCGTCCATATACCTATCCACTTTACTTTTAAATGTTAAAATCGATCCTGCCTCCACCACTTCTGCTGGAAGCTAATTCCACACAGCCACCACTCTCTGAGTAAAGACGTTTCCCCCTCATGTTACCCCTAAACTTCTGTCCCTTAATTCTCATGTCATGCCCTCTTGTTTGAATCGTCCCTACCCTCAATGGGAAAAGCTTATCCACGTCAACTCTGTCTATCCCTTTCATCATTTTAAAGACCTCAATCAAGTCCCCTCTTAACCTTCTGCGCTCCAAAGAATAAAGACCTAACTTGAATAAAGACATGGGTTTAAGTTGATGGGAGAAAGATTTAATAGGAACTTGTGTAACTTTTCCACACAATTGGTGATGGGTGTATGGAACAAGCTGCTGGAGGAGGTAGTTGAGGTAGGTACTATCGCAATGTTTAAGAGACATTTCGACATGTACAAAGATATGGGCCAAATGTGGGCAGGTGGGACTAGTGTGGATGGGACATGTTGGCCGCTGTGGGCAAGTTGGACCAAAGGGCCTGTTTCCACACTGTAAGACTCTATGAGTATGAACCCCTCCTCCAATGGTCACTGCCCCACTATGGGCACTGACCCTCCATGCATACCATTCCCTGCAAGGGGCATTACCTCCTCCACATAGCTGGGGTGGAGTTACATTCATTGTCTGTGTCTGTTTCAGGGAGTACGCGTATAAGTACCGAGCCCCCAGGTCTTCCCTGCGGCCAGTGTCTCGAAACTATCCCTCTGAGGTGGACAACTCCAGTAACTATGGGAAGAATGCGTACGTCTGAGGGGTGACGATGCCTCTGGATCCTTGGTGCCCTGGTCTTTGGACTGACTGTTGTGGGGGGAGGAGGGGGAATTCCTCCCCCAAGCCTCACTGTTCACCATCTCACCTCGGGGAAAGCCCGTCCATCACACTCCATGGCGCAGCCTGTTGCACTGCCCCTCGATGAACGTGACTGGGATCGATTTTGTGGAAAGGCCCGCGATCCCCCTCCACCCCTCCACTCAGTGGAGGGGCCGGGGGGGTGGGAAGGTTGGCAGTGATCGAAGGAATTAAAAAAAACTCCAATTTCCAAAGAAGAGTCTTATTGTTCCTAATGTTCGAATCCAGACGGAGTGCGGAGTTAAGGGTAGGGTGTGTTCTGGACGGGGTCAATGTAGACCGGGAGAAATATTCTGGCCATTGTGTGTTGGAACTAACTCTTCCACTGGTCACCCTAACCCTGGCAACACCTCGCCACCCCATCTCCAGACCATCACCCTATGCCAACCTCTAGCACCATCTCCCCATGTCACCCTCCAACACCATTTCACCACCCCAGCCCCATATCAGCTCACCACCACGATACCCAGTACCATCTCACCACTCTGAACTCCAGCACCGCATCATCCCAGACCACAGACCATCTCACCACCTCAATCCCTAGCACCGCCTCACCAGCCCAATCTCCAGGTCAATTCCCCACCCCAATCCCAACAACATCTCACCATCCCAGAACACAGACCAGCTCCACCCCTATTCTCTGCACCATTTCTCTGGCCAAACACTGGAACAATTTCACTACCCAAGACCTAAGCATCATCTCGTCATCCCAGACCCATGTCCCAGATCACTGACCACCTCACCATCCCAATCCCCAGAACCAACTCCCCACGTGAACAATAATCAATAGACAATAGACAATAGGTGCATGAGGAGGCCGTTCAGCCCTTCGAGCCAGCACCGCCATTCAGTGTGATTATGGCTGATCATGCCCAATCAGTACCCCGTTCCTGCCTTCTCCCCATATCCCCTGACTCTGCTATCTTTAAGACCCCTATCTAGCTCTCTCTTGAAAGAATCCAGGGTACCGGCCTCCACCACCCTCTGAGGCAGAGAATTCCACAGACTCACAACTCTCTGCGTGAAAAAGTGTTTCCTCATCTCCGTTCCAAATGGCTTACCCCTTATTCTTTAACTGTGGACCCTGGTTCTGGACTCCCCCAACATCGGGAGCATGTTTCCTGCCTCTAGGGTGTCCAAACCCTTAATAATCTTATATGTTTCAATAAGATCCCCGCACATCCTTTGAAATCCTAGAGTATACAAGCCCAGCCTCTCCATTCTCTCAGCATATGACAGTCCCGCCATCCCGGGAATTAACCTTGTAAACCTACGCTGCACTCCCGGGAATTAACCTTATCAACCTACACTGAACCCCAGCACCATCTCTCTGGCTCAACCCTCAGCACCACCTCACCACCCCAATCTCCAGCACCATGTCACCATCCCAACCCTCAGACCCACCTCACCATCCCAATTCCAAGCACATTTCTCCAGCCGCACCACCAGAACCAGCTCACCACCACAGACCCCCAGCATCATCTCAACACGCCAATCCCAGCACCATCTTGCGATTCCAACCCCTGGCACCATTTCACCATCCGAACCTCCAACAAACCAAACCACCCCAAACTCCAGCACCACCACATCATCACAGATCACAGACCATCTCACTACCGCACTCCCCAGCACCATCTCGCCACCGCGATCTCCAGGCCATCTCCACACCCCAACCCCAACATCTCAGACCACAACGCTTATCACCACCTAATCCCCAGCACCATCACTCTCTCCCAACTCTAGAACACTCTCACCACCCAAGACCTAAGCATGGTCATCCCAGACCATCTGACTGTGCCAGACCACCGACCATCTCACCACCCCATCCCCAGCACCAACTCCCTACCCCTATACCTAGCACCATCTCATCCTGCCAATCCCCGGGGCCATCTCATGATCCCAGCCCACCTCACCATACCAGGCCACCAATCATTCACCATTACAACCCCAGCACCATTTCACCACACCTGCCCCACCTCAATCTCATCACCCCAACACCCAGCACCATGTTAGACAATAGATAATAGACATTAGGTGCAGGAGCAGGCCATTTGGCCTTTTGAGCCAGCAGCACCATTCAATGTGATCATGGCTGATCATCCACAATCAGTACCCCGTTCCTGCCTTCATCCCATATCCTGTAACTCTGCTATCTTTAAGAGCCCTATCTAACTCACTCTTGATAGCGTTCAGAGAACTGGCCTCCACCGCCTTCTGAGGCAGAGTATTACCACCTCAACCCCCAGAACAACCTCATCATCCCAGACCCTCACCACCCCGACTATCCCTAATCAACTCTTGCCCTTCCAAATGCTGATGGATCCTGCCTCTCAGAGACACTGTCAATGACGTTCCCACCAGTGATTTCCGCTCACCAGCTTGTAATTCCCCGTCATCGTCCTTGCTGCCCGCCTGTGTGGATTCAGTCCAAAGAAGGAAAGATGATGGGGTGGGAGCATAGAAGAGTGCAGCACAAGAACAGGCCCTTCGGCCCACAATGTCCATGCCAAACACGGTGTCAAGTGAAACTAATCTCGGCTCCGTGCACATGATCCATATTCCTCCCTTCCCTGCATATCCATGTGCCTATCTAACAGCCTATTAAACACCACTGTCGTATCTTCTTCCACCACCACCCCAGGCAGTGCGTTCAAGGCACCCTCCAATATCTGCCAAAAAAAAAATTGCCCCGACGCATCCCCTTTAAGCTATCAAACAGGCAGAATCTTTTTTTTCAAATACAAAAAATCAAATACTAGAGAGCACAGCATTAAGTGGCAAGGTTTAAAGGAGATTTGCGCAGGCAAGGTTTTTACACAAAGGGTGGTGGTGAGTGCCTGGAACGTGCTGCCATGGGTGGTGGTTGAAGCAGACATGACAATGGTATTTAAAAGACTGTTGGATAGAGTCATAGAGTGAAACAGCGTCGAAACAGGCCCCTCGGCCCAACATGCCCACACCGGTCATCGTCCCATCTACATTAGTAGCACCAATATCCCTCCAAACCTGTCCTATCCATATACCTGTCTAACTGTTTCTTAAACATTGGATAGTCCCTGCCTCAACTACCTTCTCAGGCAGCTTATTCCATGCATGCACGACCCTTTGTGTGAAAGGCGTATGGATTTGCAAGGAATGGAGGGATATGGGTTATGTGCAGGTGGATATGTAATGGTCTTGGCACATATTCGGCACAGACATTGTGGGAGAAAGGGCCTATTCTTGTGCTGTACTGTTCTAAGATTCATGTTTTTACGTATCCCCCTCTATCCATGTGCCTATCTAAAAGCCTTTGAAATACCACTATCTGTTTCCACCACCACTTCCTCTGGCAGCCCATTCCAGGCACCCACCACTCAATGTGTAAAAAACGTTCCCGGCACATCTTATTTAAACTTCAAACCTTAAAGCTATGCCCTCTAATTTAGTTTTAGTTTAGAGATACAAGGAACAAACAGGCCCTTCGGCCCACCGAGTCTGTGCTGACCAGCGATCCCCGCACACAAACGCTAACCTACACACACGAGGGACAATTTACAATTTTTACCAAAGCCAGTTAACCTACAAACCTGTACGTCTTTGGAGTGTGGGCGGTTACTGGAGCACCCGGAGAAAACCCACACAGGTTACGGGGAGAACGTGCAAACTCCGTACTGGCAGCACTCGTAGTCAGGATCGAGCCCGGGTCTCTGGTGCTGTGAGGCAGCAACTCCACCCCTGTGCCACTTGTATCTTAGACATGTTCACTATTGGGAAGAGGTTGTTATTGTGTTCCCAGTGAGGCTGGCTATTGTAAATCACCAGCGACTGATGTCTAAGTTACAGCAACAACTAAACTTGCCTTAAATTGTTACACACCTGATGTGGACCTTTATTTTCATTGTGAGAAGCCGGGCTTTGTCCAAGGCATGAAAGGTGATCTTCAGCTTCAGATTAGGCACCTCCCTGGAGGTTTGCCTTCTGTGTGAATGTTATAAAGTCATTGAATCATACAGCATGTAAACAGACCCTTCGGCCCAACTCGTCCATGCCGTCCAAGGTACACGAGTCTGTGTTTGGGCCAGATCTTTCAGAACCTTTCCTCGCCATGAACCTGTACATGTCTTTTAAACTTTGTAAGTGTACTCACCTCCATCACTTCCTCTTGTGCACCATCCTTCATGTGAAAAAAATGTCTGTCAGGATCCCTTTAAATCTATCCTCCTTCCACCTTCCATCAATGGCATCTAGTTTAAGACTCCACTACCTTGGGACAAAGACTGTGATCATTTAGTTTAGAGATGTAGCGTGGAAACAGGGCCTTCAGCCCACCGAGTTCACACTTGTTCTATCCCGCACACAAGGGGTCAATTTACAGAAGCCTATTGTAATAAAATATATGCAGGATTCAAGGATTCAGGTCCATGAATGGAGGAAGCGCATGGTGAACAACACAAATAACTATGTATTCAAGCAAACACAAGTGAAAGAAAATCTATCAACTATCAATAAAGAAACAATACAAACTATCTTACGCCCTTCTGTGCATTGGAGTCTCCTGTGTGCACTGGCTGGCCACGGTCGAAGCTCTTCCTCTCTCTCCCTCTCTCTTCTTAGCGATTCTCTTTTCCCTCCCCGAAGTTGAAGCTCATGCTCTGATGGTAGAAGCATGTGTTTACATAATAACTTAATCTCGAAGAACAACAGGTGATCAACAGGTGATGTGTCAAGCTAGCTATACTCCTTGGTACCATAATGGCGTGAGTTATGTGTCCTTTCAGACACTGAGCTAGTTTTGGATGTCTCTGGGAATGCAAATCGTATCGCAGGGATCTTGCAGGTGTCCTCGTGATCTACTGCTCCCTTTGTATTAGCCTAAGCATTCTTCGAAAATTCTACTTGTTTTCCCAAGCAGTATTCGAAATGCGCTGCTGCTAATTTACCTGACAACTCCATTTAACTCACAGTCTGTTTAACACTTACATTACATCAATTAACCTACAAACCTACACGTCTTTGGAGTGTAGGAGGAAACCGGAGCTCCCAGAGAAAACCCACATGGTTACAGGGCGAACGTGCAAACTCCATGCAGGCAGCACCTGTAGTCGGGGTTGAGCCCAGGTCTCTGGTGCTGTGAGGCAGCAACTCTGCTGCTGTGATTTGATGTCCCACATGATTTTATACACCTGTACCAGGGAATTTTCTTTGCTCCAGGTGCAGAAGTCCCAGCCTATCAAATCACTCTTTATAAATCAAGCCCTCAGTATTAGCAAAATATTTATGAATCTTTTCTATACCCCTTTAGCTTCAACACAGAACTGTACAGAGGATTTGAGTTTAGGAGCAAGGAGGTCCTACTGCAGTTGTACAGGGCCTGGCGAGACCACACCTGGAGTATTGTGTGCTGTTTTGGTCTCCTAATATTGAGGGAGTGCAGTGTAGGTTCACCAGGTTAATTCCAGGGATGGCTGGACTGACATATGATGAAAGAATGGGTCGACTGGGCTGGTATTCGCTAGAATTTAGAAGGATGAGAGAGGATCTTACAGAAACATGTAAAATTCTTAAGGGATTGGACAGGCTAGATGCAGGAACAATGCTCCCCATGTTGGGAGGATCCAGAATCAGGGGTGACATTTTAAGAATAAGGAGTAGGCCATTTAGGACTGAGATGAGAAAAAATCTTTCCACCCAGAGAGTTATGAATCTGTGGAATTCTCTGCCACAGAAGGCAGTGGAGGCCAAGTCACAGGATGTTTTCAGGAGAGTGTTAGATTTAGCTCTTAGGGCTAACAGAATCAAGGGATATGTGGAACAAGCAGGAAGTACAGATTTTGAATGATCAGCCATGATCATATTGAATGGCTGGCTCGAAGGGTTGAATGGCCTACTCCTCCACCTATTTTCTATGTTTCTACATTTCTATGTATACAATATTCCAGGTGCGATCTCATCAACATCTTGTACAGCTGTAATAGGATGTCCCAACTCTTGTGCTTGGGTGCTGACTGTATGGAGTTTGTACGTTCTCCCCATGACGTGTGGATTTTCTCCGGGCTCTCCGGTTTCCTCCCACACTCCAAAGACATACAGGTTGGTAGGTCAATGGGCTTGGTAAATTGTAAATTGTCCCTGCTGTGTGTGGGATAGTGTTAATGTGAGGGAATCGTGGGTTGCCGTGGACTCGGTGGGCCAAAGGGCTTGTTTCCTCACTGTATCTCCTGTGAGAGTGAAGATAAGGATGGAAGAATCAGGTTGATGAGAATGTTGAAGCATATCACAGGCATATATCAGGTACAGTCGGCTGGGATCAAGCAAGTCCCTTGAGAATTTAAGGGATTAGAAACACACTTACAAAGGTAAATAGGAAGGCATAAAGGGCCATTTAGAACTGAGATGAGGAAAAACATTTTCACACAGAGTTGTGGATTTGGGGGTGCCACAGAAGGCAGTGGAGGCCGATTCACTGGATGTATTCCAAAGAGAGTTAGATAGAGCTCTCAGGGCCAGTGGAATCAAGCAATACGGGGAGATGGCGGGAACGGTACTGATTGTGGATGATCAGTCATGATCACATTGAATGGCTTGAAGGGCCGAATGGCCTACTCCTGCACCAATTGTCTATGTATCTATATCTATGTATCTATGTAAAGGGGTCATGCAGTGGCTTTGGCAGTTAGAGTAAAGTAGAATTCTAAAAGATTCCATGACATTAAGAAGAAGGATAACTAGGAAGAGAATAGGTCCCATTAAGGATAAGTATACAAGACGTTGATGCGGCCACACTTGGAGCATTGCGTGCATCTTTGGTCACATTGCCATAGGAAAAATGCCATTAATCTGGAAAAATTACAGAGAATAGACACAAAAAGCTGAGGTAACTCAGCGGGACAGACAGCATCTCTGGGGAGGAATGGGTGACGTTTAGGGTTGACACTCTTCTTCAGACTGCTTAGGGATAAGGGAAACAAGGTATATAGACGGTGATGTGGAAGGATAAAAAACAATGAATGGAAGATATACAAAAAGGTAACGTGAGGACTATTGTATGGGTGGGGTGTGGTTGGGGTAACCTGGTTAAAAGAGGGGAAAGGGGAAGACACTACTGATGTTCCCTGTGGGGGGGGGGGGGGGGGGGGGAGTAGTAGGACCCAGCATAGTCAGACCACGTACTGTCTATACTAAACATAGAAATTAGGTGCAGGAGTAGGCCATTCGGCCCTTCGAGCCTGCACCGTCATTCAATATGATCATGGCTGATCATCCAACTCAGTATCCTGTACCTGCCTTCTCTCCATACCCTCTGATCCCCTTAGCCACAAGGGCCACATCTAACTCCCTCTTAAATATAGCCAATGAACTGGCCTCAACTACCCTCTGTGGCAGAGAGTTCCAGAGACCCACAACTCTCTGTGTAAAAAAAGTCCTTCTCATCTCAGTCCTAAAGGATTTCCCCCTTATCCTTAAGCTGTGACCCCTTGTCCTGGACCTCCCCAACATCGGGAACAATCTTCCTGCATCTAGCCTGTCCAACCCCTTACGAATTTTGTAAGTTTCTATAAGATCCCCTCTCAATCTCCTAAATTCTAGAGAGTATAAACCGAGTCTATGCAGTCTTTGTTCATAAGACAGTCCTGACATCCCAGGAATCAGTCTGGTGAACCTTTTCTGCACTCCCTCTACGGCAATAATGTTCTTCCTCAGATTTGGAGACCAGAACTGTACACAATACTCCAGGTGTGGTCTCACCAAGACCCTATACAACTGAAGTAGAACCTCCCTGCTCCTATACTCAAATCCTTTTGCTATGAAAGCTAACATACCATTCGCTTTCTTCACTGCCTGCTGCACCTGCATGGACCAGAGAACCCAGGGTACATTTACGAGGATGTTGCCAGGACTCAAACTGCCTGAGTCACAGGTGAGGTTAAGATGGGTAGGACTTTATTCCTTGGAGTGCAGCAGATTGTGTGAAGATCTCACAAGGGTATTTGCAATCATGATGGAAATAGATAGCAAGAAATTTCCCAATTAGGGAATCAAGAACAAGAAGGCAAAAGGTGAAGGCGAGACAAGAATGATTCAATAGGAACCTGAAGGGGCAACATTTTCACACAGAGGGTGATGGGTATCCAGAATGTGTTGCCAGAGGAAGTATGGGGCACGTGTGGGAAGGAACTGCAGATGCTGGTATAAATGCTGGAGCAACGCAGAGGGACAGGCACCATCTCTGGTGAGAAGGAATGGGTGATGTTGCAGGTCGAGACCTTTCTTCAGACTAGATTCAGGGGAAAGGGAAACGATGTAGATGGTGATGTTGAGAGATATAGAACAAATTAATGAAAGTTATGTAATAAAGTAACGATAATAAAGGACACAGGCCATTGTTAGCTGTTCGCTAGGTAAGAGTAAAAAAAATGAAAAGAATGAAAAGCTAATGCAACTAGAAGGATGGAGAGAGAGGGAATTTTGGTTGGTGTTGGAAAGTTGGGCCAAAGGGCCTGTTTCCATGTTGTACGCCTCCATGACTCTAGGACTTGAGGCAGCAGCAGTAAAAAACATTGAGAGGACATTTGGACCGGTACCAAGAACAGAACAGAATTTGGACAGAATGATCCCAGAAGTGAGTTGGTTAACGTTTGATGTGCATTTGTCGGCACTGGATCTGTACTCGCTGGAGTTTGGAAGACTGAGGGGGGACCTCATTGAAACATGCGGAATAGTGAAAGGCTTGGATAGAGTGGATGTGAAAAGAATGTTTCCACTCGTGGGAAAGGCTAGGAGTAGAAGTCATAGTCTCAGAATTAATGGACGTTCTTTTAGGATGGAGATGAGGAGAAATCTCTTCAGTCAGAGGGTGGTGAATCTGTAGAATTCTTTGCCACAGAAGGCTGTGGAGGTCAAGTCAATGGATATTTTAAGGCAGAGATAGATAGTTTCTTGATTAGTACAGGTGTCAGAGGTTATGGGGAGAAGGCAGGGGAATGGGGTTTAGTTCAGTTTAGTGATACAGCGCGGAAACAGGCCCTTCGGTCCACCGGATACATGCCAACCTGCGATCCCCGCACATTAACACTATCCTACACCCACTAGGGAAAATGTTTTACATTTATCAAGCCAATTATCCCTCAAACCTGTATGTCTTTGGAGTGTGGGAGGTAACTGAAGATCTTGGAGAAAACCCACGCAGGTCACGGGGAGAACGTAAAACTCCGTACAGACAGCACCCGTAGTCGGGACAGAACCCGGGTCTCTGGCACTGCATTCACTATAAGGCAGCAACTCTACCGCTGCACCATCATGACCGCTCATGAGGGAGAGATAGATCAACCATGATTGAATGGCAGAGTATACTTTATGGGCCGAATGGCCTATTTCTACTCCTATCACATATGACCTTATGACCTTATGTAGGTGGAGAGCAAAGGATTTCGGCAAAACACAGGCAATTGGGAATATCTTAGATTGGGGATTTTGTTCAGCAAGGACAAGTTGGACTGAAGGGCTAGTTGCGTGCTGTCTAATTCTCCGAATCTCTGTGAATCTATGTGTGGAGACACGGGAGATGGGCAAGGACCCAAACAAATATTTTTTGTCTCAACTCACCGTGGGGAAGTTCACCAAAGCTTCTGAGTTCAGGGAAGGGAACAGTGATATCCTGAAACATATTAACATTATGAAAGGAGCGATGTTGCCGATCTTAAAGCACATAAGTAAGTAAGGACGTTTTTTGGCCAAGTATTCACATACAAGGAATTTGCCTTGGTGCTCCGCCCACAAGTGACAACATGACATACAGTGACAGTTACGAATGACTCGGAAAACACTAAACATTAATAATAATAAAACATTAATGATAAAACACTATTGATCAAGCATGTGAACCAACAAAATACCAGATCAAAGGGATGCCACAGATTTTTGGCTGTTGAGTAGAGCAACTACTCGTGGATAAAAAACGTGTTTATGTCTGGCTGTAGCAGCAACAATCCGGAGTCGCCTTCCAGAGGGAAATGATTCAAAGAGTTTGTGGCCAGGGTGAGAGGGGTCAGAGTTGATCTTGCCCGCTCGCTTCCTGGCCCTTGCAGTGTACAGTTCATCAATGGAGGGAAGGTTGCAGCCAATAACCTTCTCTGCTGATCGGACGAATCGCTGCAGCCTCCGGGTGTCGTGCTTTGTGGCTGAGCCAAACCCGACCATGATGGAGAAGGTGAGGACACACTCTACGATATCTGTGTAGCACTGGACCATTATTGCCAGTGGCAGATTGTGCTTCCTCAGCTGCCGTAGGAAGTACATCCTATGTTGTGCCTTTTTGACTGTGGACTGTGGAATAAATGCAGATAAATCTAGGAGGCAGGAAATCGTGGGAAGCAAGGAAAGAAATTGCGAGGCTTTAGCCACGGGTGAGTTAACACAAGACGGGCGTGTGGCGAATGTTGTATCTCTATTTAAGAAGGGCTACAAGGACAAACCAGGGAGCTATAGGCTGGTGAACTTGACATCAGTGGTGGGAAAGCGACTGGAGGGGATTCCGAGAGACAGGATCAATCCACATTTGGAAAGGTCAGGGCTAATTTAGGGATTGTCAGCATAATTTTGTGCATGGCAAATAGTGTCCCACAAATTTGAGTTTTTCAAAAGGTAACAAAGAGAGGCGGCACAGTGGTGCAGCAGCAGAGTTGCTGCCTTGCAGCGCCAGAGACCCGGATACAATCCTGACTACGGTTGCTTGCCTGTACGGAGTTTTACGTTCTCCCCGTGACCTCCGAGATCTCCAGTTTCCTCCCACACTCAAAAGACGTAGAGGTCTGGAGGTTAATTGTCTTGGTATAAATGTAAATTGTCCCTGGTGTGTGTAGGGCCGTGTTAGTGTGCAGGGATCGCTGGTCGGCGTGGACTTAAATGTAACATCTCCAAGTTTGCGGATGACACAAATCTGGGTGACAGTGTGAGATGCATGGAGGATTCTATGAGGCTGCAGGGTGACTTGGATAGGTTGGGTGAGAGAGAAGGTGCATGGCAGATGCAGTGTAACATGGATAAATGTGTGGTTTGGCAAGAACAAGAAGGTAGATAATTATCTGAATGGTGTTAGATTAGGAAAAGGGGAGATGCAACGAGACCTGGGTGACATTGTACATCAGTCACTGAAAGTAAGCATGCATGTACAGCAGGTAGTGAAAGAAGCAAATGGTATGTTAGCCTTCATAGCAAGAGGATTTGAGTATAGGAGCAAGGAGGTCCTATCACAGTTGTACAGGGCCCTGGTGAGACCGCACCTGGAATATTGCCTGATAACAGCTAGGAAGAAATTGTCCCTGAATCTGGAGGTGTGAGTTTGCACACTTCTATACGTTTTGCCTGGTGGGAGAGGGGAGAAGAGGGAGCGGCTAGGGTACAACTCATCATTGATTATGCTGCTGGCCTTGCCGAGGCAGTGTGAGGTACAAATGGAGTCAATAGAAGGGAGGTTGGTTTGTTCGATGGTCGGGGCTGCATCCAAAATTCACTGCAATTTCTTGTGGTCTTGGATGGAGCTGTTCCCAAACCACTCTGTGATGCAGTCTGAAGACGGATCTCGACCCGAAACGTCGCCCATTCCTTTTCTCCAGAAAAGGCCTGTCCCGCTGATTTACTCCAGCATTTTGTGTCCATCTACGCCGTAATGCATCCTGACAAAATGCTTTCGGTGGTGCATCTCTGTTGGTGAAGTTGGTGAGATTTGTACGGGACATGCCAAACTTCCTAAGCCGTCTAAGGAGGCAGAGGCTCATTATTTTGGGACATGACACGGCAATTAAACTCTTCTGACTATCTCGTGGCTCTTACTCGGGTACGGAGACCAGTTCTGTGCATGGTTCTCCTGATACTGCCTCCAACAAAATGCATGCTTGCCTTTTGCAAATGCCTGATTGTGAATAGTAGGAACGTCCTTGTTGCTGATGGTTACCTCATAGTGGCGGAGAGATCAAGCGTTATCATACCCTATGCTTATCGGCTACCTGTGTTACACAGCGATAGCAACAAATTATCATTGTTAATGAAGCCCATATAAATGCGGCCCTGTACTTCAATCTTGACAATCTGTCTCATTTGCAAATGAGTGCGGTTTAAGTGAATGCGTATCAACAATCTGAACAGCAGGCAGAACCATTCTCACCCCCGACAAATTCCCAGTGTGGCTTTTCCAATATTCCCCGCTGAAGGATGGTTCAAATCAACAGTGGTTTGATGTTGAGGACATTTCCCAAATGTTTGTCCAAATTGTTGTCGCTAGTCTGCAAATATTTCCCAGTTTGTGTCCTTGAACTCTGCACTCACCTCAGTGGTAATTGCTTGAAGCCAATCAATAAGCCTGCAATCAAATTAATAATTGCACCTGGAGCCATAAATATCACTGTTAAAGTTCACTCTGATAATTTTCCATGGATTTTGGCCTAGCCAGCGATGTGCTGCCATAGGGATAGTTCCTGGTTTGTCAACAGGTCATTTACAAGTCTCTCCAGAGATGCTGCATCTCCCGCTGAGTTACTCCAGCATTTTGTGCCTAACTTCGGTTTAAACCAGTATCTCCATTTCCTACCTACACACTTGCGAGTCTGTGGAGTCTTAAAGAGAAGCATAGAGTCTCACAGCATGGTCACAGGCCCTTCGGCCCAACTCGTCAATGCCAACCATGATGCCTCATCATAGCTAGTCCCACTAAGAGTCATAGAGACTTACGGCGAGGGCACAGTCCCTTCGGCCCAACTTGCCCACACCGGTCAACGTGTCCCACCTACCCACCCACAGTTAGCCCATCTCTAAAATACCAGAAGTCTTTGTCTTGTTTGTGTGTGTGTGTGTGTGTGTGTGTGTGTGTGTGTGTGTGTGTGTGTGTGTGTGTGTGTGTGTGTGTGTGTGTGTGTGTGTGTGTGTGTGTGTGTGTGTGTGTGTGTGTGTGTGTGTGTGTGTGTGTGTGTGTTAGTTAATCTGGTTAATTTTCCTAATTTCTTACAAAGGCTAGGCCGTAGCCTTCTCATTTTCACACATCCTACTCACATTTTTCCCGTCGAGGTGATAAACATCTTTCCGCCACATTCTCACCTATATTTCAGAACTTTTTAATCATTCAAAGTTTTAAAAACACCCTGAAAACTCACACATTTTGGAAAAAAAACCCGAGTGATGTCACAATACACGCGCAAGGCAGGACGGGAGACTCCAGGAGGGAGGGGCACCCCAGCGGTCATGGTGAACAAGGATTGGCAGTGGCCGCCGATGCCCAGTGGGGAGGGTGGTGCTGGAGCTGGAGTGAGGGCCGAGCCCGGGGTTTAGGGTGCGGCCATGACCGGGGCCGAGAAAGAAGCAGCCGCTGGAACCAAGGACGAGCCTGGGTCAGGATCAGGGACGAGCCTGGAGATGAAATCGGGGCACGGACTGGAGCCCAGGCAGCTGCCGAGCTGACGGCTGGAGTCTACAGCCAGGGCCGGGCGAGTACGAGTTCCAGACCCTGATGCTGCTCTATGACCTGGGTAGGTCCTGGGGCCGGGAATGGGAGTGAGGGGAGGAGGATGAGGGAAATGAGGAGGAGGGAGATGGGGTGGAAGAGGGAGATGGTGGAGGCTGTGTGGTGGAGGAAGATGGGGAAGGGTGGAGGAGGGAGATGTCCCCTCCCTATCCTCACTCCCACCCTATCTACCCTCACTGCCACCCTCCCTACCCCCTTCCTCTCTAATCCTCTCCCTATCTACCTCCCTCCATCTCCCTCGCTTGCCCTCTCCCTCTCTACCCTACGTCTCCCCCACTCTACCCCCGTCCCTCTCCCTCTACCCCCTCCCACTCTCTCTCTCGTCCCCTCGCTCTCTGCCCATCTCCCTCTACCCTCTCCCCCCTCTACCCATCTTCCCCCTCTACCCTCCCTCCCTCCCGAGGGATTGAAGAGGAGGAGGGAATGCTGGGAATGCAGATACATGAGCCGCGCCTGCATAGTTGGGGTCTATGCATGAGTAGTGGAATATTGCATTGGGGGAGCGGCTTGCATTGAGGGGGGAAACGGGTGAGTGGTGGAATCTTGCATTGGGGGAGCAGACATACGGGTTGCACTTGGTCTAGTATACCACTGAAACTCTCCTAGGCATGTACTTCATTAAATATTTCTATATTCTTGCGATAGTACCTGCCCCAACTACCTCCAACAGCAGCTTGTTCCATACACCCAGCACCCTTTGTGTGAAAATGTTATCCCTCAGATTCCTATTAAATCTTTTCCTCCCTCACATTAAACGTATGTCGTCTGGTTCTTGATTCTCATACTCCAGGTAAAAGACTCTGTGTATCTACCCTACCTATTTCCCTCGTGATTTTGTACACTTCTGTAACATTACCCCTCATCCTCCTGCATTCCAAGGTATCAAGTTTAGTTTAGAGATACAGCACGGAAACAGGTCCTTCAGCCCCCTGAATATGTACAGGATACTGAGCTGGATGATCAGCCATGATCATATTGAATAGCGGTGCAGGCTCGAAGGGCCGAATGGCCTACTCCTGCACCTATTTTCTATGATTCTATGATTCTATGAATCCGCGCCGACCAGCGATCGCCATACACTAACTAACACTATCCTACAAACTGGGGACAATTTACAATCTTTACTGAAGCCAATGAACCTATAACCCTGTACGTCTTTGGAGTGTGAGAGGCAACCGGAGCACCCGGAGAAAACCCACGTGAGAACTCAAAAACTCTGTACAGACAACACCCGCGGTTTGGATCCAATCTGCCTCTGGCACTGTGAGGCAGCAACTCTACAGCTGCGCCAACATGCTGCCCCCAATGTCCTAGCCCGCTAAACCTCCTGATAATATCCTCGTTAATATTCTCTGAACCCTTTCAAGTATAACAACATAATTCCCAGCTTAATAAGTTGTAAATTTCTAGTGTGTGTAAACCTGACGGTGCATTTCTCTGCTGAATGATGTTTCTCAGAATCGGCAGCGAGTTGCAGACAGTGTTTGTGCAATATGCACTTTGCTACTTTTGCATTGCCTCGTGTGAATTTTACTCACTTCTAGCTTCTCTGCATTACAGCACAAAACCAGGAACAAAAACTCAACGAATCCAGTAGCACCTGGGGCCCAATTTTGGTTAGGTCGCATTTGGAGTTTTGCAGCTGTCGCCCCAATACAGGAAGAATTTAGACTTTTGGACCTTAGAGTTTAGAGATATAGCGTGGAAACAGACCCTTCAGCCCACTGAACCAGTGCCAACCAGCGAATCCCGTACACTAACACTGTCCTACATACTAGGGACAATTCACAATTTTATCAAAGCCAATGAACCAAAAGAACTCTGCGTCTTTGATGTGTGGTTGGGAACCTGAGCACCCAGAGGAAACCCACGAGGGCATCGGCAGAAGGTACAAACTTCGTACAAACAGCATCCAGAGTCAGGATCGAACCCGGGTCGCTGGCGCTAATTCTACCGCTGCGCCACAGTGCAGCCCTAAGGATGTGGGGGCTTTGGAGTAGTTTTGCCAGAATGTCATCTGGATTAGATTGTATTAGCTACAAGAAGAGACACAAAATGTTGAAGTAACTCAGCGGGACAGGCAGCATCTCTGGAGAGAAGTGTGGTAGCCATTTAGCGTAACTCAGTATGTTATAACTATAACCAATAACCTTTAAATTTTATCTGCCTGTAATTATGTGGGTGGGATTTATTACGTAGTCGGAGGCGTGTTTGTGGCTGGGATTTTCACGCAGGCGCGCTAGCAGTTTTTAGTTTAGTTAAAGAAGCATGAGGAAGGCACACCATTCGACCATGCACGAGTTTGACTATGAATAAGATCAAAATGTATTTACTGTTTTTACTATGACAATAAAGAAACTATGAATCAAGAGGCTGTGTTTTGAAGGTTTGCTCTTGGACAGCTTTGAATGTCTTGTGGAGAGCTCGCATGTGTAACAAAACTATCTCCTTACCCTGTCTTCAAACATAGTGGCTAGAGGAAAAATTCCTTGAACGATATAATAATCTGCCACTACATCTAGTCAAAAGCTACCTTGCAGACAGGAGGTAGAAGAATTGGTCCGATATAAGAGCGTCAGAAGATTTGGCTGGATTTCTGGAGAGAGATTACTACCAGAAGAATTGGTTCCATAGAAGAGGAACTGAAGACTGGTTCCTTAGAAGAGGAACTGAAGATAGATCTCAGCCAGAGATTGGCTTAGAGATGCCTACCTGATCAGTAGGTTAATGGACAGCCACGCTACTTATCTGAAGATTGAAAACTTCACCACGAGGTTGTGAGTAGAACAGCTATTGTATTATGCTTTAAATTTGAAAGCCGGAACACTTTAATTTAGAGCAGCTTCTTAATGAGATGCTGTGAAAGTTCGACAAACACCGTATTTTTTAAAATGTAAAATTACAGGCTCTGATGAAAGTGTCTGGAGAAGCAAGTTTTGCTAAGATTTGGTAGGCAGCCAAAGGCGAGTGAAATCCAGATGCTGGCCTTGGTTTGTTTTGCAGTTGAGATAAGACACATTCTTTCTGAACTGAAGTCACTACTATACTTCAAAAATATTTGGATGTTTTGTGAAAGTCCAGTTTGTTTTGGTTTCTTATCTGGTGTTTACAGAACATGGTGCAGAATGTTCATCAATAGTGACTGAAGCAAACTGAAGAGGCCCTGTTTGTCCAATTAGCATATTTGGCAATATGCCAAGACTTGTTTAAATCCATGGAGCAAGTTGGAGTATGTGAGTTAGTGGAACCACTAGGTGGCAGAGAGAGGCCAAGATATGAGAAGAGCAAGTTAAGCTCACCGAAAAGGCCCGAGTTGCATTTCTGAAAGAAACCCAGAAGTAGAGAAACAAGCTATGGAAACAGGTTATCAAATCAACTGAATTCCAGAAGGAACTAATGGAATCAGATGAGAACGTGAAGAAAGTACAATCTAATGTGGTTCATTTAATCAACCTCTGCCATGAGGTTGGGGAAAGCCACGCATCATTGCTGGGTTTATCACTGCCTGAGGAGGCAAAATCAGTAGTTTGAAGAGAAAACTGAATTTAGACTGAACCCTAAAGACTCCTGCACGATCTCGCGCACCGCAAACATAACTAGATGAACCCCCTCATCCCAGTCTTTTTCAAACTCCAGGCAGTAAGTCCTCAACATAGATTTCAAAGTCTGGTGAAGGCGCTCGAGAGCTCCCTGGCTCTCAGGATGATACGCACTGGAGTGACAATGTTCAATATCCAACAACTTCATTACCTGACCAAAAACCTTTCACATGAAGTTGGAACCTTGGTCGCTCTGCACCACCTTGGGCTAACTGAACTACGAAAAAACTTAGTGAGAGGCTTCACAATGGCAGGGGCAGTAATGTTACGCAAAGGGACCACCTCCAGAAAGCGGGTAGACGCACACATAATTGTCAATAAAAACTTGTTGCCCACCCTTGTCCGAGGTAGAGGACCTACCCAATGAACTAGAATCCGTTCAAACGGCTCCCCGACCACAGGGATTGGATATAAAGGCGCAGGAACAATTGATTGGTTCGGCTTTCCTGCCACCTGGCAAATGTGACAACACCTGCAGTGCTGCTTCACGTCCTTTTTCAACCCTGGCCAAAACAAATTCCGTAAGATACGGTCATACGTCTTATTGACCCCCAAATGTCCACCCAGAGGTCCATCATGAGCCAAACTGAGTATCTCGTCCCTATACCGACGAGGTATCACAATCTGATCAACCACACTCCAATCATCATGCCCTGACATATCCAAGAGAGACCACTTTCGCATCAGTAAGCCATTCCTCAGAAAATACCCCTTTGCTGTGGAATCCATATCCCCCTCAGTTACCGCGCAGTCGAACAGATCCGATAAACCTGGATCACTCTTTTGCTCCTCAACCAGCCAGTCACGTGACAGCGACACCAGCACATTTTCAGACATGACCCCATCTTGAGATGTAGAAACCCTTCACAACACAGGATCCACCATCATGATCCCCAAAAATGCTCTCACTCAGGTCCACTACATCTTCAAACTTTGCCTGGCTCTTAGCCATAGCCCTCCTGACAGCACAAGCTGTGAAGACCGTCAGATGCTGCATAGCCAATCTATCAGGACTCTGCACCACTGGAACAGCCGTCACCTCAGGAGTAATGAAAACTCTACCTCCTGCCAAGTCATTCCCCAAAATCACAGAAACTCCCGCAATGGGAAAACACGGCCGTAACCCAACAGTTACCCGGCCTGAAACTAACTCTGACTCGAGATTCACGGTATGCAAAGGCACTACCTTGTCCTCCAACCCGAATCCTACCACAGAGACATTGGACCCAACCTATGTACCGTATTGTACAACTAAAATACATTCTGGTATCGATCTGCTTATCGGTAAGAATGCTTCAAAGGCATTGGAACCTGTACAGACTGAGGAGCAAGAGGATGGACCGTTTACTGTGAAAACCCTACTAGGATGGTTTATCTATTGGCTCCTTGAGAAGGAACAATGAAAGCAGGAACCAGAAGAACTACCCTGCTGCTGCTGTTAATCAAATATCTACTGGTAAATTAGGAAAGCTATTGATCAAGCAATATAATCATGACTTCAATGAAAGTACCAGCAAGGAATCAGAAGAAATGTCCAGGGAAGAGTTAAAGTTCTTGGCTATTATGAACTACTCAGTAAAGATGATAGACGGACATTATTTTGTTTAAGAAGGAACTGCAGATGCTGGAAAATCGAATGTAGACGGAAATGCTGGAGAAATTCAGCGGGTGAGGATGACGGAAATAGGCAACGTTTCATGTCAAAACCCATCTTCAGACTGATGTGAGAGTGGGGGCTGGGAGGAAGAAAGGAAGAGGTGGAGCCAGTGGGTTGGACGAGATCAGATGAGGGGAGGAGAAAGTAAGGACTACCTGAAAATAGAGAAGTACATACAAGGGAGGGGGGGAGGGGGGGGGGGGGGTGCAAACTGCCCAAGCAAAATATGAGGTACTGCTCCTCCAATTTATGGCCATGGAGGAGGCCCAGGACAGAGGTTGGATACGTAATGGGAGGGGGAGCTGAAGTGCTGAGCCATGGGGAGATCAGGTTGGTTATTGCTAACTGAGCGGAGGTGTTCGCCAAGCCTACGCTTGGTCTCACCGATGTAGAGCAACTGACATCTAGAGCAGTGGATGCAATAGATGAGGTTGGAGAGGGTACAGGTGAACCTCTGCCGCACCTGGAAAGACTGCTTGAATGGTGTCAAGGGGGGAGGTAAAGTGACAAGTGTAGCATTTCTTGCGGTTGCAAGGGAAAGTGCCCGGAGAGGGGGTGGTTCGGGTGGGAAGGGCCAAATTGACCAAGGAGTTACGGAGGGAGAGGTCTCTGCGGAAAGCAGACGAGGAGGAGATGGGAAGATATGGCGAGTGGTGGGGTCACGTTCGAGGTGGCAAAAATGTTGGAGGATTATTTGTTGTATGTGACAGCTGGTAGGGTGGAAGGTGAGGACAAGGGGAACACTGCCCTTGTTACGAGTGGGGGGATGTTGAGTGAGAGCAGAGTCACGGGGTATAGAAGAGACCCTGGTGAGAGCCTCATCTATGGTGAAAGAGTTGAACCCCCTTCTCTGAAGAATGAGGACATCTTCGATGCCCTGGTGTGGAATACCTCATCCTGGGTGCAGATACAGTGTAGACGGAGGAATTGGGAGTAGGGGGATGGAGTTCTTTCAGGAAGCAGGGTGGGAAGTGGTGTCATCCAGATAGCCATGGGAGTCAGTGGGTTTATAGTGGATGTCGGTCAGTAGTCTATCACCTGTGATGGAAATAGTAAGGTCAAGAAATGGTAGGGAAATGTCGGAAATGGTTCAGGTGTATTTGAGTGCTGGTTGGAAGTTAGTGGTGAAATGGATGAAGTCAGTGAGTTGTGTGTGGGTGCAGGACACTATTGTCTGGACTTATCTTTCAAACAAGAAAGTGTTAGTCTGCTGAATAATCGTGGTATAGCAAAGTTTGGCAAGAATACAAAATTTCATGAAGAATATACGTCTTTCCAAAAGGGTATGATTGACAATGATTATGCCGAAATCCTACAAACAAGCTAACTAAATCGAAGTGATGGAGAGCTTTGGTACGTTCCGCACCATGGGGTGTATCACTCGAAGAAAGGGACCTTGAGGGTGGTCTTTGACTGTGCTGCAGTCTTCAAAGGAACATCACTTAACTGTAAACTACTGCAAGGTCCAGATCTTACCAACTCACTCATTGGAGTTCTTATTACATTCAGACAAGAACCAATCAGCCATGCTTTGATGGCTGATATTATAGCGATGTTTCATCAAGTCAAAGTATCAGAAAAACATATGACTACTTGCGATTCCTATGGTGGACTTGAAGGGAATGCACAACAAGATCTTGTTGATGAAGGTACATCTCTTTGGAGCAGTGTCGTCACCAAGTTGTACAAACTTTGCATTAAAGAAGACCACAGAGGACAATGACGCTCACTTTCCAGAAGAAGTGATAACCATTGTGAAGAATAATTTCTATGTGGATGATTGCTTAAAATCCATGTCTACTGAGCAGGGAAGCAATTCAAATGGTTAAAACATCTGACTTCCCCCTGCAGTAAGGGAGGATTCACGCTTTCCAAGTGGATCAGCAACAGCCGTGTTGAATTGGAAAGCATTCCACCAGATGATAGAGCCAAGGAGATCAGGGAGTTGGATTTGAACAAAACAACGCTTGAGCTGTGATTTGAAATCTCTGCTGATGATCCGGAAATTGAACAAAATCTCACAGTGAACGTAATTGCTAAAGTTTGTGAAGTTATGTTTATTAGTTTTCATCATGGAATAAGTTGGTGACTGTGGTAGCTTGGTTTTTTTTAACTAAGAACAAGGGTTGTTGCCGTTTGCTCAAAAAAAGAGGATTGCTGTTGGTATCTTTGAAAGATGGACCTGTGGAATACGGGGGGGTGGAAAAGGTGGATGAAGATGCACATTTTTAAGGCATCGTACAAGGTACAGGGTTTATATCTTGATCTCCTCAAAGCGGAAAACGCGATTATCTCTTTTTGTCAGACAGAAAATATCGACATTAGAAAACTGCAGAAACATGGAGATCAGTGTCAAACGGGACAGTTAATTGTATAATCTGGATCTGTATTGGAGGAAGGACTTCTGGGAGTGGGTGATTGCCTAAATAGACTAGGAATGCCTGAAGAGGCTAAACGTCCTATTATTCTCTCGCAGGACTTTCACGTATCAACATTATTGTTTTGACATATCCATGAATTGATCGGACATGGAGGAAGAAGTATTATGCTGTCAAAACTTTGGACGTTTGTGTTTTGGACTATATACTGGGCGTCATGCCTGATGTTAAGGGTTTGTTGCCTACGGTAGGACTCCAGGCTAAGAATATTGTTTTAATAAGACTAATAATAAAGTTCTGCTTGCTTCTAGAAGGTGAAGATGGAAGAATCGCTGAAGAAGTCTGAATGCTGATTTATAATCCATGTTATTTTTTAGTTTTTTGATATATGCCAAGCTTTTATAGCTACATTTTTGATATCTATTAGCAATTCCCTTATTATATACTCAGAACAATTAGGGCCGATATGTTGCAGCCATTTAGCTTAACTCAGTTTGTTATAACAATAACCAGTTACCTTTCAATGTTATCTGCCTGTATTAATGTGGGTGGGGGTTATTACCTAGTCGGAGGCGTGTTTTTGGCTGGGATTTTCACGCAGGCGCGCTAGTTTTTAGTTTTTAGTTTAATTGAAGAGGCATAGGGAAGACACGGCTTTCGACCATGCACGAGTTTGACTACGACTAAGATTAAAATGTACTTAAACAAGAATAAACTATTAATCAGGGGACTGCGTTTTGAAGATGTATCCTTGGACAACTTTGAATGACACGTGGAGAGCTCGAAAGCTTTGGGGAACGAAACTATCTCCTTAACCCTGTGTTCAAACATAGCGGCTAAAGAGAACAATACTTGAACGATATAATAATCTGCCACTACAAGAAGGAATTGGTGATGTTTCAGGTTGAGACCTTTCTTCAGACCTCAGACCTTGTCTGAAGAAGGATCCCGACCTGAAACGAGTCTAAAGGGTCTCGATCCAAAACGTCACTGCCTGTGAGATGCTGCCTGTCCCACTGAGTTATTCCAGCTTTTTGTGTCTATGTTTGGTTTAAACCAGCATCTGCAGTTCCTTCCTACACATAGCCTTAAGGAGAGGTTGGACAAACCCGCATTGTTTTCTCATGGAAGCCAGATAGAAGTATATGAAATGATGAGAGGCATGGATAGCATTTCATATTCCCCAGGGTGGAAATGTCAAAGACGAGAGTGCGCAGACCTCATTTAGGACTGTGATGGGGGAAAAACATCTCCATCCAGAGAGTTGTGAATCTGTGAAATTCTCTGCCACAGAAGGCAGTGGAGGTCAATTCACTGGATGTATTCCAGAGAGAGTTAGATGTCGCTCTTAGGGCTAACGTAATCAAGGGATATGGGGAGAAATGGATGATCAGCCATGATCATATTAGATGGCGGTGCTGGCACGAAGGGCCGAACGGCATATTCCTGCACAAATTTTCTATGTTTCTATAGCTTTTATGTAAGAAGGACATATTTGAAGGAGATGCGCGGGGCAAGATTTTATGCACAGTGTTTGGTGGGTGTCTGGAATATGATGGCAGGTGGTGGTAATGGAGGCAGATACGAGAGTGGTGTTTCCGAGGCTTCAATGTAGATGCATGGTTATGCAGGGAGTGGATGGGTATGGATCAGGTGCAGGGAGATGAGATTAGTTTGGCTTAGCATCATGTTTGGATATTGTGGGCCGAAGGGTCTGTTCCTGTGGTGTACTGTTCTATATTCTATGAATTTATGGAATTCCCTGCCACAGAGGGAAGTGGAGGCCAAATCACTGGATGGATTTAAGAGAGAGTTGGATAGAGCTGTAGGGGCTAGTGGAGTCAAGGGATATGGAGAGAAGGCAGGCGCGGGTTATTGATAGCGGACGATCAGCCATGATCATATTGAATGGCGGTGCTGGCCCGAATAGCCTCCGCCTGGACCTATTTTCTATGTTACTGTCATGATTTTAACTTCCGGACCTGTGGACTAATTACCTGACAACACTGAGTAGATGTGACCAGGCCAAGGTCCAAGTGGGCCAGCGGATGGTTTGGATCGGAAAAGGTTGAGTCTACATGGAATTACGGAGATAAAATGATCTGGTGCTCGCAGGGGTCCACAGTGGGTCGCCGCTGAATTGAGGGAATGGTGTAAAGTTCCATTGAAATGCAGCGGAAGCTACAGGAAACATTCAACAGGCCCAGACGTACAGGTTTACAGGCTATTTGGCTTGATAACATTGTAAATTGTCCCGAGTGTGTGTCAAACAGTGTTAATATGCGGGGATCGCTGTGTGGCGCTGACTCAGTGAGCCGAAAGGCCTGTTTCCATGCTGTATGTCCAAGCTAAACTAAAAATTCGGTGCAGCATGTTGAGACAAGGAAAACAGAGTGAACGCTCATAAATTCATAAGTTCATTGGAGCAGAATTAGGCCATTTGGCCCAGCGAGTCTTCTCCGCCATTCAACCATGGCTGTTCTACCTTTCTCTGTCAAACCTCATTGTCCCGCCTTCTCCCCGTAACCTTTAACACCCGTACTAATCAAGTACTTGTCAAGGCTGTTTCAGGCTGACGGGTCCCTTGGTGAGTGCAGGAGGTGGGTTCGGACAATGGGCAGCACTGGGGATCATTGGGTAGACAGACATGGTAGGAAGCAGAGACTTCAGGGCAGCACAAGCTCTGCCTTGCAAACTGACAATTGAACGTCTCATTTACTGGCATTCAGCTGATACAGGCAGCAGTTGAGAGAGCCATAGGCTCATACAGCGTGGAAACAGCCTCCGTGCCGACAGTCGGCAAATGGCCAAAGAGCTGGTGTCGGAAGGAGGTCTTCAGATATATGGATCATAGGACCCTCTTCCAGAGAAGGTGGGGCTGGTAAAAGAGGGGGGGGGGGGGGGGGGGGGGGGGGGGGGGGGGAGGGGGTTGTACCTAAACTGTAGAGGAACCAGAATCCTATTTTATAAAAAAAATAATTCATTCAAATATTTACAATAATATGTACAATACGAAATAATTCACAGCAAAACCCATTACCCTAACACAAATGAAACAAATATACTTCAATATCAAATATACCATTAAACAACTATTTCCCCATCCTTATTAAGGATGCATTCCACCCCCGCGGTGCCCAGCATTCCCCCTCAGGGTGCCCGTGGACAGCGCACAGTCCCTCTCTAGTGCCACCCTGGCACAGACGTTACCCCGGAAAAGGGGCAGATAGCCGGCTCGGGCAGAACCATCTTTCGCCTGGTACCGTGACACGCGGATGGCCAGCGGCCAGGCCCAGGGGCAACCAGACCAGGACATCTTCAGCCCCACCCTCTCCCTTATGCACACGATGTCCACAGATGAGGATGGTGGGTGTGAGGAACCAGTATCCTGGCGGGGAGGTTTGGCGTGCTACATGGGAGGGTATACACTAGTGTGAGGGGGGTTGGAATCCCGAGCACTAGGTCAACAAGTGAAGTCATAGAGTCATTGTGTCAAGGAATGATGCAGTGTGGAAACAGACCCTTCGGCCCAACTTGCCTACACTAACCAACATGTCCCACCTGCCCGCGTTTGCTCCATATCCCTCCAAACCTGTCCTATCCATGTAATTGTTATTGATAGGGATATAGAGGGTGTGATCAATAAGTTTGAAAGGAAGGACAGGTAAGGAGAATTTAATGAAAATGCTGAGGAAGATTGGCGGAAGTGCGTATATGTAGTTACAAGGAATATCAATAGACAATAGTCAATAGATATGGGAGTAGGCCATTCGGCCCTTCGAGCCAGCACCGCCATTCAATGTGATCATGGCTGATCATCCCCTATCGGTATCCCGCTCCTGCCTTCTGCTCATATTCCCTGAGTCCGCTATTTTAAGAGCCCTATCTAGCTCTCTCTTGAAAGTATCCAGCGAACCGGTCTCCACCGCCCTCTGAGGCAGAGAATTCCATAGACTCACAACTCTCCGCGAGAAAAAATGTTCCCTCGTCTCCGTTCGAAATGGCTTACCCCTTATCCTGGGTGAAGCAGGTGAATTTAGTGTCTGGATCAGTTCGTGGGCTTCTGAGCGAAGCAACAAAGAACCGCAAATGCTGGTTGATCCACAAAGGGACAAAAAGTGCTTGAGTAACTCAGCAGGTCAGGCAGCAGTCTGAAGAAGGGTCTCGATCCGAAACGTCACCTATTATGTATTTTTAATCACCATGGGGCGCCGAGCGATGGCTGTCTATTTCCTTCTTTGTGTTTTTAGTTTGTTGTAAAATGTATGTTCTAGTTCATCTTTAGTTTTGTATTATGTGGCGGGTGATGGCGGTGGGGGGAGGGTGAGTGGAAAACCTTTTTAATCTCAATCCTCGACGGAGATGCGACATTTTCCGTGTCGTATCTCCGTCTGCGGAGCTGGAGGCCTCTTGCTGGGACCTCGGAAGCTCCAACCGCGGGGTCCTGCGGATTTTAATAACTTGAAGCCCGTGGTCCCTGGTTAGGGACCGGCTTCCGGCGCTCCAAGCCGCGCGAGCGTCGACCGCCCCGATCACGGGAGCTTCGATCGCCGGCTGCGGGAGGTTCAATCACCCCGACTGCGGATGGTTCGACTCCCCAGACCGCGGGATAAAAGGAGGAACGAAGATAAGAAGTTATTGCCTTCCATCTCAGCGGGGAATGCGGACGAGTCGCTGTTGTGGATGTTTATGTCAATCCTTTATGTAGTTGTGTGTCTTGTTGCTTTTTTGTTGTGACTGTATGACAAACCAGATTCCTCGTATGTTGCAAAACATCCTTGGCTAATAAATCACAAGTATTCGGATTGTTCATGTTCTCTAGCGATGTTGCCTGACCCGCTGAGTTACTCCAACATTTTATGTCCTTTTAGGACTCTGAAGTTGTGGTCATTACGGAGACTTGGTTGTGAGAGGGACAAGACTGGTAGCTCCACTATTTCAATGTTTCAGGCTTGATAGAAAGGGTAGGTAAAATAGATAATAGTGGGATAGAGGCATAGTCATACAGCATGGAAACGGGCCCTTCAGTCCAACTTTCCCACGCCGCCCAACATGTCCCATCTACACTGGTCCCACCTCCCAACATTTTCCATATCCCTCTAAAACTATCCTGTCCAAGTAACTGTCCAAAGGTTTCTTACACATTGTGATAGTACCAGCCTTAACTACCTAATTCGGCAGCTCGTTCCATATAACTACCACACTTTGTGTAACATTGTTGCCCCTCACGGTCTCATTCAATCCTTCCACCCTCACCTTAAACCTACATCCCCTGTTTCTTGATTACCCTACTCTGGGTAAAAGACTGTGCATTTATGTCATCTATTCCTCTCATGGTCGTATACACATTTATAGAAACATAGAAAATAGGTGCAGGAGAAGGGCATTCGGCCCTTCGAGCCAGCACCGCCATTCAATTTGATCATGGCTGATCGTCCACTATCAATAACCCGTGCCTGCCTTTTCCCCACATCCCTTGACCCCACTAGCCCCTAGAGCTCTATCCAACTCTCTCTCTTAAATCCATCCAGTGATTTGGCCTCCACCGCCCTCTGCGGCAGGGGATTCCATAAATTCACAACTCTCTGGGTGAAAAAGTTTTTTCTTAGCTCAGTCTTAAATGACCCCCCCCCCCTTTATTCTAAGACTGTGGCCCCTGGTTCTGGACCCGCCCAACATTGGGGACATTTTTCCTGCATCTACCTTGTCCAGTCCTTTTATAATTTAATATGTTTCTATAAGTATCCCCCTCATCCTCAAGTCGAGTGAATACAAGCCTAGTCTTTTCAATCTTTCCTCATATGACAGTCCCGCCATCCCAGGGATCAATCTCGTGAACGTACGCTGCGCTGCCTCAATCACATCGATATCCTTCCTCAAATTAGGAGACCAAAACTGTACACAATACTCCAGATGTGGTCTCACCAGAGCCCTAAACAACTGCAGAAGAACCTCTTTACTCCTGTACTGAAATCCTCTTGTTATGATGGCAAACATTCCAATAACTTTCTTCACTGCCTGCTGTACCTGCACGCCAACTTTCAGTGACTGGTGTACAAGGACACCCAGGTCTCGCTGTACCTCCCCCTTACCTAACCTAATCCCATTGAGATAATAATCTGCCCTTGCTTTTGCCGCCAAAGTGGATAACCTCACATTTATCTAGATTATACTGCATCTGCCACGCATCTGCCCACTCACTCAACCTGTCCAGGTCCCCCTGCAACCACCTAACATCCTCTTCACAGTTCACACTGCCACCCACCTTTGTGTCATCCGGAAACTTGCTGGTGTTGCTCCTAATTCCCTCTTCCAAATCATTTATATATATGGTAAACAGTTGCGGCCCCAACACCGAACCTTGCGGTACTCCACTCGCCACTGCCTGTCATTCTGAAAAGGACCCGTTCACTCCTACTCTTTGCTTCCGGTCTGCCAACCAATTTTCTAACCATGTCAACACCCTACCCCCAATACCATGTGCTCTAATTTTAGTCACCAGTCTCCCGTGCGGGACCTTATCAAAGGCTTTTTGAAAGTCGAGATACACTACATCCACTGGCACCCCTTCATCCATTTTACTTGTCACATCCTCAAAAAATTCCAGAAGATTAGTCAAGCATGATTTCCCTTTCATAAATCCATGTTGACTTGGACTAATCCTTTTACTGCTATCCCAATGCTCCATTATTACCTCTTTAATAATTGACACAGCATCTTTCCCACTGCTGAAGTCAGGCTAACTGGTCTGTAATTCCCCGTTTTCTCTCTCGCTCCTTTGTTGAAAAGTGGGATAATATTAACTATCATCCAATCCACAGGAACTGATCCTGAATCTATTGAACATTGGAAAATGACCACCAATGCGTCCACTATTTCTAGAGCCACCTCCATGAGGACCCTGGGATGCAGACCATCAGGCCCAGGGGATTTATCATCCTTCAGTCCCATTAGCCTACCCAATACTGCTTCTCGCCCAATGAAAATTTCTTTCAGTTCCTCTACCCCCTAAGATCCTCTGTCCTCCAGTACATCTGGGAGATTGTTTGTGTTCTCCTTAGTGAAGACGGATCTGAAGTACCTATTCAACTCTTCTGCCATTTCCTTGTTGCCCATAATAATTTCACCCGTGTCAGCCTTCAAGGGACCCACATTTGACTTTGCTACTCTTTTTCCCTTAACATATCTAAAGAAGCTTTTACTGTCCTTCTTTATATTCCTGGCCAGCTTCCCCTCGTACTTCATCTTTTCAGCCCGTATTGCCCGTTTTGTTTCCTTCTGTTGTCCTATGAAAGTTTCCCAATCCTCTGGCTTCCGGCTACTCTTTGCTGTGTTATACGTCTTTTCTTTTAGTTTTATTCTATCCCTAACTTCTCTTGTCAGCCATGGTTGCCTCCTACTCCCCTAAGAATCTTTCTTCCTTTTTGGAATTAAATGATCCTGCGACTTCCGGATTATGCCCAGAAATTCCTGTCATTGCTGTTCCACCGTCATTCCTGCTAGGATCCCTTTCCAGTCTACTTTGGCCTGCTCCCCTCTCATGCCTTCACGGTCCCCTTAGTTCAACTGCATCACTGCCACTTCCGATTTAACGTTCTCTTTCTCAAATTGCAGATTAAAACTAATCATATTATGATCACTACCTCCAAGCGGTTCCTTTACCTCGAGTTCTCTTATCATATCTGGTTCATTGGACAGCACTAAATCCAGAATTGACTTTTCTCTGGTCGGCTCCATTACAAGCTGCTCTAAGAGTCCATCCCGGAGGCATTCTACAAACACTCTTTCTTGGGGTCCTGAACCAACCTGATTTTCCCAGTCTACCTGCATATTGAAATCCCCCATCACCACAGTGGCATTACCTTTGTTACATACCAGTTTTAACTCCTGCTGCAACTTACACCCTACATCCGGGGTACTATTTGGGGGTCTGTAAATAACACCAATTAGTGTCTTCTTGCCTTTACAATTCCTCAAATCAATCCACAGTGACTCTACCTCCTCAGTCCGTTTGTCTTCCCTCACAAGGGACTGAATTCCATCCCTCACCAGCAGACTACCCCTCCTCCTCTGCCCACCTGCCTGTCCTTTCTATAGGATGTATAACCCTGAATATTAAGTTCGCAGGCCCGATCCTCCTGCAGCCACATCTCAGTAATCCCCACAATGTCATATCTACCAACCTGTAACTGAGCCTCAAGCTCATCTACTTGATTTCTTATACTTTGCGCATTCATGTACAATACTCTTAATTCCTTACGAATCACACCTTTCACATAGTTCCCTATTACACTTGGCCATACTCTCCTATCCCTTTGTGAGCTTCCTTTCCCGTTAATTCTCGGGTCATTAACATCCCTTTACCCTCTTTCCCTTTAACTCCATCGTCGACTATCCCACTTGACACCCCACCCCCCTTATTCAGTTTAAAACCACCCGTGTAGCAGTGGCAAATCTGCCTGCCAGAATGCTGGTCCCCCACCAGTTAAGATGCAATCCGTCCCTTTTGTACAGTTCCCCCTTATTCCAAAGCAGATCCCAGTGATCTAAGAATCTGAATCCCTGCCCCCTGCACCAGTTACTCAGCCACACATTCAGGTGCCGTGTCTCCCTGTTCCTGCTCTCGCCAGCACGAGGAACTGGAAGCAAACCGGAGATAACAACCCTGGAGGCTCTGCTTTTCATCATTTTTCCGAGCTCTCTAAAGTCACGCTGCAGAATATTCATCCCCTTCTTTCCGACATCGTTTGTGCCGACATGCACTACCACTTCCGGCTGTCCACCGTCGCCATCGAGGATTTTCTGCACTCTGTCCGTGACATCCTGGATCCTGGCACCAGGAAGGCAGCACACCATCCTCGAATCCCGTCTTTTGCCGCAGAAACCCCTGTCCGTACCTCATAAGATCACCCTCTTCGTCCTGCACTCATAGAAATAAAGTCCTAGCCAATTCAACATCTCTCGAGTCCCGGCAACATCCTCGTGAATCTTCTCTGTAACATTTCCAGCTTACCAACATCTTTCCTATTACAGGGTGACCAAAACTGAACACAATATTCTAAATGTGACCTCACCAATGTATTATACAACCCTAACGTCATCTCCCAACCTCTTTACTCAACAGTCTGACTGATGAAGGCCAATGTGCCAAAAGCCTTCTGATCCTATCTACCAGTGACGCCACTTTCAAGGAACTATGTACCTGCAGGGCTCGATCCCAGGGTACTGTCCAATTCACCACTACCCCATTGTGGACAATGAGCTTTGTTTTGCTGCTTGTGTGCTACAATGCTATGAAGTCAGGATCGAACCAGTGTCTCTGGCGCTGTAAGGGAATGACTCTACCGCTGCACCACCGTGCCGCTCAGTATTATATAGAAGTAAATACAATTACGGGAAGCGTAGATAGGGTAGACAGTCAGAACGTTTTTGCCAGGCTGGAAATATCAAGACAAGAGGGCATTGTGTATTAGGGGCAGGAGTGTAGTGGGGGCCTGGAACATGTTCCCAGGGAAGGTGTTGGAGGGAGATACGATAGTGGTGTTTAAGAGACTGTTAGATTGGCCCATTGATAGGTAGAGGAAGGAAAGGCATGCATCATGAGTAGGCAGAAGGGATGAGTTTAACTTGGCATCAGGTTCGGCACAGACATTGTGGGCCGAAGGGCCTCTTCCTGTGCTGTACTGTTCGATGCTGCGTGTTTCAAATCATTGATTCAAGTCTCTCCAGTGTTATCAAAGAATCCATCCCGGAGGCATTCTACAAACACTCTTTCTTGGGGTCCTGAACCAACCTGATTTTCCCAGTCTACCTGCATATTGCACCGAACCTGTTCCTGTGCTCTTTTGTGCCGTCTGACTCGCTGAGTTACTCCAGCTTTTTGAGATGCGCTTGACCCGATGAGTTACTCCAGCTGTTTAACATAGGAACATGGAAAATAGTAAGATTAAACGAGAACTTACCAGTTCGAAGTTTGATCCTTATTTTATGAGGAGTTACGATGAGAGATTACGTGAAGAAGCCCCGCCAGACGCATGCGCATCATACTTCAAAGCAGCAGCGTGAAAATACAGAAACCGATAGCCGAAGTAACATAGTAAGGCTTTAGAAGACTCGAACTACCAGATGATCCTTTAGATTATAAGGGCCGGGAGCGGAGGGCACGTAATCCCTCATCGTAACTCCTCATAAATAAGGATCAAACTTCGAACTGGTAAGTTCTCATTTAATCTTACTATTTTACTTCGGAGTCACGTGAGTGACTACGTGAAGATTTCAAAGCTCTGTGATTTCATGCCGTAGATGCACTCCATACGACTCACTTCTTCAGTTGACACAGTAGTGGATAAATAATATATTGAACATTGCTTCGAATTATCCAATAATCATTTTTTAAATAACAATACAGTAATAACCCCTCTATTCCAGGGGCAATTACAAATGAAATTGATGAAGACATACCAAATCAAATCAACCGAAGCCCAAAACAGCATGTCCAAATCCTGGCACTGTCAAGACAGGTTTATCATAATTTTAGAAAAGTTGATTCCTTAGACCATCCTGCGGCCTTGCTGCGGATGTTGATGTCGCCCTGGTGGAGTGAGATTTAAGCACACGAGTGTCTACTCCAGCGGAATCCAAAACCTGTTTTACCATCTAGAAATAGTTTATACTGACACCTCTTATGAGTTTTTTTGTGACTGATGAGCATTGCTGTCTCAGAGCCTGTGAGACTCTAAGTTACCTCGATATATTGACTCGGGTGCGTAACTACACATAACCTTTGGTCAACAGGGTATGCTTTAAACTTACTTTGGTTCCGGCCATTCCTGGCCTGTTTTGTTAGATTAAATCATACACATATAACGCAATTTTATCTGCAGAAGAATACATGCTATCTAGTCGTAAGCTACAATGTTTGCACTCTTTGCGCTGATACTTCTGCCATGAGCTTAACGACTTTAAGTGTTAACTTATGAAAAGACAATGACGTAATTGGAGCCCATTGGCGAAGCAGTGTGAGAACTATACTGACATCCCGGATTTCTGTATATCTAGGTTTAGGAGGATTTGTGCTACAAAGTTCCTCTCATGAATCGGGACACTAATGGATGAGACGCAATAGATTGTTGTTCTGAAACTACCCTAAATAGGAGGACAAAACACTCCGAGTACTATTAATGGCACTATAACTTAAGTGTTCATCAAAAATGCAACATAACAAGGAACTCCGATACATCCGGTATGCTTGCAGTATGATCAAATATATCTGACTGTAAACAAAACATCTCCCATTTCTTAATATGAGACACATATAGTTTCTCAGTGCTATCTCTCCAAGCTGCAGGTATGACATCCATGGTCCTATTCGGCAGTCCAAAGCCTTGGAACGGTCTGGTTAGAACCTGCAGATCAACAAATTAATATGGTCATGTAACGGATAACTTCAGTTACTGGATGCACCAACACATTACTGCAGTTGGGGACAGTCATGAATGGCTGAGTCATCATTCTGAGCACCAATGGGATCCATGGCTCTGTAGTCCAGTCTGGAACCACTAAAACGCCTGAGGTGTAGTCCAGCTCTATTTTGGTGAGACAATGCCTAATCAGGCAGAATCGGGATAGCATAAACGAAGTACATCCCCAATGTAGCGAGAATGCATCCACCGCTACTGCTCCTGGACCCGGTTCCCATGAAACTTATTTAGGCAATTGGTGATGTAGCCTGGATGCAACAGATCAATATCTGGCAACCCAGAGCGCCTGACAATCATTTTAAATCAGTATTTAATCATCCATTCTATGTTGTCATTGAACTTTCGTGACCTGTTGTCTGCCACCACATCGTGTCTACCTGGTAGGTAGATAGCTGAGACCCAGATGTTTCAGGAAATACACCAGTGCCACATGAGATTAGCCAGATTATCACATGATACTGACCTTATTACTGCCATGGGATTGATATATGGCACAGCCGTGGCATTATCAATCTGGAGTTGAACATGTAAATTATTCATTGTTAAACAATACACTTTTACTCCATAGAATGCACCCAGCAATTCTAAGTAATTTATACCATGCCTGTGCAGAATCAAATCCTCCTGCACACTCCATCTACCACCACAGCTAGACTCGCTGTCCGTATCTCCCCATCCGGTAGCACTCACATTTGTCTGTAAAAACACTGAAGGTTGCTGAACCAAAATGTTTTTGGTAGTTTGTAACTGAGCTATGGCTCTGGTTGGTAACTGCATAGGTCTATCAAAATGACCTGCATGTTCTTTAAGTGCTAGTTCTCTAGCTCGTTGCAGACTTCGATAGTGCAGGCGTCCAAACTCCACTGCAGGGAAAGCTGCCACCAATTTACCAATAAGAGTACCTACTTCCCGGATGGAGGGATATTGTTGTTCATACTGGTACAGACCTCTCCGATCCCAAATGAACAATTTTTTAGGATGGCTCTAATTGGATTTGGTTGGATGGACCAGGAACTCTACCCTTTCAAACAGGTATTTGGTTGCTGAAACCGATTCCTCAGCTGTCTGCTGAGTGTTGCTTATGATTAAATATTATCTAGATAAGCCATTACCATGTGATTCTGGGCTCAAAGTAGCGCCAGCACTGGTTTCCACTATTTCTTGAATAGCCTAGGAACTGAGGTTAACTCATTGGGTAATGCTTTAAATCCCCATCCAACTAAATTTCAAGTATCTCCGATACTGATGATGAATTGGTACTGAATAATATGCATCTTTCAGATCTATAGTTGCCACATAACAGCCTTGTGATAACAGCTGTTTCACAGTATTGAAGGTGTCCATTTTAAAAATGCCCATAGTGAACATAGGAATTTAACTGGTTTAGGTCCAGAATGCCTCTACATCCCCCATCTTTTCTCTGTCTGGGGAATATATTGGCCACAAATTGTTGAGGATGGTTTATCGTCCTCTCAATTATCCTTTTTTTGGGGACAAAACCGTAATTTCTTCTTTTACCTGCTGAGTTTGTGCAGAAACCCCAATACTCTCTTAGGCATATTCTGTACGGATCAAGTCCTGACATAAACTGTATTCGAGCTTGAGACAGTGTGTAGTATAAACTGATGAGATGTTATGCAGCACCATTCATCATAATTAATTGCAACCTACCCCCAACCGGAGGTCCCAGAATCTTATCCTGGACAGAATGGATGCCCTGTACCTCTACAGTCGGCCTTTACTCCTTCTTCCCATATTGGGGTTGTAGCTGGGATACACAGGTGAGTAATACCGTCGTCCCACTTCCCCCCCTCCCTGTTTGGCCCTGCCCCTGGATCCGTTACCTTTCGTGCTGAAACAACCTGCGAGGTGGCATCCTGACAGAAGGGACGTATGTCTTCGTGAGACGGGTTGTTTTGGCATGTTCCTCCAGGTCCTTGACTTGTTCGAGGAGGTCCACCCCAAATAAATAATCTGTGCTTGGATATTGGTGTACCTACATAGAGCTGCAACTTCGGGTTCAACGTAGGCGTTGCAGAACAGGCCAGCATATCTTGTTGAGTATCATACATCAGACATCGGTGCCCCCTGGACCTTATGCCTGCTGCCAACAACTTGAGGACGCGTTGAAATCTCACTTCTTGTCCCCGCATCGTTGCACTCATTTGTGACATTGCCGAGTTCACGGTGGGCATTTTGAGTGAAGCACACTTTACAGGTGTTTTATAACGTGTGTCAGTCTCCACGAACGTATCCTGGAGCTGGTGAGAACCCATGTAATTTACATTGGCGGCTAGAGTTTTCTCGATAGCCTCACCAATCCCTTCCGGGTTTAGTGAAGTTTAACGCTACGTCCGGGACACCTGGAGCATGGCTCGTGTGCGCTGGTGTGTGCACATAAACAGTGACACCAGCTTCAGGGTCAGACTCCTTCTGCCCTGCTTCTCCCGAGTCATGCTGCAGGGCGGTCTCTCCAGCCCTAAACAAGGTGCTGGAGAGGATGATTCCCACTATTATCCATAAGCGATGTTTTCTTCTTTGCTGTATGGACCTCTGCGAGAGGCTGCGTGGGAATTCAACCCCAATTGAAATTTTCCATGGCTCGTTAAATTTGGAACATTTTCCCAAAACCTTTAAATTAAAAGGAGGGAGTCTTACATATAATCAGACTCATGTAGGCTGTGGGCCGAGGAGCTTTATTCCAATGTTTCGTGACCCAAGTCACAGAACTACATGAAAATTTCACATATTGCGTATAAATATTATATGTCATCCCCTGAAACTCGCCAACAACAAGACTTGCACATTTTTATTAAATTAGAGAAAAACCGGAAAATGTTTGGGTATTTTTAGTCCAATCAAAGCGCGTTTAACATTGAGTTTTATGCCAGTTGGCCAATCACCTGCTTTGTTTCAGGCTAGCTCGGCATCATGGCTGAGGGGACTGAATTGATGCCTGTTTTACTGGCGATTCCCATGAAGGTTCTTTCTAGTTCTGTGGAATACATGTCGTGGAAACTTGCAGCAGGGTAATTGAATTTAGTGAGAAAAGCAGTAAGAAGTCTGAAGAATGTGCAGCTAAGTGGATAGAAGTGGAAGAAAGTCTTGAAAGCAAAGTCGCTGCTGAGATCCTGCAACACAAAGTTGAAAGCAGTCAAACTTTCTGAATCAACTGCAAGGTAAGATCTAAAGTATGAATTTATGAAAATTAATCTGTATGGACTTTAATTTATTTGCACCCTTTATAATGTAAAAAAAAAGAGATTTGGAGGCTGTACATTCACCCATTCACTCACTCATTCACTCACTCACTCATTCACTCACTCACTCATTCACTCATTCATTCACACATTCACTCACTCATTCACTCACTCATTCACTCATTCGTTCACTCATTCACTCACTCACTCATTCACTCATTCATTCATCCATTTACTCACTCACTCACTCACTCACTCACTCACTCACTCACTCACTCACTCACTCACTCACTCACTCACTCACTCACTCACTCACTCACTCACTCACTCACTCACTCACTCATTCATGACGTTGAGGGCCTAAACTATGTATATCTATAACAAGGTAAATTACACATTGTCACTAATGCCAGCTTGTTGTAGTCTAATAAGTCTTTAACATCTAATCTCGGAGCTGCCTGCGATAACTTACCGAGTACAAGTGCTCCGATCGCGGGACCTATGTACTTAACATTGTGAAGCCGCGGTCTCAATTAAGAAGCGTCTGATTCGCGAACGCGGAGTATGTTTCGACCATGCCCGCGGGGGGGGGGGGGGGGGGGGGGGGGGGGAGGCTGTACATAGTGCCGTCTGTAGCGGCCGTTTCCAGGCCCCAACCTCGGGAGAAAAACGGACGAATATTCATTGCACTTTATAGGCTTCCATTGGAGTGAGAAATGGTCAGAAATGGCTGATGTTTATGTAGAAATGAATTGGGATATGTGAACTTGAACTTGAACTAATTTATCTTTGGTAGTAACAGTGTTATTCTCATTAACATTAAGAAGAGATTGGAATTTTATGAATTAAAGTCCATGCTGACTTAATGACTATGAGATTTTTTTTTGTAACCTCTGCCTGAACCTCCACTTGAACTTCAACTAACTTATCAATGGACTTATCAAAACTTATCAAAATACTTGGAATCTGATGAAGAATATTTAGATGACACCCATGCACCCACATACATCCACACAAACATCCATCCACACATACATACACACTTACATCCACATATCCACAGATACACGTTTGACAGGTATACACACACACACACACAACTGCAGATACTCAAACAATGCAACACTTTTAGGTTATTTTAGGTTAAAGGTAATAACCCTCATTTGCAAAGGCACCATCGGGGGTCTCTAACATAAATACAGTCTCATTGTAGCTTAAAATGAATACTCATCGAGTAAACATCAGAGCATTCGATTCTTGGTCAGGATGTGACAATTACATCAGAAATAAGACAGGTCTCTTACATGACTGTCACCCAGCCTGGCCGTGGCCCAGTCCCACTATGGTTGTTACCCCCACTCTCCCCACTATGGCAGTCAGTGGGGTTCAGTAAACGGCGGAACCCAGAGGATCTGTCCTGACCCTTTAATTAGGCAGATTCATGAGCCCTCAAAACCCGGGACCTCTGCTGCAGTCTCATTACATTTCCTATTAAAGCGACTGGAAGATGCCCTGCAGGACAGTCCCCCAGCCTGGAACTGCCCCAGTCCCACTATGGCCGTGACCCCCACGCTGCACACTGGCAGTCAGTGGGGTTCAGTAAAGGGAGGAACCCACAGGAACTGCCCTCATCCATTATTTAGGCTGGTTCAGGAGCAGGACCTCTGCGACAGTGTCATTAAAAAACACTCGCAATTATATTCATATTATTTTTATATAATATAATTATACTTATGTATATATGATAACAGTCATAAAGTCATATATATATACATATATATATATATAGCTATAATAACATATGGTTTAAATGGACTGCAACACGGAAATAGGCTGCCCATGGTGTAATATGGGCTTTGGCCACTAGATGGCGTTTACTTTCCCGATCTCATTTTCTAATTAGTTTAATCAATTAATGTGCAACGTTTGGCACTGGCGAGTTATAACATCCTTCTCAATTATATTTCATCTAAATCCGTGGAAAATTTAATGTAGTTCTGTGACCTGGGTCACGAAAACTGATTTCTAGACACATTTTTGATGCTCGGCCCACAGCCTAATGAGACAAATGAGCCTGGGAGTACTTTAGTTTGTTATTTCTGAGTGCCTTGAAGCACTGGAAAGTGATGGAGATAGTTGAGAAATAAAGTTAGCATTTCATTTTAATTCATTTCATTTTTATTTTATTTCATTTCATTTCATTTCAGCTGCAATAAAACAGTAGCGGGTATTGGAGCCGGCATTTAGAAACATAGAAACATAGAAATTAGGTGCAGGAGTAGGCCATTCGGCCCTTCGAGCCTGCACCGCCATTCAATATGATCATGGCTGATCATCCAACTCAGTATCCCGTACCTGCCTTCTCTCCATACCCTCTGATCCCCTTAGCCACAAGGGCGACATCTAACTCCCTCTTAAATATAGCCAATGAACTGGCCTCAACTACCCTCTGTGGCAGAGAGTTCCAGAGACCCACCACTCTCTGTGTGAAAAAAGTCCTTCTCATCTCGGTCCTAAAGGATTTGCCCCTTATCCTCAAGCTGTGACCCCTTGTCCTGGACCTCCCCAACATAGGGAACAATCTTCCTGCATCTAGCCTGTCCATCCCCTTAAGAATTTTGTAAGTTTCTATAAGATCCTCTCTCAATCTCCTAAATTCTAGAGAGTATAAACAGAGTCTATGCAGTCTTTGTTCATAAGACAGTCCTGACATCCCAGGAATCCGTCTGGTGAACCTTCTGTGCACTCCCTCTATGGCAATAATGTCCTTCCTCAGATTTGGAGACCAGAACTGTACGCAATACTCCAGGTGTGGTCTCACCAAGACCCTATACAACTGAAGTAGAACCTCCCTGCTTCTATACTCAAATCCTTTTGCTATGAAAGCTAACGTACCATTCGCTTTCTTCACTGCCTGCTGCACCTGCATGCCTACTTTCAATGACTGGTGTACCATGACACCCAGGTCGCGCTGCATCTCCCCTTTTCCTAATCGGCCTCCATTTAGATAATAGTCTTTTTTCATATTTTTGCCACCAAAGTGGATAACCTCACATTTATCCACATTATACTGCATCTGCCAAACATTTGCCCACCCACCCAGCCTATCCAAGTCACCTTGCAGTCTCCTAGCATCCTCCTCAGAGCTAACAATGTCCCCCAGCTTAGTGTTATCCGCAAACTTGGAGATATTGCCTTCAATTCCCTCATCCAGATCATTAATGTATATTGTAAATAGCTGGGGTCCCAGCACTGAGCCTTGCGGTACCCCACTAGTCCCTGCCTGCCATTGTGAAAACGACCCGTTTACTCCTACTCTTTGCTTCCTGTTTGCCAGCCAGTTCTCTATCACATCAATACTGAACCCCCAATGCCGTATGCTTTAAGTTTATATACTAATATCTTATGTGGGACCTTGTCGAAAGCCTTCTGGAAGTCCAGATACACCACATCCACTGATTCTCCCCTATCCACGCTACTAGTTACATCCTCGAAAAATTCCACAAGATTCGTCAGACATGATTTACCTTTCGTAAATCCATGCTGACTTTGTCCAATGATTTCACCACTTTCCAAATGTGCTGCTCTCCCATCTTTAATAACTGACTCTAGCAGTTTCCCCACTACCGATGTTAGACTAACTGGTCTGTAATTCCTCGTTTTCTCTCTCCCCCCCTTCTTAAAAAGAGGGGTTACGTTTGCTACCCGCCAATCCTCAGGAACTACTCCAGAATCTAAAGAGTTTTGAAAGATTATCACTAATGCATCCACTATTTCCGGAGCTACTTCCTTAAGTACTCTGGGATGCAGCCTATCTGGCCCTGGGGATTTATCGGTCTTTAATCCATTCAATGTACCTAACACCACTTCCCGACTAACCTGGATTTCACTCAAGTCCTCCTTTGACCCGCGGTCCCCTGCTATTTGTGGCAGATTTTTTATATCTTCCTTAGTGAAGACGGAACCAAAGTAGTTATTCAATTGGTCCGCCATGTCCTTGTTCCCCATGATCAACTCACCTGTTTCTGACTGCAAGGGACCTACATTTGTTTTAACTAATCTCTTTCTCTTCACGTATCTATAAAAACTTTTGTAGTCAGTGTTTATGTTCCCTGCCAGTTTTCTTTCATAATCTATTTTTCCTTTCCTTATCAAGCCCTTTGTCCTCCTCTGCTGGTCTCTGAATTTCTCCCAGTCCTCTGGTATGCTGCTTTTTCTGGCTACTTTGTACGCATCATCCTTTGCTTTGATACTATCCCTGATTTCCCTTGTTATCCGCGGATGCACTACCTTCCCTGATCTATTCTTTTGCCTAACTGGGATGAACAATTTTTGTAGTTCATCCATGTAGTCTTTAAATGTCTTCCATTGCGTATCCACCGTCAACCCTTTTAGAATTGATTGCCAGTCAATCTTGGCCAATTCACGTCTCATACCCCCAAAGTTACCTTTCCTTAAGTTCAGAACCATTGTTTCTGAATTACCAATGTCACTCTCCATCCTAATGAAGAACTCGACCATATTATGGTCACTCTTGCCCAAGGGGGCACGCACAATAAGACTGCTAACTAACCCTTCCTCATTACTCAATACCCAGTCTAAAATAGCCTGCTCTCTCGTTGGTTCCTCTACATGTTGATTTAGATAACTGTCCCGCATACTTTCCAAAAAATCCTCTTCCTCAGCGCCCCTGCCAATTTGATTCACCCAATCTATATGTAGATTGAAGTCACCCATTATAACTGTTTTGCCTTTGTCGCACGCATTTCTTATTTCCTGTTTGATACCATCCACAACTTCACTACAACTGTTAGGTGGCCTGTACACAACTCCCACTAGCGTTTTCTGCCCCTTAGTGTTTCGCAGCTCTGCCCATACCGATTCCACATGCTCCAAGCTAATGTCCTTCCTTTCCATTGCGTTAATCTCCTCTCTAACCAGCAACGCTACCCTACCTCCTTTTCCTTTCTCTCTATCCCTCCTGAATATTGAATATCCCTGGATGTTCAGCTCCCAGCCTTGGTCACCCTGGAGCCATGTCTCCGTTTAGCGCAGCCGTTATCTCCAAACCCAATCTAAATAGAGGTAACAGCGGGAGCCGGCTTTAGAGCAGCCGTTATCTGCCGACCCGATCTGAAAGCGGTAACCGCGGTCCCCGTGCGTTCCGCTCCATTACCGCAATTTAACAATATATATTTAGCAACTCTGGCTGGTGCTGCGAGCCAGACTTACAGAGTTTAAAAAACACTCGCAGGAAAGGCAGGATATTGGTTTACCTGCGGGTTACTACTTACCTGCTGGTGGAGCTGCGCTCTCCAGCCGGTCGGTGCGACACGCGTCGACGTAATGACTCACGTGACTCCGAAGTAAAATAGGTGCACGAGTAGGCCATGCGGCCTTTGAACACGCACCGCCATTCAATACGATCATGGCTGATCATCCCAAATCAGTACCCTGTTCCTGCTTTCTCACCATATCCCTTGATTCCGTTAGGCCTCAGAGCTACAGTATATCTAACTCTCTCTTGAATACATTCAGTAAATTGGCCTCCACTGTCTTCTGTGGCAGAACATTCCACAGATTCACAACTATCTCTGTGAAAAAGCTTTTCCTCATCTCAGTTTGTGATGCTGTCTGACCCTCTGAGCTACTCCAGCTTCTGTGTCTATCTTCGGTTATAACCAGCATCAGCAGTTCCTTCCTACACACTGTGTTGTTCAGCGCTGTGTGTTACAAATCATTGATTCAAGCTTCAACTCCCCCTCCCATTCTGTATCCGACCTCTCTGTCCTGGGCCTCCTCCACGGCCAGAGTGAGCAACACCGCAAATTGGAGGAACAGCACCTCATATTCCGCTTGGGGAGTCTGCATCCTCTTGGCATGACCATCGAATTCTCTCAATTCTGTTAACCCTTGTTGTCTCCTCCCCTTCCAACCTCTCCCTCAGCCCTCGGGCGCCTCCTCCTCCTTTTCCCTTTCTTCCCCCCGCCTCCCCCCACCCCCCATTCGGCCCCAAACGTAGCCTATCTCATTCGCTCCATAGATGCTGCTGCACCCGCTGAGTTTCTCCAGCATTTTGTGGACCCTCGATTTTCCAGCATCAGCAGTTCCTTCTTTAAAACATTGCTTCAAGCTTCTCCATTTTAATCAAAGTAACCTTCTACGAGTTTATGGCACTGGATAATTGTTTACAGCTTTATTAAATTTCCTGAATCAACTATTATTGAGGAGAGTACAGAGTACAAGCTTAGTTTGAACATACTTTATGGAACACTTTCGGAAGAACTTTTTGAGTGTTGTTCAGATAAGCAGAACTGTGGGGGAGCATCTGTGACCCTGTGCTGTGAATTGCTGGCAGCTACAATTCATTTATTGGCAATTCAGATAGTCTCGGCTGAAGTGCATTGCAGCAATGCCCCTGTCTCGTTCGGAATAATCAGTCTGTGTTGGTCTCGTGCACGTAAAAATTCATACAGCACAGAAACCAGCCCTTCAGCCGCATTTAAGCTTCAGGGCAGCGGTAGAGTTGCTGCCTCACAGTGCTGGAGACCCGGTTCGATCCTTTCTACGGGTGCCGTCTGTACGGAGTTTGTACGTCCTCCTTGTGTCCGTGTGGGTTTTCTCCGGGTGGTCTGGTTCCGCCCACACTTCAAAGACGTCGATGTTTGTAGGTTCATGGCTTCTGCAAATTGTCCCTGTAAATAGTGCGTAGGATATTGCTGTTGTGCGGGGTGATTGCTGGTTGACGCGGACTCGCTGGGCCAAAGGGCCTGTTTCCACGCTATATCTCGAAAGTATGGTATAAAGTCCAGTTTAAACCAGTGATTCTTGAGGTTCTCACATTGGCAAAAATAGGGTAGACAGTCAGAATCGTTTTCTTGGTGACGTCAAAGACGAGAGGCCATAGCCGAAGGAGAGCGGTGCAATGTTTCTGCCGAACATGACGCCTCGTTAAACCCATCCTATCTGCCTGTAAATCGTATTGTATTCAATGTATTGTCATTATCTCATTTTAGAGACAACAAAATGAATTTTCCTTACAGTCAGTAACATAAAAAATAAATAGTAAATAAATAAACATATTATTTAAAAAGCACAGAAGTCCACACACAACATACCCCCACAGCGGCACCAAAGTTAAGGAAGGTACCATAGTCCAGCCACCCTCCCTGCCGATCTTCCCAGATGTTCACCCGTGGTCAGGGCCTCCCGAGCACCGGCAGTCGTGCTCTGGCCCCCTCGCCGGGAACGATGGAACCCCGATGGAGAACATCCACAGCGGGCCGGACCTCCAGATCAGCCACTTCCCACCGGAGTCCGCGGCTCCCGAAGTCCACAGGCCCCAGCATTCCGGAGCTCCAAACGGCGGTCCCCTGTAAGGCATCGCCTGCCCCTCGATGTTTCCAACGCTGCGCCGCTGCTGCTGGAGCTCTGATCGGTCACGGCAGGAAAGGCCGCGCCAAACCAGTAGGTAGGCCGCGGGGGGGGGGGGGGGGGGGGGGGGGAGCGGGGAGGACGAGACTCGAATAATAGTCGCATCCTCTCCAGGAAGCGACCGGAGGACGGTATCCCCCTTACCGTACCCTCTTCCCACACACGAAGACATTAAAAAAAACACAAAAAACAAGATAACAAAAAAAAACAAAAATATGCTGGACTGAAGGCGGAGGCAGCTAGCAACAGCGCCGCCGCCACATTATCCATACCCCCCTATTCCCTGCATTTTGATATGCCAATTTGAATGCCTCCTGCACACCATTATTGTATCTGCCTCCACCAACACCCTTATCACTGCTTTTCAGACCCCCACCACTGTGTGTAAAAAAACGTGCCCCGCACTTCTCCGATGAACCTTATAGTTCTGCCCTCCAGTGTCGTGGGTTTCCTCTGGGTTCGCCGGTATCTTTCCAAACTCCAAAGATGTGCAGGTGTGCAGGTTAATTGGCTTCAGTAAACCTTCTCCCTATTGTGTAGGGTTGAACTGGTGTACGGGCCATCGTTGGGTGGCGTGGACTAGGTGGGCCGAAGAGCCTGTTTCCGTGCTGTATCACTAAACTAAACTAAAGTGATCACGACCTGGAATGTTGTCTGTCCATTCACTCCAGAGATGCTGCCTGAGCTGCTGAGTTACTACTGCATTTTGTGTTGTCACTTTTTTAAAATTGTATGCACGGCACAGTGAAATTCTTTTGCACACCCACAAATACACAGTCGCCTTAATTTGGTGCCGTTTACAAAGGGAAAAAAACAAAGTCCTTAGTCCAAAGGGCAAGACCAAGGTGCCCTCGATCCAGGTAAGCCCAGGTAAGCCCACAGGCTGCTTCAGACCAGAGACCCGACATGCCTCTCGTAATGTGATGTCATAAGTGATAGGAACAGGATTAGGCCATTCGTGCCATCAAGTCTACTCCGCCATTCAATCATGGCTGATCCCCTCTGTCGGTGGATCACCAGCTTACTGACAGACAGGAAGCAGCATGTGAGGCTGGGAAAGCACATTTCGGATACGCAGACCCTCAGCATAGGAGCACCGCAAGATGCGTACTCTCTCCTCTCCTCTACTCTCTCTATACCAACGACTGCATCTCCACTGACTCCTCTGTCAAGCTTCTCAAGTTTGCGGACGACACAACCCTGATTGGACTGATCCAGGATGGGGAGGAATCTGGCTACAGACAGGAAGTGACACAGCCAGTGTCCTGGTGCCATCCCAACAACCTAGAGCGCAATGCTCTTAAGACAGTGGAATTGATTGTAGACTTTACGAGAGCTCCCCCTCACCCCACTCACCATCAACAACCCTGCAGTCATATATGTGGAGTCTTTTAAGTTCCTGGGAACCATCATCTCTAAGGACCTTACATTGGGGGGGGGGGGGGGGGGGGGGGGGGGGAGGGGGGGGGGGCACCATCGACTCCACAGCCAAAAAGGCACAACAGAGGATGTACTTTCTGCGGCAGTTGAGGAAGCACAATCTGCCACAGGCAATAATGGTCCCATTCTATACGACCAAGATTCTGTCCTCACCATCTCCATCTTCTCCATCATGGTCTGGTTTGGCTCAACCACCAAGCACGACGTCCTGAGGCTGCAGCGAATCGTCCGATCAGCTGAGAGGGTATTGGTTGCAACCCCATTGTCGAACTGTACAGTGCAAGGGCCAGGAAGCGAGCGGGTAAGATCATCTCTGACTCCTCTCACCCCGGCCACAAACTCTTTGAATCATTTCGACTCCGGACTGTCAATGCTGTCACAGCCAGACATAATAACAAGCCCCCCCCATGAGTAGTAGCTCTACTCAATAACCAAAAGTCTGTAGCCACTTTTTGCTCTGGTATTTTATTTAATTCACATGTTTAATCAATAATGTTTTATTATTAATGTTAATGTTTTTATGTGTCATTCCTAACTGTCACTGTATGTCATGTTGTCATTTGCGGCGGAGCACCAAGCCAAATTCCTAGTATGTGAATACTTGGCCAATAAATCTATTCATCAATAAATTAATCAATGAACAAATTAATTAATTAATTAATTAACCAATTAATTAATTAATTCATCTATCTCTCCCTCCTAAAGCCATTCTCCAGCCTTCTCCCCGTAACCCAGACTAATCAAGAATCCATCTACCTCTGCCTTAAAAAAATATCCACATATGGCCTCCATAGGCTTCTGTGGCAAAGATTTCCATAGATTCACACCACCCTCTGACTAAGGGAATTCCTCCTCATCTCCCTCCGAAGGGAACGTCTTTTTATTCTGAGGCCTAGATTCTCCCAGTAGCGGAAACATCCACTCTACATCCGCTCTGTCCATGTTTTTCACTATTCTCGCCCGACCGCCTCTGTGTCTCGGGGACAAATCTAAGTTCTACCCATCACAGGTTATGAACTATTTGGGATTCACGATTGATACCAATCAAATGGTTGCTTCAATCCCAACTAACAAAGCTATGGATATCATTGGAGCATGTAATGAACTTGTTTACGCCAGTGCACCGACAATTAGATATGCTGGTAAGGTAATTGGGAAATTGGTAGCTACATTTCCAGCTGCCCAATTTCAACATTTACATTATCAAAATTTACACAGAACAAAGATTTCAGCATTAAAAATGAATGCTGGACATTTTGACAGACCTATGCAGCTGCCAATCAAGGCAAAATTTGAGTTACAATGGTGGATTGATAATATTCGTAACTCATTCAAGCCCATCATTGTGCCTTACTCGTCAGTGGTTTTACAAACTGACGCAAGCTCGCTGGTTTTGGGAGCTACCGCCACTAGTTCTAGTTGTGGCGGCTGATGGGACTCACATGAATCTACCCTTTTATTATCACAAGGGATAAATTATTTGGAGATACTAGGAGCATTTCACCGACTACGAGCTTATTGTTCAAACCTCTCTGATACGCATATCCGTCTCCAAATAGACAATACCACTGTGGTGGCATATTTAAATCATATGGGTGACATCAAGTCAATATCTTGTGATGAAGTGGCAAATTCAATTTGGCTCTGGTGCATAGGACGAAATATTTGGATATCAGCTACCTATCTCCCAGGTAAGCTCAATACAGTGGCGTACACGAGACCATGAGTATTCAATGATAACATCGAATGGATGTTGAATCCCCAAATATTTACAAAAATCATAGCAAAATTTGGTACACCGGATATCGACCTTTTTACGTCCAGGTTCAACCGTCAGATACCAACATATGTATCTTGGGAACCAGATCCTGGGGCAATAGCGATGGACGCTTTCTCGCTGCACTGGGGGAAATTATTTTTCTATGCATTTCCTCCATTTTGCCTCATCAGTCGGGTGTTGCGGAAAATAAAATCAGATTCTGCAACAGGTATTTTAATTATACCCGACTGGCCTACACAACCATGGTATCCGGTGGTCCTTGGGATGATTAGAAAAGCATGGGCACTTTATTAACAAGAGCCCTGATTTGGTGACTAGCCCCACTACAGGGGAATACCATCCGTGCCACGGTCATTTGAACCTGTTGGCCTTCAGGTTTTGAAGAGACCCCTGCTACAATACGGACTCACACCGAGGACCATGGATACCATCGGAGCATTGTGCAGAGAGTCTACCAGACGGCAGTACCTGACACAAATCAGAAAATGGGAGGCCTGCTGCACACGGATAAACATCTCGTATGACTCTGTCACGATACCACATGTGCTGGAATTTCTCGCGGGGTTGCACCATGATGAACACCTCAGCTATAGCGCCATCAACAGTGCCAGGAGCGCACTGTCCTCCCACCTCTCCATTGGAGTAGGGTCACACCAGCTTGTGTCCAAATTAATGAGGGGTATTTTCAACTCAAACCCTCCCCGACCACGTTACAATGTCACCTGGGACATTGGGGTAGTGCTGACCCTACTCAGGAATTGGTAACCTATGATTGGACTACCGATGGACAAACTCACCCTGAAATTGGTGATGTTGATGGCGCTAACATCAGCTCAGCGGGTGTAGACCTTACATAAGTCAAGTCAAAAAGAGTATATTGTCATGTGTCCCTGACAGGACAATGAAAATCTTTCTTTGCATAGCACAACAGAACATAGAAGGCATTGACTACAATTCTATACATAAATACACACATGACTTAATAAATTAATAAAGTGCAAATAACAGATGGAGGGATATTAATGTTCAGAGTTCCGAGCCAGGTTTAATAGCCTGATGGCTGTGGGGAAGTGGCTATTCCTAAACAGGGTTGTTGCAGTCTTCAGCCTCCTGTACATTCTACCCGAAGGTAGCAGGGAGATGAGTGTGTGGCTAGGGTGGTGTGGGTCCTTGATGATGCTGCCAGCCTTTTTGAGGCAGCGACTGTGATATAGGAGCGACTGACGCACTGATTTCATTTGATTGATGTTCAGGAAATGCCTGCGGATAGGCCAATCCAGAGCGGAGACAGGGACTTTAGGAACTGGTGTCTCGACCAGAAAGACTTTGAAAGCCACTGGATTCCGCTCAATGTGCTGATTTACTCATTAGGCGGAGCACTGCGATGATCGCATATTTCACAACGCCCTTCACCTGCTCCCTGAACTTAGATTGTGTCACGGCGTAAATAAATGTGTTTGTGCAGCTGCTGAAATTACTTAGGAAATATCCGAGTTTATAAAAAATATATTCGGAATCATTCCAATCCCCTCCTTTTCCATTTATCTGATAATAGACGAATTGTGCGACAGTCGTCAGCCACAGGAGGATGAAGTTACCCGAGAGGGTGAAAAGTAAAACCACAGACCTCCTCCTGCTCTCCATCTCAGGGTCTCTGTGTTTCTTCCCTTTGCTTTGAGCCCTTAGCCCCTTACGGACCCGACTGGCCACTAAAATGTGCCGAACTGTAAGAGCGTTGAGCAGCAGGATTACAGCGAAAGGTAGGAGCGGAGTTAAAACCGTATCGAACCAGTCAAATACCACCCACCCAGGCTCAGTGTAATAACTTTGCTTTACAACACCGAACCACGGCACATTGTCGATGTATTCCGCAGGGTCAAGTGTGAAGTAGAAGGGGATGTTTTTCATACAGAACAGAATGCCAATTGTTGACAGAATCACTGCCGAGGTTTTCCCGGTGCAATATTTCGTGTTTAGTTTCTGGCAACAAATGGCGATAAATCGATCAAAGGGGAAAGCAACGGTGAACCAGACAGAAAAGTCCAGGGCTACACGGGACAAGACGACACTTACTCTGCACACACAGGTGATATTCAGGATACTCGCAGGGAAATTATAATTAGTGATCCGATATAAAATGACTTCGATGATAATGACCAGCAGATCCGCCGTTGCCATGGCCACCAGGTAGCGAGTGGTGCAGGTGGAGAGACCGCACTTTCCACGCGACAATATCAGGATCGCCAATAAATTAACTGACAACAAGAAAAGACAAAATGGATTACCGAACAGCTATATTTTCTGTGTCAGAAAACGTACTGTATTTTATCAACTAGAGTATATGCATTTATGGAAGCCGACTGACGGGAAGGATATCATTACATTTGATTGCGTGGAGAAGAGATTCACACTGTCATTACCTGGGCTTGCAAACTTAATATATACGGAGAGATTTGATAGACAGGAACCTTTTCCTTTGAAGTGCAAAAGACTGAGAGTTGACGTAATTGGAATGTACTAGATCATGATCTTTTAAACGTAAAGTGGATAGGATTTTGGACGGGAAGGGAATGGAGGGGTATGGTCTAAGTGCAGGTAGATGGGACTCGGGGAAAATAAATAGTCGGCACGGACTGGAAGGGCCGAGAAGGCCTATTTCCGTGCTGTAATTGTTATATGGTTGTTACATGATGGGAATGGATGAAGTGAAAGTTTTCATGTTTTCCCAGGTTAGAGCAAAATATAACTAAGCAGCATGGACTCAGGTTCATAGGATAAAGATGTAAGGCGAACGTTAGAAGTAACATACAGGGGTATAAATTCATGAGAGGCATATGTCGGGGACACACATCGTCTCTTGCTCAGGATGGGTGAATCGAGCCCCATTTTTAAGCTGAGTGGGGGGGGGGGGCGGGTGGGGGGGTGAGATTTAATATTGAGATTAAACGAGAACTTACCTGTTCGAAGTTTGATCTTTATTTTATGAGGAGTTACGATGAGGGATTACGTGAAGAAGCCCCGCCTGGCGCTGGATCGGCATACTTCAAAGCAGCGGCATGAAAAACACAGAACCAATAGCCGGAGTAAAATAGTAAGGCTCAAAATAGACTAGAACTACCAGATGATCATTTACATTATGAGGGTTGGGAGTGGAGGGCACGTAATCCCTCATCGTAACTCCTCATAAAATAAAGATCAAACTTCGAACAGGTAAATTCTCGTCTAATCTCACTATTTTACTTCGGAGTCACGTGAGTGACTACGTGAAGATTTTAAAGCTCTGTGTTTTTTATGTCGTAAATTCATTTCATACGACTCTCTGTTTAGTCAAAACAATAGTGAGTAAATAGTATTTTAAGACATTGTTACAATTTATGTAATAAGTCCTTTAATCATAAAAAGAACAACTTTTTAATAATAACCCCTCTATCGCAGGGGAAAAGTACAAAATAAATTGATAATGATGTCAATGGTAACATAAATCGATAATATAAACCGATAATATAAAACAAAGCAAGCATTTAAGGAGAACCCAGTACTGCGTGTCCAAATCCTGGCACCGTGACAACAGGTTTATTGTAGAACTTTGAAAAAATCTCTTCTCTAGACCACCCTGCGGCCTTTAAAATTTGATCGAGTGGTACGTCCTGTACCTTTGCCACGGACGTAGCTGCCGCCCTAGTGGAGTGAGATTTAAACACATCAGTGTCTATTCCTGCTAGACCCAAAACCTGTTTTAACCATCTAGAAATGGTTTGAACTGAAACTTTTGTATGTGGCTTTTTGGGGGTTATCAATAACGCTTTCTCAGAACCTCTGAGATTTTTGGTTACCTCAATGTATTGAGTTAAATGCTTAACTACACACAATGTTTCATCAATAGGATATGCTTTAAACATTACCTTCATTCCAGTTCTTCCTGGTCTGCTTTGTTTGATCAAGTCGTAAACATAAAACACAATGTTATCTGTAGTCACATGCATGCATTTCAACCATAACAATTGCAAAGTTTGTACTCTTTGAGCTGATACCAATGCCATTAACATTACCACCTTGAATGTTAATTTCTGCAAGACATTGAATTAATTGGAGTCCATTGTTTAAGCAAAGTGAGAACAATGGTAACATCCCAAATTTCTGTATATCTGGGCTTGGGAGGATTTTTATTGAAAATTCCTTTCATGAATCGGGATACTAATGGGTGAGACCCAATGAATCCCGATCCGAAATGTATCCTAAATAGGAATGCAATGCACTACGAGCACAATTAATGGCACTATAACTCAAATGCTCATCAACGTGTACCCAGCAAGGAACTCCAATACATTTGAAATGTTTGCAGTATGAAAAGATATCTTTGACTGTGTACAAAAACTTCCCATTTCCTTATATACGACATATTGTTTTTTAGTGCTATTCCTCCAAGCTGCATCTATAACATCCATGGTCCTGTCCGACAGTTCAAACTCTTGCAACGGTCTGGTCAGAACCTGCAGATTTACAATTCATATGATCATGCAATGGATGAATTTCTTTTGTTACTGGTTGTGTCACCAGATTATCGCAACTGGGAATTGTCATACATGGTTCAATAATCATTTTAGCATCAATGGGAACCATGACTACGTGGGCCAATTTGGCACCACCAAAATGCCTTTGGCAGCGTCTTGCGCTATTTTCTTGAGACATTGCCCAATGAGACAGAATGGGGAAAAGCATAAAAGAACGTATTCCCCCAGTGTAGCGAGAAGCATCCACCGCTACTGCCCCTGGATCGTGTTCCCAAGACACGTATTTGGGCAATTGGTGATTCAATCTAGATGCAAACAGATCAATGTCCGGCACTCCATACCGACTGACAATATTTTTGAAATTTGTGGATTTAACATCCATTCTGTATTGTCTTTAAATATTCGTGATATTTTGTCTGCCACAACATTGTCTCTCTCCGAGAGATAAATAGCTGAAAGCCAATATTTTTTGCCATACACCATTGCCACATCTGGTTTACCAGATGATCACATGATATTGATCTGACACCACCCATGTGATTGATATATACCACAGCTGTGGTATTATCTATTTGTACTTGGACATGCAAATATTTTAATGAAGAGCAATAAGCTTTTAATCCATAAATGCTCCCAGTAGCTCCACATATTTAATACCATATGTATGGAGCAAAAAATCCTCTTGGACAGCCCATCTGTCTCCACAGCTGGTCTCATTATCCGTAGCCCCCCCATCCGGGAGAACTTGCATCTTTTTTAGTTTGCAAAAACACTGCTGGATGATGAACTAATGTTCTTAGCAGCTTGTGGAACATACTCAATCCACCAATGTAATTCTGGTAAGCTTCCTTAGGCAATTGCATTGGCCTATCAAAATGGCCTGCTCGCTGAATAAGCGCTTGAATTTTTGCCCTTTGAAGATTTTGGTGATGTAGACGACCAACTCTACTGCTGGAAATGCTGCTACCAATTTACCAATAACCTTGGCAACCTCTCGGATGGAGGGATAAGGTTTGTTAATCAGGTCCTGACACACATTTGTCAAATCCAACACCTTATCCCTTGGTAAAGTTACCAACATGGTAACTGAGTTAATCACAAACCTACAGATATTCAATGGTTTGGGATGGCTGTAACTTAGATTTGTTGGATGGATCAGGAACCCAACTTCTCAAACCAATTTGTAGTTGCTGAGACTGATTTTCCAGCTGACTCCTGATTAGCATTGACAATTAAATGCCATCTAGATAAGCCATAACGATGTGTTTATTTTTGTGCCCTTAGCAGTGCAAGTGTTGGCTTAATCCATTAGGCAAAGCTTTGTATTGCCACAGCTGTCCCATCCATAGACTTTAATTACCTGCGAAACTATGGTGAATTGGGACCGAAAATATGCACCCTTCAATCTATTGTAGCCATATAACAACCTGTTGATACCAGCTGCATTGCAGTGTTGAATGTGTCCATTTTTAAATGGTTATACTGGACAACTGTATTCAATAGTGTGAGATCTAAATTGATTCTACAACCCCCATCTTTCTTCGGTCTGGGGAAAATATTTGATACAATTGTTCTGGATCCTCTCCTTTTTGTTTTCTGATTAACTCCTTTCTCACACAAACACTTAACCTCTTTTGTCAATTTGAATACTTTCAAGACTGAACATCAAAGAATGATTAGGCTTATTGTGTCCCAATGGATCCATACCTCCCTTTCATTATAACATTCGGAGTCTACCACCAATCTGAGGTTCATCCAAACATCCTTCTTTAATAGGATTAAGTTTTTGTACCTCTCCAACTGGACAAAATGATCTCCTTTCCCAATAATGGGTGTACATTCGGCTGTGCTGGCTGGTATTCTTCCTTATCATACTCTCCTCGGCTCGTCCCAGCTCCAAAATCAAATCCCCTTCTCATATAACCAGCCTTTCTGGCCAAACTGAAGGGTTTCACAAGGCCAACAGTTTTTGCCTCTTCACCCATTTCTTTAATTTGTTTAGACTTCCTCTGAACAAATAACCAAGAGCTTGAACATTGCTTGCCCTGCACAACCCCGAAACACTTGGATGTAAAAGAGGCCGAATGGCAATCTTCCATTTTATATATTTTATCTCAAAATGAGTTGCAGAATAAGCCCAACATATGTTTTTTATTCTGTCCTTTGGTCATTCCACAACCTTCCAGCTTGTCTTCCAAAAGACAGTGATGCCAAAATTAGCTTGAGGATTCTTTGAATCATAATTCCTGCGCCCGCATTATTGCTGATATTGGCGCCCAAAAAAGCTGGATTCATCATAGGTACCTTCTTTGAGGTACAATAATAGGTGTTTTAATCCGATATGCTGTCTCAATCATAACAGCTTTTTTGAGGCAGGTGAGAGACCATATAATTAACATTGGCCGCCAGGTTTCATTCCATGACCTCACCGCCTCCTCCAGGTATAGTAACTTTGTGCCCCATCAGACACACCTGGATTTGTATTGTGGTGGGTACTTCTGACCACAATAAATAGGTGTTTAAATCCAATTTTGCTGTCTCAACCATAACAGCTTTTTTGAGGCAGGTGAGAGGCCATATAATTAACATTGGCCGCCAGGTTTCCTTCCATGGCCTCACCGCCTCCTCCAGGTATAGTAACTTTGTGCCTCATCAGACACACCTGGATTTGTATTGTGGTGGGTACTTCTGACCACAAACACCACTTTCAGGGTCAGTCTCATACAGCCCTGGTACTCCTGAAACTTGTTCAAGGAGACTTCCTCCAGCCCAATCACAGGCACTGGAGTTTTAATTCCCAAATCAAACTGGCACCATATTTTTCATGTATATGGAACCCCCTCAGGGGCTGCCTGGGAATATTCTGGGTACTTAGACCCTTGGTTGATATTGTTTGGAGTATTTTCTCCATTAGATCCATACTTAGCCAAAAGGCTTTCCTTTCAGGATCTTTCAGAAACCTCAGGCCTTTCAAGCTTCTTTCTTTTACATTTTAGGCACTGGGTTTTCAAAGTTTTTGTTTGTGGAGCAACCAAAGGCTCACTAACGGGTATTTCAACGGCCACCGGCATCGGAACCAGCTCCGCAATAATCTGCTGTCCCGACTCTTCTACACCCTGGGACGCACGTTTTACCCGCAATTTTTAAAAACATTTTTATTTTTATTTTAACTCCTCCTGGTTTACCCACCAGCCTACGGAGTTTCTAGAAAACGCTCTGGAAGTAAAATAATTTTACTTACCTGCGGGCCGTTTCCTTACCGCTGTGTTGGAGCTGCGCTCTGCAGCTCTTCCTCTGCCGATAGCGTCGACGTAATGCCGATCCAGCGCCAGGCGGGGCTTCTTCACGTAGTCACTCACGTGACTCCGAAGTAAAATAAGAAACCGAGGGCCTAACATTTTCACACAGACATTAAGAGCGCCCACGACGTCCTTCTCCAAGTAAGACTTCACAATACCCCCCTCCCCTCCACCCCTCACCAAGTTCTAGTAAACAGTGCAAAATGTTCCCGTGAAGATAGCACCAATATCATCCAAGCTGCCTTGTGCTGCATTCAACACTTTTATCAGCTGAAGTTAACGTGATGATAAAAGGATGGCATAATGCAGCATTTATACAGGAACGATATCACCGATCCGCAGACTCCACAATGACCTCCGATTGCGGAGTGATCATTGAACATAACATGGGAAACTCGACGCGACAAACAAAAAGACAGCTCGAAACAGGGAGTTATTGCACTCGCGTACCTGGAACTCCAATGCAGGCGATGAGCACATAAACTATGTTCTCGATACTATAATACTCGTCAAGCATATCCTCTTTTTACCGGAGACTCCGGGCCCCTTGATGTTGTCGGTAAAAGCCACGGATGCAAATTAAATTTGATGGGACACGGGCGCGGTATAATTTATACCCTTTGCAACCACCGTTGGGACAGGATTCAAGGCTAATAAACAATGATTCCCAAAATAGTTGAAAACACGTGACGACATTCCAGGTGATTTCATGGCATGGCAGATGACGGTCAGGGATTCCGTTAGAAGCGACAAAATGAGTGTCAATTTCGTCGTATAAATGGGTCAAATTGGTGGCGGTATTCATCCGTTTGGGGAATTTCTTGCACATATCGTAGGCCCATCAGCCTTTCTCACCCTGGCCACGTGCTCATTGCTTCAAACATCGGGAGGAAGGTACAGGCGCCTGAAAATCGTAATCATCAAGTTCAAGAACAGATTCTTACTAAAGACCATCAGGCTGTTGAACATTGCACAACACTAAGCTCCGCAATTATGATCGCCCGTGGACGTTTTGTAACATGGCCGTTACCTATTTTTACAGTTAATGATTTACTGCATTTGTTCTTCTATTCAATAAATAGCTTCTATATAATAATCAGCATCAACCAAAGGCAAGAATAGTATCTTAATTCCAACTGGAATTAATTAGATAAATATAAATACCGACCTTCCATGAAAGTCTGGTCCATAATTCAGCCTCCGACTGGAAGTCTGTGCAGAGAGTGGTGAGGACAGCGGAAAACTCATCGGGACCTCTCTCCCCTCAATCGGGGATATTGCGACCAAACGTTGCGTGTCTAAGGCCAGCAGTATTATAAAAGACCCCACACATCTCCATCACGGTCTGTTCACTCTGCTGCCCTCGGGCAAAAGATATCGCAGCATAAGGAGCAGAACATCAAGGTTCTGCAACAACTTCTTCCCACGAGCCATCAGACTCCTGAATGCCATGTAATGGGCTGCCACCGTTGTCTATTTATCCTTTTATCCTTTTCATCCATGCCTATCCTTCTGTTAATTTATTGTGTTGCACAGGGAGCCAAATGCAACGTAATTTCGTTTGCAACTGCATATATCAATGTATTTCTAAATGACAATAAAGTTTGTTTGACTTGACTTGAATCCAAAGATCGGTGCAGTAATTTCAATACGACCAGACAGCATGAAACCCGGTACTTTGGTCAAACTAAATTCATATCAACCGTTCGTAACACGTTCACACTAATTTTACGCTGCCCCGCTTTCGCATCCACTCCCCACACATTAAGGGAAATACAGAGAGGTAATTTAATCTCCAACCCCGCAGATGTTTGAGATGTGGCATGAAACCGAACAACACCCTCACAGGGCGAACATGCAAACTTCAAACACAGTACCTGAGGTCAAGATCGAACCTAGGTCTCTGGGGCTGTGAGGATGCAGCTCTACCAGTTGCGCCACTGTGCCGCCTTTAATTTCGGACACACCCACAAGCAGATCCACGGGATCATTCCATAAACAACGAGAACAAAACAAGTTTTATTCAACACCGCAGCAGAGGACCGTTAGCCCTAGCAAACCTGCCTGCCAGAATGTCGGTCCCCCTCCAGTTAATGTGTAACCCGTGCCTTTTGTACAGGTCACCCCTACCCCAGAAGAGATCCCAGTGGTCTATAAATCTAAATCCTTGCTCCCTGCTCCAGCCCCTCAGCCACACGTTCAGATTCCCTATCTCCCTCTTCCTGTCCTCACTAACACGAGGTACTGGAGGCAATCCAGAGATAACCACCCCAGAAGTCCGGCATTCCAGTCTTCTTCCCAACTCTCTAAACTCATGATCGAGATCCTCCTTCCCCATCTTCCTGATGTCGTTTATGCCTACATGCACAACTACTGCCGGCTGTTCACCTTCTCTCTCTCGAGGATGTTAGATAAATGTGAGGTTATCCACTTTGGTGGCAAAAACAGGAAAGTAGACTATTATCTGAATGGTGGCCGATTAGGAAAAGGGGAGATGCAACGAGACCTGGGTGTCATGGTACACCAGTCATTGAAAGTAGGCATGCAGGTGCAGCAGGCTGTGAAGAAAGCAAATGGTATGTTAGCATTCATAGCAAAAGGATTTGAGTATAGGAGCAGGGAGGTTCTACTGCAGTTGTACAGGGCCTTGGTGAGACCACACCTGGAGTATTGCGTACAGTTTTGGTCTCCTAATCTGAGGAAATACATTCTTGCCATAGAGAGAGAGTACAGAGAAGGTTCACCAGATTGATTCCTGGGATGTCAGGACTTTCATATGAAGAAAGACTGGATAGACTGCTGGAATTTAGAAGATTGAGGCCAGCTGATTGGCTATATTTAAGAGGGAGTTAGATGTGGCCCTTGTGACTAAAGGGATCAGGGGGTATGGAGGTAAGGCAGGTACAGAGTACTGATTTGGATGATCAGCCATGATCATATTGAATGGCGGTGTAGGCTCGAAGGGCCGAATGGCCTACTCCTGCACCTATTTTCTATGTTTCTATGTGTCTATGTTCTGGATTCGGCTCGTGACATCCTGAACCCTGGCACCAGGGAGCCAACAGACCATCCTCGCACCTCGCCTGCCGCCACAGAATCTTCTGCCCGCTCCTCGGACAATGGAGTCACGCACCACCAGGGCTCTGCCCGATGTCAGTCTCGCCGGTCGAGTCCCATCTCTAAGATTAGAGCCACCGCGTGTCCGCCACTCGGACTGAAAACATCGTCTCCTCGGACTTCCCAAGAGGGCATACCTGTTTTCATTAGGCACAGCCACCTGGGTCTCCTGCACTCCATGATTTCCACGCTTTCTCTCCGTCACACACCTTGGTGCTTTCCGTATCCTCGGCGTGACTAGCTAACTGTAGGCCCTGTCCAGGAAACTCTCGTTATCCCGGATGGCCGTGGGGTCATCCAGCTGCATCTCCAGTGCCCCAACACGGTTCTTCAGGAGCTGAAGCTGAACGCACTTGCCACAGTTGTAGCAGCCAGAGGCTCCATCCGTGTCCCTGGGCTCTCACATTCTGCAAGCCTCACACTGTCTCATCTGCCCCGACAGGTGTTCACCGTGCTCCGTCCTCTCGAGCTTTATGCGTAGTCTCCTCTCCTCAGCCTCCTCGATGAAGACTCTCGAGCCAAAGACTCACAGTTTACTCACAAGGCACTTCCCTCACAAGGCCGCTCCCTCACTGCCGCTCCCTAAGAGCCGGCATGCTCATATTGATTGATAAATTGCCTAATTTACCAATTTACAAACGAAATTCGTCACTTTTAAACTGTTTCCCCCCCCTGACACTTCAAACTCCCCTCCCACACGGGCTAGAGCCAATCAGTGCTTTTTTCTGCTTTGCTGCTGTTCAAAATCCACGGAAGCTCTGAGTTAAATCTGTCTGTGTTTTACCGCACTTGTTAAACTGTTTCCCCCCTCTGACTCACTTCTAACTCTCCTCCCACACAGGTTAGAGCCAATCAGTGCTTTCTCCTGCTTCTCTTTGCTGCTGTTTCATCAAAATCCAAAGACGTTCTCGCCATGACCTGCGTGGGTTTTCTCTGGGATGACCGTTTCCTCCCGCGTTCCAAAGGTACAGATTTTTTTAGGCTAATTGGCTTGGTATAATTATAAATTATCCCTTGTCTGTGTAGGGTAGTGCTAGTGGATAGTGCTAGTGTAGGTAGAACGGTGCTCCGCGCGTCGTGGGCAGAGGGACCCATTTTCGCGCTATATCTCTAAAACAAAAAACTAAATATAATATACATTGGGGCAGATATATGGGTTGGAAGTCGTTTAGAGGGCTATGGGTTTAATGCAGTCAAATGGGATTTGTCCTGTGTTTCCGTGCTGTAAAAGCTATGTGATTATATATCTCTGCCCCAGGAACGAGTCCAAGTTCCGAGGTCATCTGCATTACCTGTCAGGTTTCTTGTATTATATTAATGCAGTTTAGTGTATCAGTCCTTCCTTGCTCCCAACAAATCCTCACTTCCTGTCTGTGGGACCGGGAACCCGCCCGGTCGGCGGGTGCGGGAGGGAGATAGAGACGTCGGACACGAGGATCAAGGGCCGGTAGGAGGGTGAACCAGGGTAATGCCTCCGGCGCCTTGAAGGTCGGCTGCAGGGGGCGCCCTCGGGACACAAAGATGGCCGGGCGACAAGAGGAGAGGGACGTCGGTTCACGGGAACCACTCCAGTACATCTAGCACGCGGGCCGAACGGACTTTGAATAATGGCGCCAATAATGGCGGCGCCGCAAGTGTAGTGTTTGCAAAAGAATTACTCTGTGCAGTAGCACATGTGACATATAAAGCACCAATGACTATTGACAGTATTTATATAATATTTTTATATTTATTTCATTAGAAGCAATTGTACAAGGAGAAAGTAATCGACATAACAACAATACACTTTTTGTACATCTTCATTTAAAACATTTTATAAACTAATAACTAAATCGGAAAAAAGTAAAAAATGAAAGAAGAGAAAGGAATAAGGAGAAAATTAAAATAAAAAAAAATCGAAAAAGACACGAAAGAGGAAAAAGAAAAAACCCTGAACTAACGAAGAAGTAAAAAAGCGGAGATGTATCCCAATACCCTTCCCTACGCCCGCTCACCGTCGGTTTAGGCATTTTGAGCGTTTTAGAAGTGATATTGAATATGCCCGTCCAGAAGTTTTTTTTTAATACAGGATACAAAAGAATGAGATAGTGTGGCTTCTTACAAGTGACATTTATCACAGAGGGGAGAGACAGTTGGGAAGATCTTATTCAATTTGGTCTTTGCGTAGTATAATCTATGCAATACTTTGAATTGCATCAGACAATGACTGGCATTTAAAGAACAGTAATGACTATTGGCAGTATTGACTAATGACTAATGAACTAAACATACTCACCCAACATCCATGCCCAGCTCTCGTTCTCCATCTGCAACACTACTGATTTGGGTCCCAGTCTCTATCAGACGTGTTTAAACCATCATAAGTGGAATGACCAAATCTTCGCACCAGAGTATTGATTCCTCTCCTCCAGGTCCAACCCACCCCCCTTGTAAGCATCCCACAGAGGGGAAGATGGCCCTCTTAAGAAGGGCCCTTAAGAAGAGGGCCCTTAGAAGATTGAACGCACGTAGAACAGTACAACCCAGGAACAGGGCCTTCCGTCCACAATGTCTGTGCCACACATGATGCCAAGGTGATCTCTTGTCTGCCTGCACTTACTCCATACTCCTCCATTCTCAGCATTGTAGCGCACCAGCTCCAGAGGCAAATCTCGTTGTCCACAATGGGGTAATGGTGAATAGGACAGTACCCTGCATATGCATGTGCCTCTCCAAAGGACTCTTAAATGCCAGTGTCACATCTGCCCACACCACCAGCCTCAGAAATCCATTCCAGCTTTACCACGTCACAGCGCCAGAGTCCCAGTTCGATCCTGGCTGCGGGTGCTCATCTTGTCAGAGTTTGTACGTTATCCCCGTGACCCATCTGGGTTTTCTCCGAGAATCCTTTGTCCTCTCGTACATCTGGGAGATTGTTTGTGTCTTCCTTAGTGAAGATAGATCCGAAGTACCTGTTCAACTCTTCTGCCATTTCCTAGTTACCCATAATAAATTCACCGTGTCTGCCTGCAAGGGACGCACATTTGACTTTGCTACTCTTTTTCCCTTAACATATCTTGTACTGTCCATTCTTATATTCCTGGCCAGCTTCCCCTCGCACTTCATCTTTTCAGCCCGTATTGCCCGTTTTGTTTCCTTCTGTTGTCCTATGAAAGTTTCCAAATCCTCTGGCTTCCGGCTACTCTTTGTTGTGATAAATCTTTTCTTTTTGTTTTATTCTATCCCAAACTTCTCTTGTCAGCCACGGTTGCCTCCTACTCCCCTTAGAATCTGTGTTCCTTTTTGGAATGAAATGAGCCTGCGTCTTCCTGATATGCCCAGAAATTCCTGCCATTGCTGTTACACCGTCGTTCCTGCTAGGATCCCTTTCCAGTCTACCTTGGCCAGCTCCTCTCTCATGCCTTCATAGTCCCCTTTGTTCAACTGCATCACTGACACTTCCGATTTCATCTCAAATTGCTGATTAAAACAAATCATATTATGTTCACTACCTCCAAGCGATTCTTTACCTTGAGTTCTCTTATCAAAGGAAGGACATTATTGCCATAGAGGGAGTGCAGAGAAGGTTCACCAGACTGTTTCCTGGGATGTCAGGACTGTCTTATGAACAAAGACTGCATAAACTCGGTTTATACTCTCTAGAATTTAGAAGATTGAGAGGGGATCTTATAGAAACGTACAAAATTCTTAAGGGGTTGGACTGGCTTGATGCAGGAAGATTCTTCCCGATGTTGGGGAGGTCCAGGACAAGGGGTCTCACCTTAACGATAAGGGGGAAATCCTTTAGGGCCGAGATGCGAAGGACTTTTTTCACACAGAGAGTGGTGGGTCTCTGGAACTCTCTGCCACAGAGGGTAGTTGAGGCCAGTACATTGGCTATATTTAAGAGGGAGTTAGATGTGGCCCTTGTGGCTAAGGGGATCAGAGGGTATGGAGAGAAGTCAGGTACGGGATACTGAGTTGGATGATCAGCCACGATCATATTGAATGGCGGTGCAGGCTCGAAGGGCCGAATGGCCTACTCCTGCACCTAATTTCTATGTTTCTATGTTTCTATGTTAAATCTGATTAATTGGATTATAGGATTAATTGATTAACAGGAGCCGGAAGACTGCAAGGTCCAGGTTCAGAAACAGCTTCTTCCCCACAGGCATCAGGCAATTGAACTCAACTCAAACAAAGCTCTGAACATTAATAGCCCATTATCTGTTTATTTGCACTTTATCGGTTTTATTATTCAAGTGTGTATATATTTATACAATGGTATATGGACACACTGATCCGTTCTGTATTCATGCCTTCTATATACTGTTGTGCTGAAGCAAAGCAACAATGTTATTGTCCTATCTGGGACACATGACAATAAACTCTCTTGAATCTTGAATCTTGAACACTAAATCCAGAATTGCCTTTTATCTGGTCGGCTCCATTACAAGCTGCTCCAAGAATCCATCTCGGAGGCACCACAAACTCTCTTTCTTGGGGTCCTGAAACAACCTGATATTCCCAGTTTCCATCCTTGACTATCCCATTTGACACTCCGCCAAAGACTTGCACTTTTCTCACAGGGCACTTCCCTCGACAGGTCTGCACGCAGACAGGGCCGCACCATTTGAGCAAGTCTTGCTTATATCAGATGCTAAATTGCTTAATTGTCCAATTTACCAATCTTCCAATCTAATAGATCAGCCAATCCCCACGGTCACTCCTAACCTTCCTTCCTCTGATGAGCTTGGAAGTATGTGTTTGTACGACCTGCACTCAAATAGTGCTAAAGTACTGTTTGCACCCTTTTTATACCTTCTCTACCAGTGACTCACGAATTCCAACCAACGGTCGTTCAAGCGGTTGTCCGACCTGTGCTCAAAGATTAAAAACTTTTTAAAAATATGTGGGAGGCATGTGCTGGAGCTTTGACTACGAGTAACACTAAAATATACCTAACAAGAATGAGTTTGGATGAATATCTTCCTGATTTATTTCGACAATAAGGAAACTATCAATCAAGAAACTGTGTTTGGGAAGATTTATCTTTCGACGGCTTTGAATGTCTCGTGGAGAACTCCCATGCGTAAAACCACACCATCTCCTTACCTCGTGACTTCTCCCAGTGGCTAGAGGGAGCAATTCCTTGAACGATATAATCATCTGCCACTAAAGTCAACGCAGCGTGCAATTTGGATACCGGGAAGTGAAATGGAAGTGTATTGCCGGCAGCTATTGTGGGAAGAGGGTAAAGATCTTTGGAACGACACACGAGCGACTGACGCACTGATTTCATTTGATTGATGTTCTAAGGATAGGGCAATCCAGAGCGGAGACAGGGACTTTAGGAACTGGTGTCTCGACCAGAAAGACTTTGAAAGCCACTGGATTCCGCTCAATGTGCTGATTTACTCATTAGGCGGAGCACTGCGATGATCGCATATTTCACAACGCCCTTCACCTGCTCCCTGAACTTAGACTGTGTCACGGCGTAAATAAATGTGTTTGTGCAGCTGCTGAAATTACTCAGCAAATATCCGACTTTATAAAAAATATATTCGGAATCATTCCAGTCCCCTCCTGTTCCTGTTATCTGATAATAGATGAATTGTGCGACAGTCGTCAGCCACAGGAGGATGAAGTTACCCGAGAGGGTGAAGAGTAAAACCACAGACCTCCTCCTGCTCTCCATCTCAGGGTCTCTGTGTTTCTTCCCTTTGCTTTGAGCCCTTAGCCCCTTACGGACCCGACTGGCCACTAAAATGTGCCGAACTGTAAGAGCGTTGAGCAGCAGGATTACAGCGAAAGGTAGGAGCGGAGTTAAAGCCGTATCGAACCAGTCAAATACCACCCATCCAGGCTCAGTGTAATAACTTTGCTTTACAACACCGAACCACGGCACATTGTCGATGTATTCCGCAGGGTCAAGTGTGAAGTAGAAGGGGATGTTTTTCATACATAACAGAATGCCAATTGTTGACAGAATCACTGCCGCGGTTTTCCCGGTGCAATATTTCGTTTTTACTTTCTGGCAACAAATGGCGATAAATCGATCAAAGGTGAAAGCTACGGTGAACCAGACAGAAAAGTCCAGGGCTACACGAGACAAGACGACTCTTACTCTGCACACAAGGGTGATATTCAGAAAACTCGCAGGGAAATAATAATTAGTGATCCGATCTAAAATGACCTCGATGATAATGACCAGCAGATCCGCCGTTGCCATGGCCACCAGGTAGCGAGTGGTGCAGGTGGAGAGGCCGCACTCTCCACGCGACAATATCAGCATCGCCAATAAATTAACTGAAAATAAGGAAAGACAAAATCGATTACCAAACAGCTATATTTTCTGGGTCAGAAAACGTACTGTATTTTATCAACTAGATTATATGCATTTGTGGAAGCCGACTGACGGGAAGGATATCTTTACATTTGATTGCGTGGAGAAGAGATTCACACAGTCATTACCTGGGCTTGCAAACTTAATATATACGGAGAGCTTTGATAGACAGGAACCTTTTCCTTTGAAGTGCAAAAGACTGAGAGTTGACGTTATTGGAATGTACTAGATCATGATGGGAATGGATGAAGTGAAAGTTTTTCATGTTTTCCCAGGTTAGAGCAAAATATAACTAAGCAGCATGGATTCCGGTTCAGAGGATAAAGATGTAAGGGGAACGTTAGAAGTAACATACAGGTATATAAAACCATGAGAGGTATAGCTCGGGGACACACATCGTCTCTTGCTCAGGATGGGGGAATCGAACACCATTTTTAAGCTGAGTGGGGGGGTGGGGGGGGGGGGATTTAATAATAAACCGAGGGCGTAACATTTTCACACAGATATTAAGAGCGCCCACGACGTCGTTCTGCAAGTATGACTTCACAATAGCCCCCCCACCCCCCTCCACCCCCCCTCCACTCCTCAAAAAAATCTTGTAAACTGTGTAAAATGTACCAGCACCAATATCATCCAAGCTGCCTTGTGCTGCACACAACACTTTTATCAATTGGAAGTAACGTGATGATAAAAGGATGGCATAATGCAGCATTTATACAGGAACGATATCACCGATCCGCAGTCTCCACAATGATCTCCGATTGCGAAGTTATCATTGAACATAACATGGGAAACTCTCCGCGACATATAGAAAGACAGCTCGAAACAGGGAGTTATTGCACTCGCGTACCTGGAACTCCAATGCAGGCGATGAGCACATAAACTATGTTCTCGATACTATAATACACGTCAAGCATATCCTCTTTTTACCGGAGACTCAGGGCCCCTTGATGTGTCGGTAAAAGCCACGGATGCAAATTAAATTTGATGGGACACGGGCGCGGTATAATTTATACCCATTGCAACCACCGTTGGGACAGGATTCAAGGCTAATAAACAATGATTCCCAAAATAGTTGAAAACACATGACGACATTCCAGGTGATTTCATGGCATGGCAGATGACGGTTAGGTCAGGGATTCTGTTAGAAGCGACAGAGTGTTCATTTCGTCATAAATGGGTCAAATTGGTGGCGGTATTCATCCGTTTGGGGAACTTCTTGCACATATCGTTGGCCCATCAGCCTTACTTACCCTGGCCATGTGCTCATTGCTTCAAACATCGGGAGGAAGGTACAGGAGCCTGAAAATCGTAATGATCAAGTTCAAGAACAGATTCTTACTAAAGACCATCAGGCTGTTGAACATTGCACAACACTAAGCTCCGCAATTATGATCGCCCGTGGACTTTTTGTAACATTGTCGTTACCTATTTTTACAGTTAATGATTTACTGCATTTGTTCTTCTATTCAATAAATAGCTTCTATACAATAATCAGCATCAACCAAAGGCAAGAATAGTATCTTAATTCCAACTGGAATTAATTAGATGAATATAAATACCGACCTTCCATGAAAGTCTGGTCCATAATTCAGAATCCAAAGATCGGTGCAGTAATTTCAATACGACCAGACAGCATGAAACCCGGTACTTTGGTCAAACTAAATTCATACCAACCGTTGGTAACACGCTCACACTAATTTTATGCTGCCCCGCTCTCGCATCCACTCCATACACATTAAGGGAAATACAGAGAGGTAATTTTATCTCCAACCCCGCAGATGTTTGAGATGTGGATTGAAACCGAAGAACACCGTCACAGGGCGAACATGCAAACTTCACAAACACAGTACCTGAGGTCAAGATCGAACCCAGGTATCTGCCGCTGTGAGGATGCAGCTCTACCAGTTGCGCCACTGTGCCGCGTTTAATTTCGTACACATTCACAAGCAGATCCACGGGATCATTCCATAAACAACGAGAACAAAACTAGTTTTATTCAACACCGCAGCAGACGAATGCAGGTATGAAACGAACCGACAGCGCCATAAACCTCGAGCACGACCGGTATTCACGTCCCCCCTCGCACCGCTCACAATTGGCCCTGAGCTTACTCTGTTGTCTATTCTCAAGCTTTCCTTCTCATTAATTCGAGAAACGTTTGTAATTTCCCATGTAGCCACTTCCCCTTCAACTCCATCTTTATACTCCCAATTTGTCAATCCCTCACACCACTATTTAGTTGAAACCCACACGTGCAGCCCTAGCAAACCTGCCTGCCAGAATGTCGGTCCCCCTCCAGTTAATGTGTGACCCGTGCCTTTTGTACAGGTCACCCCTACCCCAGTAGAGATCCCAGTGGTCTATAAATCTAAATCCTTATCCCTGCTCCAGCCCCTCAGCCACACATTCAGATTCCCTATCTCCCTGTTCCTATCCTCGCTAGTACGAGGTACTGAAAGCAATCCAGAGATAACCACCCCCGACCTCCGGTATTCCAGTCTTCTTCCCAACTCTCTGAACTCATGTTGGAGAACCTCCTTCCTCTTCTTCCTGGTGTCGTTTGTGCCTACGTGCACAACTACTGCCGGCTGTTCACCTTCTCTCTCTCTCTCGAGGATGTTAGATAAATGTGAGGTTATCCACTTTGGTGGCGAAAACAGGAAAGTAGACTATTATCTGAATGGAGGCCGATTAGGAATAGGGGAGATGCAACGAGACCTGGGTGTCATGGTACACCAGTCATTGAAAGTAGGCATGCAGGTGCAGCAGGCTGTGAAGAAAGCGAATGGTATGTCAGCATTCATAGCAAAAGGATTTGAGTATAGGAGCAGGGAGGTTCTGCTGCAGTTGTACAGTGTCTTGGTGAGACCACACCTGGGGTATTGCGTACAGTTTTGGTCTCCTAATCTGAGGAAATACATTCTTGCCATAGAGAGAGCGTACAGAGAAGGTTCACCAGACTGATTCCGGGGACATCAGGACTTTCATATGAAGAAAGTGGATAGACTCGCTAGAGTTTAGAAGATTGAGGGGGGATCTTATGGAAACTTACAAAATTCTTAAGTGGTTGGACAGGCTGGACACAGGAAGATTGTACCCAATGTTGGGGACATTTTTCTATGTTTCTATGTGTCTATGTTCTGGATTCGGCTCGTGACATCCTGATCCATGGCACCAGTGAGGCAAAAGAACATCCTCGCACCTCGCCTGCCGCCGCACAATCTCCTGTCCGCTCCTCGGACAATGGAGTCACACACCACTAGGGCTCTGCCCGATATCAGTCTCGCCGGTCGAGTCCCATCTCTAGGATTGGAGCCACCGCGTGTCCGCCACTCGGACTGGAAACATCGTCTCCCTGGACAGTACCCAAGAGGGCGTACCTGTTTCCATTAGGCACAGACACCTGCGTCTTCGGCACTTCATGATTTCCACGCTTTCTCTCTATCACACACCTTGGCGCTTCCCGTATCTTCGGGGTGACTACCTCACTGTAGGCCCTGTCCAGGAAACTTTCGTTATCCCGGATGGCCGTCAGGTCATCCAGCTGCGTCTCCAGTGCCCCAACACGGTTCTTCAGGAGCTGAAGCTGGACGCACTTGCCACATTTGTAGCAGCCAGAGGCTCCATCCGTGTCCCTGGGCTCTCACATTCTGCAAGCCTCACACTGTCTCATCTGCCCCGACAGGTGTTCACCGTGCTCCGTCCTCTCGAGCTTTATGCGTAGTCTCCTCTCCTCAGCCTCCTCGATGAAGACTCTCGAGCCAAAGACTCACAGTTTACTCACAAGGCACTTCCCTCACAAGGCCGCTCTCTCACTGCCGCTCCCTAAGAGCCGGCATGCTCATATTGATTGATAAATTGCCTAATTTACCAATTTACAAACCAAATTCGTCACTTTTAAACTGTTTCCCCCCCCTGACACTTCTAACTCTCCTCCCACACGGGCTAGAGCCAATCAGTGTTTTTTTCTGCTTTGCTGCTGTTTCTTCAAAATCCACAGAAGCTCTGAGTTGAATCTGTCTGTGTTTCGCCACACATGTTAAACTGTTTCACTCCCGCTAACTCACTTCTAACTCTCCTCCCACAGATTAGAGCCAATCAGTGCTTTTTCCTGCTTCTCTTTGCTGCTGTTTCTTCAAAATCCAAAGACGTTCTCCGCATGACCTGCGTGGGTTTTCTCTGTGATGACCGTTTCCTCCCCACGTTCCAAAGGTACAGATTTGTAGGCTAATTGGCTTGGTATAATTATAAATTATCCCTTGTCTGTGTAGGGTAGTGCTAGTGGATAGTGCTAGTGCAGGTAGAACGGTGCTCCGCGCGCGGTGCGCAGAGGGACCCTTTTTGCGCTATATCTCTAAAACAAAAAACTAAATATAATATACATTTGGGCAGATATATGGGTAGGAAGTCGTTTAGAGGGCTATGGGTTTATTTTTTTAAAATATATTTTTATTAGAGGCCATACATATTACAAATAATATAACAATTTTTTTCAGATATAATTAATACATCTTTCCAGAATCATATAAATATGAGCAAACGATATATATAGGCCTCACTTTTTTTTATAGAGTGAAAAAAAAGAATAAGAAAAAGGTATAAAGAAAGAATAGTGGGTAATTAAAATAGTATGATTATGATTATATTTGATTAATATGAAAAAAAATAATAACAAAATAAAAAAGTAAATAAGTAAATAAATAAATAAATAAATAGATAAATAAAAAACAACAAACAAAAAACAAAAAAAACAAAACAAAAAGAAAAAAAGAAAAAAAACTAAAAAAAAACCCTATAACTAGTAAACAGTTATTATACGTGTGGAAAAGAAAACAGTATACATCTTATCAATGAATGGAGCAATTTCTAAATATAATATATAGAGACAAGTATATAAATCTGAAATTAAACATTTTTGTTTGATCTTTCCACCGGGTACTTATTGAGTTTCAATGCGGAGCCCAGCTACCCCTTCATATAATCAGTGAATGGAGACCATATTTGTTCAAAAAGCTCAAGTTTATCCATTAGGATAAACCTAATTCTCTCCAGTTGTAATGTCTCCAACATTTCCACTGTCCACATTTTAATTGTCGGGGATAATGGTCCCTTACAAAATTGTAATATAATTTTTTTTCCAATAATTAAACAGTAATCCAGAAAATGTCTTTGATTTACTGTTAAAGCTTGGTTTGAATCTAAAACCCCAAATATAATTAATTTTGAGTCAGGGCTTAATGTGATCTTTAAAACTATGGAAATAATTTTAAAAATATCAGTCCAATAGTTATTAAGTTTTGTACATATTACAAAACTATGTTAAATCGGCTTCTATGTGCTGACATTTATCACATAATGGTGATATATTAGGAAACATTCTATTTAATTTCTTTTTTGAGTAGTGTAATCTATGTATTACTTTGAATTGTATCAAAGTATGGCTGGCATTTAACGAACAGCGATGAATTCGTTGTAAGCTTTCTTCCCAAAAATCTTCTGATAGAGGTAAACCAATTTCATTTTCCCATTTTTGTCGGAATAGTTCAGTTTTTGGCATTTCCCTGTCCAAAAGAATGTTATATATATATGCTATTAATTTTTCTGTTGTTGGATGCTTGTTAAGTACTTCATCCAGTAAACCTGGATCTCTATTTCTATAATTTAGCGTATTTAATTTGACATAATCTCTAATTTGTAAATATCTAAATAAATTATTTGCTTGCAATCCATAAATCTCTTTCAACTCCTGAAATGAGAGGAATTTCCCTTTCCTATAAAGATGTTCTATCCTTATTATTCATAAATTTTTCCAATGTCTAAACCCCACATCCAATGTAGATGGTTTAAACATAGGATTATTCATAATTGGTAAACAAAGTGGTATAGTTTCTAAATGTGAAGTCTTAATGATTTGTTTCCAGGTACGTATATTATTTAAAATTATAGGGTTTTCCTTATATGATTTTTTTGTACCACCCCAGGGGCTAGGAGTATCGTGCTTATGTCGAATGGGAAACAATCTTCCTTTTCAATTCTCAACCAAACCTTGGGCTATGGGTTTAATGCAGTCAAATGGGATTTGTCCTGTGTTTCCGTGCTGTAAATGCTATCTGATTATATATCTGCATTACCTGTCAGGTTTCTTGTATTATATTAATGCAGTTTAGTGTATCAGTCCTTCCTTGCTCCCAACAAATCCTCACTTCCTGTCTGTGGGACCGGGAACCCGCCCGGTCGGCGGGTCCGGGAGGGAGATAGAGACGTCGGACACGTCAGCCTTGAAGGTCGGCTTCAGGGGGCGCCCTCGGGAGACAAAGATGGCCGGGCGACAAGAGGAGAGGGACGTCGGTTCACGGGAACCACTCCAGTACATCTAGCTCGCGAGCCGACCGGACTTTGAATAATGGCGCCAATAATGGCGGCGCCGCATGTGGTGTGTGTGCAAAAAGAATTACGCTGTGCAGTTGCACATGTGACATATCAAACACCAATGACTATTGACAGTATTTATATAGTATTTTTATATTTATTTTATTAGAAGCAATTGTACAAGGAGAAAGTAATCGACATAACAACTATACATTTTTTGGACAGCTTCATTTAAAACATTTTATAAACTAACACCTAAATCGGAAAAAAGTAAAAAAGGAAAGAAGAGAAAGGAAGAAGGAGAAAATAAAAAAAATCGAAAAAGACACAAAAGAGGAAAAAGAAAAACCCCTGAACTAACGAAGAAGTGAAAAAAGCGGAGATGTATCCCACTACCCTTCCCTACGCCCGCTCACCGTCGGTTTTGAATTTGTGTTCAACCATTATGCTGCTGAAGAAATTCAATGAAGGAGACCATATTTTGGAAAATTGATCTGGTTTGTCAGCCAAAACAAGCCTTATTTTTTCTAAATGCAGTGGCTTGGTAATTTCTGTGATCCACATCTTTACTGTGGGAACTGTTATCTTTTTCCAGAATGTAACTATAAGTTTTTTCGCAGTTATTAAACCATAGTCAAGGAAGCATCTTTGGAATATCGTTAACCTAGGGTACCCCTCTGACATCCCTAATATTATTAATTTTGAATCTGACTCCAATTGCAGTTTGAGTGTTTTAGAAATGATATTGAATATTCCCGTCCAGAAGTTTTGTATTTTTATACAGGTTTCAAAAGAATGAGTTAGCGTGGCTTCTTCCAAGTGACATTTATCACAGAGAGCAGAGACAGTTGGGAAGATCTTATTCAATTTGGCCTTTGCGTAGTATAACCTATGCAATACTTTGAATTGCATCAGACAATGACTTGGAGTCCTCTCCAAAGGACTCTTAAATGCCAGTGTCACATCTGCCCACACCACCAGCCTCAGTAACCCATTCCAGGCATTCGCCGCCCTTTGTATAAAAAACGTGTTCGCACATGCGTTACCACGTCACAGCGCCAGAGACCCAGTTCGATCCTGGCTGCGGGTGTTCATCTTACCAGAGTTTGTACGTTCTCCCCGAGACCCATGTGGGTTTTCTCCGAGAATCCTTTGTCCTCCCGTACATCTGGGAGATTGTTTGTGTCTTCCTTATTGACGACAGACCCAAAGTACCTGTTCAACTCTTCTGCCATTTCCTAGTTACCCATAATAATTTCACCGTGTCTGCCTGCAAGGGACCCACATTTGACTTTGTTACTCTTTTTCCCTTAACATATCTTTTACTGTCCATCCTTATATTCCTGGCCAGCTTCCCCTCGTACTTCATCTTTCCAGCCCGTAGTGCCCGTTTTGTTTCCTTCTGTTGTCCTATGAAAGTTTCCAAATCCTCTGGCTTCCGGCTACTCTTTGTTGGGATATACATTTTTTATTTTAGTTTTATTCTATCCCAAACTTCTCTTTTCAGCCACGGTTGCCTCCTACTCCCCTTAGAATCTGTGTTCCTTTTTGGAGTTAAATGATCCTGCGTCTTCCTGATATGCCCAGAAATTCATGCCATTGCTGTTACACCGTCATTCCTGCTAGGATCCCTTTCCAGTCTACCTTGGCCAGCTCCTCTCTCATGCCTTCATAGTCCCCTTTGTTCAAATGCATCACTGACACTTCCGATTTAACCTTCTTCTTCTGAAATTGCTGATTAAAACAAATCATATCCAAGCGATTCTTTACCTTGAGTTCTCTTATCAAATCTGATTAATTGGATTATATTATTATAGGATTAATTGATTAACAGGAGCCGGAAGACTGCAACGTTCAGGTTCAGAAACAGCTTCTTCCCCACAGCCATCAGGCAATTGAACTCAACTCAAACAAAACTCCGATATTAATAGCCCATTATCTGTTTATTTGCACTTTATCTGTTTTATTATTCAAGTGTGTATATATTTATACAATGGTATATGGACACACTGATCCGTTCTGTATTCATGCCTTCTATATTCTGTTGTGCTGAAGCAAAGCAAGAATGTCATTGTCCTATCTGGGACACATGACAATAAACTCTCTTGAATCTTGAATCTTGAACACTAAATCCAGAATTGCCTTTTCTCTGGTCGGCTCCATTACAAGCTGCTCTAAGAATCCATCTCGGAGGCACCACAAACTCTCTTTCTTGCGGTCCTGAAGCAACCTGGATTCAGGATGTATAACCCAGAATATTAAGTTCCCAGGCCTGATCCTCCTGCAGCCACATCTCAGTAATCCCCACAATGCCATATCTACCAACCTGAGCCTCAAGCTCATCTACTTTACTTCTTATACTTCTCGTATTTATATACAATACTTTTAATTCCTTACGCATCTCACCTTTTGCAACGATCCCTATTACACATGACCATACTCTCCTATCCCTTTGTGAGCTTTCCTTCCCGTTAATTCAGGGTTCATTAACTATCCCTTTACTCTCTTTCCCTTTAACTCCGTCATTGACTATCCCATTTGACACTCCGCCAAAGACTTGCACTTTTCTCACAGGCCACTTCCCTCGACAGGGCTGCACGCAGACAGGGCCGCACCATTTGTGAAAGTCTTGCTTATATCATATGCTAAATTGCCTACTTGTCCAATTTACCAATCTTCCAATCTAATAGATCAGCCAATCCCCACGGTCACTCCTAACCTTCCTTCCTCTGATGAGCTTGGAAGTATGTGTTTGTGCGACCTGCACTCAAATACTGCTAAAGTGCTGTTTGCACCCTTTTTTATACCTTCTCTACCCGTGACTCACCAAGTCCAACCAACGGTCGTTCCAGCTGCTGCTTTGTCCGACCTGCGCTCAAAGATTAAATACTTTTTTAAAATATGCGGGAGGCATGTGCTGGAGTTTTGACTACGAGTAACACTAAAATATACCTAACAAGAATGAGTTTGGATGAACATCTTCCTGATTTATTTCGACAATAAGGAGACTATTAATCAAGAAACTGTATTTGGGAAGATTTATCTTTCGACGCTTTGAATGTTTCGTGGAGAACTCCCATGCGTAAACCGCACCATCTCCTTACGTCGTGTCTTCACCCAGTGGCTAGAGGGAGCAATTCCTTGAACGATATAATCATCTGCCACTAAATTCAACGCAGCGTGTAATTTGGATACTGGGAACCCTTGGCTTTGAAATGGAAGTGTATTGCCGACAGCTATTGTAGAAAGAGGGTAAAGATCTTTGGAACGACACACGAGCGACTGGCGCACTGATTTCATTTGATTGATGTTCAGGAAATGCCTGCGGATAGGCCAATCTAGAGCGGAGACAGGTACTTTCGGAACTGGTGTCTCGACCAGAAAGACGTTGAAAGCCACTGGATTCCGCTCAATGTGCTGATTTACTCATTAGGCGGAGCACTGCGATGATCGCATATTTCACAACGTCCTTCACCTGCTCCCTGAACTTAGACTGTGTCACGGCGTAAATAAATGTGTTTGTGCAGCTGCTGAAATTACTCAGCAAATATCCGACTTTATAAAAAATATATTCGGAATCATTCCAGTCCCCTCCTGTTCCTGTTATCTGATAATAGACGAACTGTGCGACAGTCGTCAGCCACAGGAGGATGAAGTTACCCGAGAGGGTGAAGAGTAAAACCACAGACCTCCTCCTGCTCTCCATCTCAGGGTCTCTGTGTTTCTTCCCTTTGCTTTGAGCCCTTAGCCCCTTACGGACCCGACTGGCCACTAAAATGTGCCGAACTGTAAGAGCGTTGAGCAGCAGGATTACAGCGAAAGGTAGGAGCGGAGTTAAAACCGTATCGAACCAGTCAAATACCACCCACCCAGGCTCAGTGTAATAACTTTGCTTTCCAACACAGAACCACGGCACATTGTCGATGAATTCCGCAGGGTCAAGTGTGAAGTAGAAGGGGATGTTTTTCATACAGAACAGAATGCCAATTGTTGACAGAATGACTGCCGCGGTTTTCCCGATACAATATTTCGTTTTTAGTTTCTGGCAACAAATGGCGATAAATCGATCAAAGGTGAAAGCTACGGTGAACCAGACAGAAAAGTCCAGGGCTACACGGGACAAGACGACACTTACTCTGCACACAGCGGTGATATTCAGGATACTCGCAGGGAAATTATAATTAGTGATCCGATGTAAAATGACCTCGATGATAATGACCAGCAGATCCGCCGTTGCCATGGCCACCAGGTAGCGAGTGGTGCAGGTGGAGAGGCCGCACTTTTCACGCGACAATATCAGCATCGCCAATAAATTAACTGACAACAAGAAAATACAAAATGGATTACAGAACAGCTGTATTTTCTGGGTCAGAAAACGTACTGTATTTTATCATCTAGATTATATGCATTTGTGGAAGACGACTGACGGGAAGGATATCATTAAATTTGATTGCGTGTAGAAGAGATTCACACTGTCATTACCTGGGCTTGCAAACTTAATATATACGGAGAGCTTTGATAGACTGGAATCTTTGATAGACTGGAACGCCGCGACATACAGAAAGACAGCTCGAAACAGGGAGTTATTGCACTCGCGTACCTGGAACTCCAATGCAGGCGATGAGCACATAAACTATGTTCTCGATACTATAATACACGTCAAGCATATCCTCTTTTTACCGGAGACTCAGGGCCCTTTGATGTTGTCGGTAAAAGCCTCGAATGCAAATTAAATTTTATGCGACACGGGCGCCGTATAATTTATACCCTTTGCAACCACCATTGGGACAGGATTCAAGGTTAATAAACAATGATTCCCAAAATAGTTGAAAACACATGACGACATTCCAGGTGATTTCATGGCATGGCAGATGACGGTTAGGTCAGGGATTCCGTTAGAAGCGACAAAGAGTGTTCATTTCGTCGTATAAATGAGTCAAATTGGTGGCGGTATTCATCCGTTTGGGGAATTTCTTGCACATATCGTAGGCCCATCTGCCTTTCTTACCCTGGCCATGTGCTCATTGCTTCAAACATCGGGAGGAAGGTACAGGAGTCTGAAAATCGTAATGATCAAGTTCAAGAACAGATTCTTACTAAAGACCATCAGGCTGTTGAACATTGCACAACACTAAGCTCCGCAATTATGATCCCCGTGGAAGTTTTGTAATATTGCCGTTACCTATTTTTACAGTTAATGATTTACTGCATTTGTTCTTCTATACAATAAATAGCTTCTATACAATAACCAGCATCAACCAAAGGCAAGAACACTATCTTAATTCCAACTGGAATTAATTAGATGAATGTAAACACCGACCTTCCATGAAAGTCTGGTCCATAATTCAGAATCCAAAGATCGGTGCAGTAATTTCAATACGACCAGACAGCATGAAACCCGGTACTTTGGACAAACTAAATTCATACCAACCGTTGGTAACACGTTCACACTAATTCTATGCTGCCCCGCTTACGAATCCACTCCCTACACATTAAGGGAAATACAGAGAGGTAATTTAATCTCCAACCCCGCAGATGTTTGAGATGTGGCATGAAACCGAAGAACACCCTCACAGGGCGAACATGCAAACTTCACAAACACAGTACCTGAGGTCAAGATCGAACCCAGGTCTCTGCCGCTGTGAGGGTGCAGCTCTACCAGTTGCGCCACTGTGCCGCCTTTAATTTCGGACACATACACAAGCAGATCCACGTGATTATTCCATAAACAACGAGAACAAAACTAGTTTTATTCAACACCCCGCAGCAGAGGAATGCAGGTATGAAACGAACCGCCAGCGCCATAAACCTCAACCACGAGCGGTATTCACGTCCCCCCTCGCACTGCTCACAATTGGGCCTGAGCTTACTCTGTTGTCTATTCTCAAGCTTTCCTTCCCATTAATTCGAGGAACTTTTGTAATTTCCCCTGTAGCCACTTCCCCTTCAACTCCATCTTTATACTCCCAATTTGTCAATCCCTTCCCCCACTATTTAGTTTAAACCCACACGTGTAGCCCTCGCAAACCTGCCTGCCAGAATGTCGGTCCCCCTCCAGTTAATGTGTAACCCGTGCCTTTTGTACAGGTCACCCCTACCCCAGAAGAGATCCCAGTGGTCCATAAATCTAAATCCTTGCTCCCTGCTCCAGCCCCTCGGCCACACATTCAGATTCCCTATCTCCCTGTTCCTGTCCTCGCTAGTACGAGGCACTGAAAGCAATCCAGAGATAACCACCCCCGAAGTCCGGTATTCCAGTCTTCTTCCCAACTCTCTAAACTCATGATGGAGAACCTCCTTCCCCATCTTCCTGATGTCGTTTATGCCTACATGCACAACTACTGCCGGCTGTTCACCTTCTCTCTCTCGAGGATGTTAGATAAATGTGAGGTTATCCACTTTGGTGGCAAAAACAGGAAAGTAGACTATTATCTGAATGGTGGCCGATTAGGAAAAGGGGAGCTGCAACGAGACCTGGGTGTCGTGGTACACCAGTCATTGAAAGTAGGCATGCAGGTGCAGCAGGCTGTGACGAAAGCGAATGGTATGTTAGCATTCATAGCAAAAAGATTTGTGTATAGAAGCAGGGAGGTTCTACTGCAGTTGTACAGGGTCTTGGTGGGACCACACCTGGAGTATTGCGTACAGTTTTGGTCTCCTAATCTGAGGAAAGACATTCTTGGCATAGAAGGAGTACATAGAAGGTTCACCAGACTGATTCGTGGGATGTCAGGACTTTCATGTGAAGAAAGACTGGATAGACTCGCTAGAATTTAGAAGATTGAGGGGGGATCTTATGGAAACTTACAAAATTCTTAAGGGGTTGGACAGGCTAGATGCAGGAAGATTGTTCCCAAAGTTGGGGAAGTCCGGAACAAGGAGTCGCAGTTTCAGGATAAAGGGGATGTCTTTTAGGGCCGAGATGAGAAAATCATTTTTCACACTGAGAGTGGTGAATCTGTGGAATTCTCTGCCACAGAAGGTGGTTGAAGCCAGTTCAATGGCTATTTTTAAGAGGGAGTTAGATGTGGCCCTTGCGTCTAAAGGGATCAGGGGTTATGGATAGAAGGCAGGTACAGAATACTGAGTTGGATGACCAGCCATGATCATATTGAATGGCGGTGCAGGCTCGAATGGCCGAATGGCCTACTCCTGCACCTATTTTATATGTTTCCATGTGTCTATGTTCTGGATACGGCTCGTGACATCCTGAACCCTGGCAACAGACCATCCTCGCACCTCGCCTGCCGCCACAGAAGCTACTGTCCGCTCCTCGGACAATGGAGTCACACACCACTAGGGCTCTGCCCGATGTCGGTCTCGCCGGTCGAGTCCCATCTCTAGGATTGGAGCCACCGCGTGTCCGCCACTCGGACTGGAAACATCGTCTCCCCGTCAGTTCCCAAGAGGGCGTACCTGTTTTCATTAGGCACAGCCACCTGGGTCTTCTGCACTCCACGATTTCCACGCTTTCTCTACGTCACACACCTTGGTGCTTCCCGTATCCTCGGCGTGACTACCTCACTGTAGGCCCTGTCCAGGAAATTTTCGTTATCCCGGATGGCCGTGGGGTCATCCTGCTGCTTTTCCAGTGCCCCAACACGGTTCTTCAGGAGCTGAAGCTGGACGCACTTGCCACAGTTGTAGCAGCCAGAGGCTCCATCCGTGTCCCTGGGCTCCCACATTCTGCAAGCCTCACACTGTCTCATCTGCCCCGACATGTGTTCACCGTGCTCCGTCCTCTCGAGCTTTATGCACAGTCTCCTCTCCTCAGCCTCCTCGCCGAAGACTCTCGAGCCAAAGACTCACAGTTTACTCACAAGGCACTTCCCTCACAAGGCCGCTTCCTCAATGCCGCTCCCTAAGAGCCGGCATGCTCATATTGATAGATAAATTGCCTAATTTACCAATTTCCAAACCAAATACGTCACTTTTAAACTGTTTTCTCCCTCTGACACATCTAACTCTCCTCCCACACGGGCTAGAGCCGATCAGTGCTTTTTTCTGCTTTGCTGCTGTTTCTTTAAAATCCACGGAAGCTCTGAGTTACGTCTGTGTGTGTTTTGCCGCTTTGTTTTAAACAGTTTCCCCCCTCTGACTCACTTCTAACTCTCCTCTCACACGGGCTAGAGCCAACCACTGTTTTGTCCTGCTTCTCTTTGCTTCTGTTTCTTCAAAATCCACAAAAGCTCTGAGTTAAATCTGTCTGTGTTTTACCGCACTTGTTAAACTGTTTCCCCCCTCTGACTCACTTCTAACTCTTCTCCCACACAGGTTAGAGCGAATCAGTGCTTTTTCCTGCTTCTCTTTTCTGCTGTTTCTTCAAAATTCACGGACGTTCTCCCCATGACCTGCGTAGGTTGTCTCTGGGATGACCGGTTTCCTCCCGCGTTCCAAAGGTACAGATTTGTAGGCTAATTGGCTTGGTATAATTATAAATTATCCCTTGTCTGTGTAGGTTAGTGCTAGTGGATAATGCTAGTGTAGGTAGAACGGTGCTCTGCGCGCGGTGCGCAGAGGGACCCGTTTTCGCGCTATATCTCTAAAACAAAAAGCTAAGTATAATATACAGTTGGGCCGATATATCGGTTGGAAGTCGTTTAGAGGGCTATGGTTTTAATGCAGTCAAATGGGATTTGTCCAGTGTGCCAAGGTATGGACAAGATGGATTGAAGGGTCTGTTTCCGTGCTGTAAAAGCTATGTGATTATATAACTCTGTCCCAGGAACGAGTCCAAGTTCCGAGGTCATCTACATTACCTGTCAGGTTTCTTGTATTATATTAATGCAGTTTAGTGTATCAGTCCTTCCTTTCCCCACTACAAATCCTCCCTTCCTGTCTGTGGGACCGGGAACCCGCCCGGTCGGCGGGTCCGGGAGGGAGCTAGAGACGTCGGACACGAGGACCAAACGTAGGAGGGTGAACCAGGGTAATGCCTCCGGCGCCTTGAAGGCCGGCTGCAGGGGGCGCCCTCGGGACACAAAGATGGCCGGGCGACAAGAGGAGAGGGACGTCGGTTCACGGGAACCACTCCAGTACATCTAGCACGCGGGCCGACCGGACTTTGAATAATGGCGCCAATAATGGCGCCGCCGCATGTGTAGTGTGTGCAAAAATAATTACGCTGTGCAGTTGCGCACGTGACATCGGAAATCGGAAAAAGAGAAAAAAGGAAAGAAGAGAAAGGAAGAAGAAGAAAATGAAAATAAAAAAATCGAAAAAGACACGAAAGAGGAAAAGTAAAAACCCCTGAACTAACGAAGAAGTGAAAAAAGCGGAGATATAGCCCACTAGCCTTCCCTACGCCCGATCACCGTCGGTTTTGAATTTGTGTTCAACCATTATGTTGTTGAAGAAATTCAATGAAGGTGACTATATTTTGGAAAATTGATCTGGTTTGTCAGCCAAAACAAGCCTTATTTTTAATCTAAATGTAGTGTCTTGGTCATTTCTGCGATCCACATCTTCATTGTGGGAACTGTTATCTTTTTCCCAGAATTTAACTATCCTTGCTCAGCTCCAGTTCTCCATCTGCAACATTACTGATTTCGGTCCTAGTCTCTATCAGTCGAGTTTAAACCATCGTAAGTGGAATGACCAATTCTTCGCACCAGAGTATTGATTCCACTCCTGCAGGTCCAACCCATCGCCTTGTACGCATCCCACAGAGGGGAAGATGGCCCTCTTAAGAAGGGCCATTAAGAAGAGGGCCCTTAGAATATTGAACGCACGTAGAACAGTACAACCCAGGAACAGGGCCTTCCATCCACAATGTCTGTGTCACACATGATGCCAAGGTCACCTCTTGTCTGCCTGCACTTACTCCATTCTCCTCCATTCTCAGCATTGTAGCGCACCAGCTCCAGAGGCAAATCTCGTTGTCCACAATGGGGTAATGGGGTAATGGTGAATAGGACAGTACCCTGCATATGCATGTGCCTCGCAAACGGACTCTTAAATGCCAGGGTCACATCTGCCACACCACCAGCCTCAGCAATCCATTCCAGCCATTCACTGCCCTTTGTATAAAAAACGGGTTTTGCACATGCTTTACCACGTCAGAGCGCCAGAGACCCAGTTCGATCCTGGCTGCGGGTGCTCATCTTGCCAGAGTTTGTACATTCTCCCCGTGACCGATGTGGGTTTTCTCCGAGAATCCTTTGTCCTCACGTACGTCTGGGAGATTGTTTGTGTCTTCCTTAGTGAAGACAGACCCAAAGTACCTGTTCAACTCTTCTGCCATTTCCTAGTTACCCATAATAATTTCACCCGTGTCTGCCTGCAAGGGACCCACATTTGACTTTGCTACTCTTTTTCCCTTAACATATCTTTTACTGTCCATCCTTATATTCCTGGCCAGCTTCCCCTCGTACTTCATCTTTCCAGCCCGTATTGCCCGTTTTGTTTCCTTCTGTTGTCCTATGAAAGTTTCCAAATCCTCTGGCTTCCGGCTACTCTTTGTTGTGATATACATCTTTTCTTTTAGTTTTAATCTATCCCAAACTTCTCTTGTCGGCCACGGTTACCTCCTACTCCCCTTAGAATCTGTGTTCCTTTTTGGAATGAAATGATCCTGCGTCTTCCTGATATGCCCAGAAATTCCTGCCATTGCTGTTACACCGTCATTCCTGCTAGGATCCCTTTCCAGTCTACCTTGGCCAACTCCTCTCTCATGCCTTCATAGTCCCCTTTGTTCAACTGCATCACTGACACTTCCGATGTAACCTTCTTCTTCTCAAATTGCTGATTAAAACAAATCATATTATGATCACTACATCCAAGCGATTCTTGAGTTCTCTTATCAAATCTGATTAATTGGATTATAGGATTAATTGATTAACAGGAGCGGAAGACTGCAACGTCCAGGTTCAGAAGCAGCTTCTTCCCCACAGCCATTAGGCAATTAATATAACCATATAACCATACAACAATTACAGCACGGAAACAGGCCTTCTCGGCCCTTCCAGTCAGTGCCGACCATTTATTTACTCCTAGTCCCATCTACCTGCACTCAGACCATACCCCTCAATTCCCTTCCCGTCCACATACCTATCCACTTTACTTTTAAATGTTACAATCGATCCGGCCTCCACCACTTCTGCTGGAAGATCATTCCACACAGCCACCGCTCTCTGAGTAAAGAAGTTCCCCCTTAAGTTACCCCTAAACTTCTGTCCCTTAATTCTCATTTCATGCCCTCGTGTTTGAATCTTCCCTACCCTCAATGGGAAAAGCTTATCCACGTCAACTCTGTCCATCCCTTTCATCATTTTAAATACCTCAATCAAGTCCCCCCTTAACCTTCTGCGCTCCAAAGAATAAAGACCTAACTTGTTCAACCTTTCTCTGTAACTTAGTTGCTGGAACCCAGGCAACATTCTAGTAAACCTCCTCTATACTCTCTCTATTTTGTTGACATGATTCCTATAATTAGGCGACCAAAATTGTACGCCATACTCCAGAATTGGTCTCACCAATGCCTTGTACAATTTTAACATTACTTCCCTACTCCTATATTCAATGCTCTGATTTATAAAGGCCAGCACACCAAAAGCTTTCTTTTTCACCCTATCTACATGCGATTCCACCTTCAAGGAACTATGCACAGTTATTCCTAGATCCCTCTGTTCCACAGCATTCCCCAATTCCCTACCATTTACCATGTACGTTCTATTTTGATTTGTCCTGCCAAGATGTAGCACCTCACACTTATCAGTATTAACTCCATCTGCCATCTTTCAGCCCACTCTTCCAAATGGCCCAACTCTCTCTGCGGACTTTTAAAATCTATCTCATTATCCACAGCACCACCTATCTTAGTATCATCTGGATACTTACTTATCCAATTTTCTACCCCATCATCTAGATCATTGAGATCCATGACAAACAACAGTGGACCCAACACAGATCCTTGGGGCACCCCACTGGTCACCGGCTTCCAACCTGACAAACAGCCATCCACTATTACCCTCTGGCATATCCCATTCAGCCACTGTTGGATCCATCTTGCTACTCCGCCATTAACATTAACAAAGATTGAACCTTCTTAACCAACCTTCCATGAGGAAAATTGTCAACGGCCTTACTGAAATCCATATAGACAACATCCACTGCTTTACCTTCATCAATTTCCCTAGTAACCTCTTCAAAAAATTCAAGAAGGTTGTCAAACATGACCTTCCAGGCACAAATCCATGTTGTCAGTTCTTTATCAGACCCTGTTTATCCAGATGCTTATATGTATTATCTCTAAGTATCCTTTCCATTAATTTGCCCACCACTGCCGTCAAACTAACAGGTCTAAAATTGCTAGGTTTATTCTTTGAACCCTTTTTAAACAATGCAACAACATGCGCAGTACGCCAATCCTCCGGCACTATTCCCATTTCTAATGACATTTGAAATATTTCTGTCATAGCCCCTGCTATTTCTACGCTAACTTCCCTCAATGTCCTAGGGAATATCCTGTCAGGACCAGGAGACCTATCCACTTTTATATTTTTCAAAAGTGTCAGTACTTCCTCCTCTTTGAATCTCATAGTTTCCATAGCTACTCTACTTTTTTCCCTTACCTCACACAGTTCAATATCCTTCTCCTTGGTGGATACCGAAGAAAATAAATTGCTCTTTTGGCTCTGCAGACAGCTGTCCATTCTGACTCTCTAATCGTCCAATTTTATCCCTCGTTATCCCTTTGCTATTAATATAGCTGTAGAAACCATTTGGATTTACTTTCACCTTTCATGCCAAAGCAACCTCATATCTCCTTTTAGCTTTTCTTATTTCTTTCTTAAGATTCTTTTTACATTCTTTATACTCATCTAGCACCGCATTTACTCCACGTCTCCTATAATTATTGTAGATATCTATCTTTTTTCGAACCAAGTGTTCATTTTTTTAAACTCAACTCAAACAAATCTCTGAACATTAATAGCCCATTATCTGTTTATTTGCACTTTATCGTTTTTATTATTCAAGTGTGTATATATTTATACAATGGTATATGGACACACTGATCCGTTCTGTATTCATGCCTTCTATATTCTGATGTGCTGAAGCAAAGCAAGAATGTCATTGTCCTTTCTGGGACACATGACAATAAACTCTCTTGAATCTTGAATCTTGAACACTAAATCCATAATTGCCTTTTCTTTGGTCGGTTCCATTACACGCTGCTCTAAGAATCCATCTCGGAGGCACCACAAACTCTCTTTCCTGGGTCTTGAAACAACCTGATTTTCCCAGTCTACCTGCATATTGAAAACCCCCATCACCACAGTGGCATTACCTTTGTTTCATGCCATTTTTAACTCCTGCTGCAACTTACACCATACATCCAGGCTACTATTTGGGGTCTGTAAATAAGACAAATGAGTGTCTTCTTGCCTTTATAATTCCTCAACTCAATCCACAGTGACTCTACATCGTCAGTCGCTGTGTCTTCCTTCGCAAGAGGCTGAATCCGATCTCTCGCCAGCAGAGCAACCCCCCTCCTAACCCTGAATATTAAGTTCCCAGGCCCGATCCTCCTGCAGCCACATCTCAGTAATCCCCACAATGCCATATCTACCAACCTCTAACTGAGCCTCAAGCTCATCAACTTTACTTCTTATACTTCTCGTATTTATATACAATACTTTTAATTCCTTACGTATCTCATCTTTCGCATCGATCCCTATTACACATGACCATACTCTCTTATCCCTGTGTGAGCTTTCTTTCTCGTTAATTCTGGGTTCATTAACTATCCCGTTACTCTCTTTCCCTTTAACTCCGTCCTTGACTATCCCATTTGACACCCCGCCAAAGACTTGCACTTTTCTCACAGGGCACTTCCCTCGACAGGGCTGCACGCAGACAGGGCCGCACCATTTGTGCAAGTCTTGCTTATATCAGATGCTAAATTGCCTAATTGTCCAATTTACCAATCTTCCAATCTAATACATCAGCCAATCCCCACAGTCACTCCTAACCTTCCTTCCTCTGATGAGCGTGGAAGTATGTGTTTGTCCGACCTGCACTCAAAGAATGCTAAAGTGCTGTTTGCACCCCTTTTATACCTTCCCGAGCAGTGACTCACGAATTCCAACCTACGGTCGTTCAAGCTGCTATCTTCGGAACGACACACGAGCGACTGACGCACTGATTTCATTTGATTGTTGTCCAGGACATGCATGCGGATAGGGCAATCCAGAGCGGAGACAGGGACTTTAGGAACTGGTGTCTCGACCAGAAAGACGTTGAAAGCCACTGGATTCCGCTCAATGTGCTGATTTACTCATTAGGCGGAGCACTGCGATGATCGCATATTTCACAACGCCCTTCACCTGCTCCCTGAACTTAGACTGTGTCACGGCGTAAATAAATGTGTTTGTGCAGCTGCTGAAATTACTTAGCAGATATCCGACTTTATAAAAAATATATTCGGAATCATTCCAGTCCCCTCCTGTTTCTGTTATCTGATAATAGACGAATTGTGCGACAGTCGTCAGCCACAGGAGGATGAAGTTACCCGAGAGGGTGAAAAGTAAAACCACAGACCTTCTCCTGCTCTCCATCTCAGGGTCTCTGTGTTTCTTCCCTTTGCTTTGAGCCCTCAGCCTCTTACGGACCCGACTGGCCACTAAAATGTGCCGAACTGTAAGAGCGTTGAGCAGCAGGATTACAGCGAAAGGTAGGAGCGGAGTTAAAGCCGTATCGAACCAGTCAAATACCACCCACCCAGGCTCAGTGTAATAACTTTGCTTTACAACACCGAACCACGGCACATTGTCGATGAATTCCGCAGGGTCAAGTGTGAAGTAGAAGGGGATGTTTTTCATACATAACAGAATGCCAATTGTTGACAGAATCACTGCCGCGGTTTTCCCGGTGCAATATTTCGTTTTTAGTTTCTGGCAACAAATGGCGATAAATCGATCAAAGGTGAAAGCTACGGTGAACCAGACAGAAAAGTCCAGGGCTACACGGGACAAGACGACACTTACTCTGCACACAGAAGTGATATTCAGGAAACTCGCAGGGAAATTATAATTAGTGATCCGATATAAAATGACCTCGATGATAATGACCAGCAGATCCGCCGTTGCCATGGCCACCAGGTAGCGAGTTGTGCAGGTGGAGAGGCCGCACTTTCCACGCGATAATATCAGCATCGCCAATAAATTCACTGACAAGAAAAGACAAAATCGATTACCGAACAGCTATATTTTCTGGGTCAGAAAACGTACTGTATTTTATCAACTAGATTATATACATTTTTGTGGAAGCCGACTGACGGGAAGGATATCTTTACATTTGATTGCGTGGAGAAGAGATTCACACTGTCATTACCTGGGCTTGCAAACTTAATATATACGGAGAGCTTTGATAGACAGGAACCTTTTCCTTTGAAGTGCAAAAACTGAGTGTTGACGTTATTGATCATGATGGGATTACTAGATCATGATGGGAATGGATGAAGTGAAAATTTCTCATGGTTCAGAGGATAAAGATGTAAGGGGAACGTTAGAAGTAACATACAGGTGTATACAACCATGAGAGGTATAGCTCGGGGACACACATCGTCTCTTGCTCAGGATGGGGGAATCGAACACCATTTTTAAGCTGAGTGGGGGGTGGGGGGGGGATGTAAAAGAATCCGAGGGCGTAACATTTTCACACAGATATTAAGAGCGCCCACGACGTCGTTCTGCAAGTATGACTTCACAATAGCACCCCACCCCCCTCCACCCCCCCTCCATTGCTCACCAAGTTCTGGTAAACTGTGTAAAATGTACCAGCACCAATATCATCCAAGCTGCCTTGTGCTGCACACAACACTTTTATGAACTGGAGTTAACGTGATGATAAAAGGATGGCATAATGCCACATTTATACAGGAACGATATCACCGATCCGCAGTCTCCACAATGATCTCCGATTGCGGAGTGATCATTGAACAGAACATGGGAAACTCGCCGCGACATACAAAAAGACAGCTCGAAACAGGGAGTTATTGCACTCGCGTACCTGGAACTCCAATGCAGGCGATGAGCACATAAACTATGTTCTCGATACTATAATACTCGTCAAGCATATCCTCTTTTTACCGGAGACTCCGGGCCCCTTGATGTTGTCGGTAAAAGCCACGGATGCAAATTAAATTTGATGGGACACGGGCGCGGTATAATTTATACCCATTGCAACCACCGTTGGGACAGGATTCAAGGCTAATAAACAATGATTCCCAAAATAGTTGAAAACACATGACGACATTCCAGGTGATTTCATGGCATGGCAGATGACGGTTAGGTCAGGGATTCCGTTAGAAGCGACAAAAAGATTGTTCATTTCGTCGTATAAATGCGTCAAATTGGTGGCGGTATTCATCCGTTTGGGGAATTTCTTGCATATATCGTAGGCCCATCTGCCTTTCTTACCCTGGCCACGTGCTCATTGCTTCAAACATCGGGAGGAAGGTACAGGGGCCTGAAAATCGTGATCATCAAGTTCAAGAACAGATTCTTACTAAAGACCATCAGGCTGTTGAACATTGCACAACACTAAGTTCCGCAATTATGATCACCGTGGCCGTTTTGTAACATTGTCGTTACCTATTTTTACAGTTAATGATTTACTGCATTTGTTCTTCTTAATAGCTTCTATACAATAATCAGCATCAACCATAGGCAAGAATAGTATCTTTCTTCCAACTGGAATTAATTAGATGAATATAAATACCGACCTTCCATGAAAGTCTGCTCCATAATTCAGAATGCAAAGATTGGTGCAGTAATTTCAATACGACCAGACAGCATGAAACCCGGTACTTTGGGCAAACTAAATTCATACCAACCGTTGGTAACACGTTCACACTAATTTTATGCCGCTGTGAGGATGCAACTCTACCAGTTGCGCCACTGTGCCGCCTTTAATTTCGGACACATAGACAAGCAGATCCACGGGATCATTCCATAAACAACGAGAACAAAACTAGCTTTATTCAACACCGCAGCAGAGGAATGCAGGTATGAAACGAACCGCCAGCGCCATAAACCTCGAGCACGAGCGGCACAGCACAGGCACACTCCCTTTGGCCCAGGACGATGCTCAGTGAAATGAGCAGATTGAAAAGTGCTGAAGAAAAAATCAGTTATTGATCATAAGGTCATAAGTGATTGGAGTGGAATTGAGCAATTAGGACCATCAGGTCTACTCCCTCCAAACCCCATGTTCCTGCCGTCTACCAATAATCACTGACACATGTACTAATCAAAAATCCATCTATCTCTGCCTTAAAAATATCCACTGACTTGCCTCTGAAGCCTTCTGTGGCAAATAATTCCACAAATTCACGACTGACTAAAGACATTTCTCCTCATCTCTTTCCTTAAACGTCCTTTAATTCCGAGGCTACGACCTCTAGTTCCAGACACTCCCACTGCTGGAAACGTCCTCGCCACATTCACTCTATCCAAGCCTTTCACTATTCTGTATGTTTCAATAGGTCCACTACATTTTCCCAAAAACTAGCGGGTACAGGCCCAGTGCCGACATAAGCTCATCATAGGTTAACCTCCTCATTCCAGTGATCATTCATGTAAACTTCCTCTGGACCCTCTCCAGAGCCAGCACATCCATCCTTAGATATGTTGCCCAAAATATTTCTCAATATTTTAAATGCGGCCTCACTAGTGTCTTATAGAGTCTCAACATTACATCCCTGTTTTTGTATACAAGCCCTCTTGAAATAAATTCTAGCATTGAGTTTGCTTTCTTTACTACCGATGCTACTTGCAGATTCGTGTGCGGGCGCGGCGCCGACATTCAAGAAGCCGAAGCAAAGAAGTTGAAGCCAAAGAACCGAATAGAAACGAGGCCGAAACGCCAATGAACCGAAAGAGTCCGAAGACGAAACGCCTACTAACCAAAAGGATGCGACGCCTAAATGCAAAGTAACCGAAAGAGCGGGATGGCTAAACGCAACGAACCGAAAGGCTGCGTCGCCTGAAAGCAAACTTACCGAATGGCTGCTCTGTCGAAACGCGACCTACCCGAAAGGCGGCGTCGCCTACAAGCCGAAGGACCGACTGCCGCTCAACAGAAAAGTCCAATAACGGACATAACGATGCTGGGGGGCGGGACTTGTCAGCGATTGGTCCAGACCCCGCGTCCATCACATCGATGTGAAGGCATGAACATTGCCCCAAACCTTCGCTCCACCCGACCCACAGCCCGCGGAGGTTGGCCGTGGGAGAGTGGGGGCTGTCCCGAGCGATACGCACCTTCGGCCGCTTTCAACTTGGTGCTTGGGTTCAGATTGCCCAGTCACCTATGGCTTGTGTGGGAAAATGAACCCCAAGCTCCCGTCTCCCCTTCTCTCTTCCCTCTTCTCTGTCTCTCCCCTCTCTCTCTCCCTTCTCTCTCTCCCTCCTCTCTCCTCCTCTTCTCTCTCTCCTCCTCTCTCTTCCCCTCCTCTCCCCTCCCCTCCTCTCCCCCCTCCCTCCTCCTCCTCTCTCCCCCTTCTTTCTCTCTACCCGTTCTCCACCCCCGGCTCTCTCTCCCCTCTCTCTCTCCCCTTCTCTCCCCCTTGTCTCTCTCCTCCGTCTCCACCCGCGGGAGCGTCCCACAGTCACTGCCATCGGACCGCAACCTCCACACCAGGGTGATTCCTCCTCCCCCGGACTTTGACACCCTCACCAGGGAGATTCACCCCGGCCGCCGGGACAGACGGTTTATTTATTACCGTCTCGGTGTTTGCGGAACGCACCCAAGCTCCCAGGCACAACACAGGCAGCATCTCTGGAGAGAAAGAACGGGTGGCGTTTGGAGCCGAGACCATTCTGCAGAGTGCGTCTGAAGAGTCTCGACCCGAAACGCCACCCATTCCTTCTCTCAAGAGATGCTGCCTGTTCAGCTGAGTTACTCCAGCATTTTGTGTCTATCTTTGGTGTAACAGTTGTCTCATTTCATCGGTTCGTGTATTGCGCGCACAGGAGAGAAGCTGGACATGCCGCTTGCATCTATTCAAACACGTGCGCTCAAATTGAAATTCCACATCTTTGCGAGGGAGGGATGGAATAGATGTAATCACCGGCTAAAACAAAGGCCGTTAGGACAGGGAAATAATGCCACCAGTTAATTAACCATGTTCCCGAATAGAAACATAGAAACATAGAAATTAGGTGCAGTAGTAGGCCATCCGGCCCTTCGAGCCTGCACCGCCATTCAATATGATCATGTCTGATCATCCAACTCAGTATCCCTTACCTGCCTTCTTTCCATACCCTCCGATCCCCTGAGCCACAAGAGCCACATCTAACTCCCTCTCTCTCCCCCTTCTCTCTCTCCCTTCTCTCTCCTCCTCTCCCTCTCCTCCTCTCTCTCCTCCTCTCTCTCCAATCTTCTCTCTCTTCTCTCTCTCATCTCGCTTCCCCTCCTCTCTCTGTATTAACGATTTATACATGTAATACAGATATACACCAGTCAGCTAACCATGTATAAATGTATATCATGTATTACACCACCTGTATGATTCTCCAGCGGCCCAACTTCCACTCTTGTAATCTTTATATAACCATATAACCATATAACAATTACAGCACGGAAACAGGCCATCTCGGCCCTTCAAGTCCGTGCCGAACAACTTTTTTCCCTTAGTCCCACCTGCCTGCACATGCCATAACCCTCCATACCCTTCTCATCCATATGCCTATCCAATTTATGTTTAAATGATACCAACGAACCTGCCGCCACCACTTCCACTGGAAGCTCATTCCACACCGCTACCACTCTCTGAGTAAATAAGTTCCCCCTCATGTTACCCCTAAACCTCTGTCCCTTAATTCTAAAGTCATGTCCTCTTGTTTGAATCTTCCCTATTCTCAAAGGGAAAAGCTTGTCCACATCAACTCTGTCTATCCCTCTCATCATTTTAAAGACCTCTATCAAGTCCCCCCTTAACCTTCTGCGCTCCAGAGAATAAAGACCTAACTTATTCAACCTATCTCTGTAACTTAGCTGTTGAAACCCATGCAACATTCTAGTAAATCTCCTCTGTACCCTCTCTATTTTGTTGACATCCTTCCTATAATGGGGCGACCAAAATTGTACACCATACTCCAGATTTGGTCTCACCAATGCCTTGTACAATTTTAACATTACATCCCAGCTTCTATACTCAATGCTCCGATTTATAAAGGCTAGCATACCAAAAGCTTTCTTTACCACCCTATCTATATGAGATTCCACCTTCAAGGAACTATGCACGGTTATTCCCAGATCCCTCTGTTCAACTGTATTCTTCAATTCCCTACCGTTTACCATGTACGTCCTATTTTGATTTGTCCTGCCAAGGTGTAGCACCTCACATAAACGAAGAAACTATTGCTATCCTATTTTATATTATTGGTATTTCTACTTTTCTCCCCGTGTTGCTTTTTTAGTTGCCTTCTGTTGTTCTTTAAAACCTACCCAAATCTTCTGGCTTCCCACTAATGATTGCTACGTTATACCTTTTAGTGTTATACCGCCCTTGCCTTCCCTTGTCAGCCACGCACGCCTCTTTTCCCCTCTAAAGTCTTTCTTCCTCTTTGGAATGAAAATATGCTGCATCTTCCGGATTATCCCCAGAAATTCATACCATTGCTGTTCCACCGTCACCGCTGCTAGGGTCCTTTTCCAGTCCACATAGGCCAGCTCCTCCCTCATACTTATGTAGTCCCCTTTGGTCAGCTGCTCTATCGCCACATCCGATTTCACCTTCTCCCTCTCAAATTGCAGATTAAAGCTGATCGTGTTGCGGTCGGTACCTCCTAATGCAATGGTTTGGGACTTTGCCGGGGGTCATGAAGGGGACACAGATAACATATCAATTTGTTGAGCCTATGTTTAGGAACCTAACAAAGGTACATACCACATACAGTATTTTGTTCGCGTATGCGCGCACTGGTGCAAAAAGAAAGCTTAAGAACCACTGTCCTAATTGTTCCCTTGAGTTCCCTTACCAAATCCGGTTCATTACATAACATTAAATCCAGAATTGCCTTTTCCGTTGTAGGCTCCACTACAAGCTGTTCTAAGAATCCATCTCGGAGGCACTCCACAAATTCAGTTTATTGGGATCCAGTACCAACCTGAGTTACCCAGTCGACCAGCATATTTAAATCTCCCATGTCCACCGTAGCATTGTCTTTTTTACATGCCAATTTTGTCTCCTGATGTAACTAGTACCCTGTATCGTGGCTACGGTTTGGGGACCTGCAAATGATCTGCAAATGACCTGATAATGGCTCGATAATCAATACATCAGGAACAGGATCAAGTTTTTTTGTAGAAAATTAAACACTTCTATCAACTGTAGTCATAACGGAGACGTGGCTGCAAGAGGACCGGAGCTGGGAGCTATATATACAGGATTATACGTCCTATCGGAAAGACAGAAAGGAGGGCAGAGTGGGTCGGATAGCTCTGTTGGTTTGGAATGGAATTCACTCCTTAGCGAATGGGTGACATAAGAGCAGAAAATGTAGGTTCATTATGGGTAGAGCTGAGAAAATATAAGCTTAAAAATGCTCTAATTGGAGTTATTTGCAGGTCCCCAAACAGTAGCCAGGATACAGGGTACTAATTACATCTAAGGGAGCCTCTCCAACAATCTGTCTGTCTTTTCGTTTTTTTAGGGTTCTTTTTAGTGTGTTTTAAAAGTATATGTTAATGTTCTCTGGTTTGTTTTTTATGGGGGTTGGGGGAGGGGTTCGGAGGAAACTTGTTTTCAATCTTTTACCTTGCAGGAGATGCGATTGTTTTCCGGATGGTATCTCCGGTCGCTTGCGGCCTAACATCAAGGAGGAGGAGGCCTTGCTCGAGATTGACTTTGAGCCCCGCCGCGGGGCCGTCGACTTACCATTGGAGCCGACCCTTTGCATGGGAACGACGCTCCAACCGCGGCCTGCGAATTTCGCCATCGGGGATCTCGCAGTCTCGGGTAGAGCCCGATAGCGGGAAGCTCCAAACGACTCAGAAGGTTTCGACCAGCCCTGACCCGGGGTCAGAACGCCCGGCACGGGGGAACTGAGAACCCCCCCCCCCCCACCCAGTGCAGGAACCTGATCGCCCCTCACAGTGGTTCCACCTTGGCATTTGTCCTATGCCAATGTAACCAAAACTGAACGCAATACTCCAAATGTTACCTCACGAATGGCTTATGCAACTGTGACACCCAGTACCGTGACGGATGGAAGTCAATGAAGAGAATGCCCTCTTGACCACGACATCTCCCTTTGACGCATCTTTCACGGAACAATATACCTGCACTGCGAGCTGCCTCTACTCTACAACATTCCCAAAGGCCCTGCCATTCACTGTCAAGGTCCTGCTGTGGTTTGACATCCCAACATACAACACTTCGTACTTGCCTGTATTGAACTTCATTCATCATTCCTCGCCCACTTGCCCAGCTGATCAAGATCCCGCTGCAACTTTTGATAACCGTCGTCTATATCAACGATACCACCCATCCCCGTTCTCTACCTCCGCTACATCGACGATTACTTTGGTGCTACTTCCTGCACCCACGCACAACTGACTGACTTCATCCGCTTCACCACTAACTTCCATCCGGCACTCAAATACACCTAGCCCATTTCCGACACTTCCCTACCATTTCTTGACGTCACTGTCTCCATCGCAGGTGATAGACTTCTGACCGACATCCACTACAAACCCACTGACTCCCGTGGCTATCTAGACTACTCTTCTTCCCACTCTGCTTCCTGTAAGGACGCCTTCCCCTACTCCCAATTTCTCCGTCTACGCCGAATCTGCTCCCAGGATGAGGTGTTCCACACCAGCGCATCGGAAATGTCCTCATTCTTCAGGGAATGGGGGTCCCCCTCCCCTACTATAGATGAGGCGCGCACCAGGGTCTCTTCCATACACCGTAACACTGCTCTCTCTCCCCATCCTCCCACTCGCAACAAGGGCGGAGTCACCCTAGTCCTCACCTTTCACCCCACTAGCCGTCACATACAACAAATAGTCCTCCGTCAGTTTCGCCACCTCCAACGTGACCCCACCACTCGCCACATCTTCCCATCTCTCCCCCTGTCTGCTTTCTGTAAAGACTGTTCCCTCATTAACTCCCTTGTCAATTCTTCCCTTCCCTCCCGCACCACCCCCTTCCAGGGCACTTTCCCTTGCAACCGCAAGAGATGCCACACTTGTCGCTTTACCTCCCCCCTCGACGCCATTCAAGGTCCGAAGTAGTCGTTCCAGGTGCGACCTACATCTCCTCCGACCTCATCTATTGCATCCGCTGCTCTAGATGTCAGCTGATCTACATCGGTGAGGCCAAGCGTAGGCTTGGCGATCGTTTCGCCGAAAATCTCCGCTCGGTCCACATTAACCAACCTGACCTCCCGGTAGCACAGCACTTCAACTCCCCCTCCCATTCCGTATCCGACCTCTCTGTCCTGGGTCTCCTCCATGGACAGAGTGAGGACCACCGGAAATTGGAGGAACAGCACCTCATATTCCGCTTGGGAAGTCTGCACCCTAGTGGCTTAAACATGGAATTCTCCCAATTCAGTTAGCCCTTGCTATCTCCTCCCCTTCCTAGCTCTCCCTCAGCCCTCGGGCTCCTCTTCCTCCTTCTTCATTTCTTCTCCCCCCCCCCCCACACCCTCCATCAGTCTGAAGAAGGGTTTCGGCCCGAAACGTTGCCTATTTCCTTCGCTCCATAGGTGCTGCTGCACCCGCTGAGTTTCTCCAGCACTTTTGTCCACCCAATTTAAAGTAATCTGCAAACGTACTAATCATGCTTGCTACATGCGACCCTAACCCTAACCCTAACCCTAACCCTAACCCTAACCCTAACCCTAACCCTAACCCTAACCCTAACCCTAACCCTAACCCTAACCCTAACCCTAACCCTACCCTAACCCTAACCCTAACCCTAACCCTAACCCTAACCCTAACCCTAACCCTAACCCTAACCCTAACCCTAACCCTAACCCTAACCCTAACCCTAACCCTAACCCTAACCCTAACCCTAACCCTAACAACCCTAACCCTAGCAACTCTAAACCCTAGCAACTCTAAACCCTAGCAACTCTAAACCCTAGCAACTCTAAACCCTAGCAACTCTAAACCCTAGCAACTCTAAACCCTAGCAACTCTAAACCCTAGCAACTCTAAACCCTAGCAACTCTAAACCCTAGCAACTCTAAACCCTAGCAACTCTAAACCCTAGCAACTCTAAACCCTAGCAACTCTAAACCCTAGCAACTCTAAACCCTAGCAACTCTAAACCCTAGCAACTCTAAACCCTAGCAACTCTAAACCCTAGCAACTCTAAACCCTAGCAACTCTAAACCCTAGCAACTCTAAACCCTAGCAACTCTAAACCCTAGCAACTCTAAACCCTAGCAACTCTAAACCCTAGCAACTCTAAACCCTAGCAACTCTAAACCCTAGCAACTCTAAACCCTAGCAACTCTAAACCCTAGCAACTCTAAACCCTAGCAACTCTAAACCCTAGCAACTCTAAACCCTAGCAACTCTAAACCCTAGCAACTCTAAACCCTAGCAACTCTAAACCCTAGCAACTCTAAACCCTAGCAACTCTAAACCCCAGCAACTCTAAACCCCAGCAACTCTAAACCCCAGCAACTCTAAACCCCAGCAACTCTAAACCCCAGCAACTCTAAACCCCAGCAACTCTAAACCCCAGCAACTCTAAACCCCAGCAACTCTAAACCCTAGCAACTCTAAACCCCAGCAACTCTAAACCCCAGCAACTCTAAACCCCAGCAACTCTAAACCCTAGCAACTCTAAACCCTAGCAACTCTAAACCCTAGCAACTCTAAACCCTAGCAACTCTAAACCCTAGCAACTCTAAACCCTAGCAACTCTAAACCCTAGCAACTCTAAACCCTAGCAACTCTAAACCCTAGCAACTCTAAACCCTAGCAACTATAAACCCTAGCAACTCTAAACCCTAGTAAATCGACGGCATAAACTGCAAACGGTTATGGACCCGGCATCAATTCCAGAGCACACCACTGACAAATAAACTGAAACAAATATTCCATATACCTTCCACCACATATGTGGAAATGTTGCCCGTCAGATTACGATTAAATATTTCCGATCTCATCTTAAAGGAATGTACTCTAGTTCTTGATTCCCCAACTCTGGTAAAACGACTATGTCTTTAGCCTATCGATTCCTTTGATAGGCCGAATGGCCTAATTTCCTCCTATCATTTATGACCTTACGACCTTAACGATTTTATAACATCGATAAAATCACCCCGTTAATAGCAAACCATCAGTGCACCATGCAATGCGGATACGGGAAAACATCCTCCAAGCCGTCGGACCGTAGTGTCATTGACCACAGTCATTGTGGAAAGAGGGTCACAATCAATAGAGACGGTCAGAGGGTCACAAACAAAATAGAGAGCGTACAGAGGAGATTTACTTGAATGGTGCCTGGGTTCCAGCAACTAAGTTACAGAGAAAGGTTGAGCAAGTTAGGTCTTTATTCTTTGGAGCGCAGAAGGTTAAGGGGGACTTGATTGAGGTCTTTAAAATGATGAAAGGGATAGACGGAGTTGACGTGGATAAGCTTTTCCCATTGAGGGTAGGGAAGATTCGAACAAGAGGGCATGACATGAGAATTAAGGGACAGAAGTTTAGGGGTAACATGAGGGGGAACTTCTTTACTCAGAGAGTGGTGGCTGTGTGGAATGATCTTCCAGTAGAAGTGGTGGAGGCAGGATCGATTTTAACATTTAAAAGTAAAGTGGATAGGTATATGGACGGGAAGGGATTGGAGGGGTATGGTCTGAGTGCAGGTACATGGGACTAGGGGAAAATAAATGGTTGGCACGGACTGGAAGTGCCTAGAAGGCCTGTTTCCGTGCTGTAATTGTTATATGGTTATATGGTTATATGGTTAATAGACAATAGACAATGGGTGCAGGAGTATGCCATTCGGCCCTTCGAGCCAGCACCGCCATTCACTGTGATCATGGCAAATCATCCACAATCAGCTACCCGTTCCTGCCTTCTCCCCATATCCCCTGACTCCGCTTTATTTTATAGCCATATCTAGCTCTCTCTTGAGGAGTCCGACGGGTCCCACTTAGTCTAGTAGAGTAGATAGATTGGATCCAGATTAAATTCATCATAATCTCTTTTGGCATGGCGATTGCCGCATATGAGTAAAGATTGAGTGGGCAAGACACAATTATTTGGCCTTAAGTAGAACAGAACCAGACATTGCTGAAATATGTAAATGTATTACAGAGTTAGATAATCGGTGCAGGAGTCGGCCATTCGGCCCTTCGAGCCAGCACTGCTGATTCACAATCAGTACCCCGTTCCTGCCTTATCCCCATATCCCCTGACTCCGCTGTATTTTATAGCCATATCTAGCTCTCTCTTGAAAGTATCAAGAGATCCGGCCTCCACCGCCGCCTGAGGCAGATAATTCCACAGACTCACAACTCTTTGTGTGACGAAGTCTTTCCTTATCTCCTTTCTAAATGGTTTACCCTATATTCTTAAACTGTGGGCCCTGATTCGGGACTCACCCAAACATCGGGAAAATGGTTCCTGCCTCCAGCCTGTCCAAACCCTTAATAATCTTATATGTTTCAAAAAGATTCCCTCTCATCCTTCTAAATTCCATAGTATACAAGCTCAGCTGATCCATTCTCCGGGCACATGACAGTCCCGCCATCTTGGGAATTAACCTTGTGAACCTACGCTGCACTCCCTCAACAGCAAGAATGTAATTCCTCAAATTTGGAGTCCGAAACTGCACACAATATTCCAGGTGTTGTCTCACCGGGGCCCGTTACAACTGCAGGAGGGCCTCTTTGCTCCTATACTCAATCCTCTTGTTATGACGGCCAACATGCCATTCGCTTTCTTCACTGCCTGCTGTACCTGCATGCCCACTTTCATTGAGTAATGAACAAAGACCCCCCCCCCCCCCAGATCCCGTTGTTCTTCCCCTTTTCCCAATTTGACACCATTTAGATAATAATCTGCCTTCCTGTGTTTGCTACCAAAGTGGATAACCTCACATGTATCCACATTAAACTGCATCTACCATGCATCTGCCCACTCACCCAACCTGTCCAAGTCACCATGCATTCTCATAGCATCCTCCTCACAGTTCATACTGCCACCCATCTCTGTGTCATCTGCAAATTTGCTAATGTCACATTGAATCCCTTCATTTAAATCATTGATGTATATAGTAAATAGTTGTGGTCGCAGCACCGAGCCTTGCGGTACCCCATTACTCACTGCCTGCCAATCTGAAAGGGGCACGTTAATCCCGACTCTTTGTTCTCTGTCTGCCAACCAATTTACTATCCATGTCATCACACTACCCACAATACCACGTGCCCTAATTTTGCCCACTAATCTCCTATGCGGGACCGTATCAAATACTTTCTGAAAGCCCAAGTACACTACATCCACTGGCTCTCCCTTGTCAATTGTCCTAGTTACATCCTCAAAAATTTCCAGATGATTAGTCATGCATGATTTCCATTCGTAAATCCATTATGATCATGATCATGTTACTGCTATTTCATACAAGTGCGCTATTTCATATTTCATATTTCATTTCGGAGTCACGTGAGTGACTTCGTTAAGACCCCGCCAGCACGCATGCGCGACATATCGTCGCTCGCAGTTGCAGTCGACGGCTGGGGGGGGGGGGGGGGGGGGGGGCGGGGGGGGGGGGCGGGGGGGGGGGGGGGGGGGGGGGGGGGGGGGGGGGGGGGCAGTGCGCTCCTCCACCAGCCCTTCAAAAAGGACCGCTCAGGTAAGAGGAACTAAGCTTGAGTTGGTTAGTTCCTGTGGATAGAATATTTTTGTTCACGGGGACGATGGAAAGGAGATCCAAATAAACGGCTGCATTCCCCGGAGCTGTCCGCTACATCGGCAGCACCCGCTCGTCGCGCCGGGAAAAGGACGCGGAAGTCGGGAAGCCCTACTCAACCAGGACCCGACTCTTCACCACAGCTGCCCATGGAGCCACACAGTGGTAGGAGCACCACGCGGGAGCAGGGTAGGCAAGACCCTGACTCCCTACCACTGTCACCTAAACATAGGGACAGTGGGAAAAAGGTGCGTAAACACGTTACCCGCTCTGCGGCACGTTCTGTCTCCCCTACCATGCAGGTCACCAGAGGGCGGCCCAGGGGAAGGACCGCACGAAAGTCGGAGAGCCCCGCTGCAGCGGTCGGCGTCGACTTGCCACCGGAGCAGTCCGCCAGATCGTGAGGGATCAAGGCCTGAGTCTGGAAGCCCCGTAGGTGCGGCCGGCGCAGACTCACCACCGGGGGAGCCTGCCAGCTCGCGGGCCGGCGGCAACACATTTCGGTCGCCGCACCCCGCGTTAGCGGCTGGACGTGACCGAACGCCGGCTTTGTCCCGGGGGAGGACAGGCGGCAAGCCCGCGCGGATATCGGTGAACCCCGCTTCGGCGGCCGGAACCGACTCCTCACCGCTCATGTATTTCCAGACAGGCGGGCCGCCACCGTCCGGAAGACTGCGGACCAGCGGCATGTCCACGCGGGAGTCGCTTAGCCCCGCTGGAGCGGCAGGCAGCGACATCCTGCCTAGGTACCCTAGTCATCACCTCGACGAGGTGCGGGCCGATGGCAGAAGCCTCAGTGGTTCAGGAGAACCTGAGGAAGTCGACCTGTTTTCCGCAGATAGCGGCGGCGGTCGTATTGCCCGTATGGAGGGCATGATGGAGCGACTCCTAGAGCAAAATCTCCAGCAGCAGGACCGGGTGTCCTCCAGCTCCAGGAGATATGCTACTGGGCCACCAACATGTCCCCGTCATCGGTGGGGAGTGCCAGGGATCAGCAGCTGGGTGACATGGAAGAAGGTTTGGCGGAGGGATCTGCAGCACAAGAGGAACTGCTGGATGTGGTGTCCAAATTTGACCAGCCCAAGCCCTCGGGACAGCCATTGCAGCCCAAGCTAGCGGCTAGTGTTGACTTCCTTACTACACACCAGCTGCAGGATCAGATCCTGACCGAGGCTATGAACAAGTACAAGGCCCCCGAACAACTGCATGTCAACACGCCCATCTGGGGCAACATCAGTCTGGGAATAAGGGCAGAGGAACGTAAATTGCAGAGGATCCTGAAACTACTAACGCCGGGGTTTACGTCTTTGCCAGATCGGTTGACGGTATGGAGATGACGGAGGAGCAGGAAGATGCTCTGGCGTTATAGTGTAACACACAATATGAAATCAACGCTTTCCGAAAACTCTCCATCATGCCGACTCTTAACCCCAAATTCGCGGGGTTGTGCAAGGCATCTGCAACGCCACCACCGAGACAGTTGTTCGGTGTGGGCCTGCCTGAACAGGTCAAGGACCTGGACGAGGATGCGAAGGCAGTCGGTTTGATGAAACCACCTCCCTCCAGCAGCCCGACAGCACGCAGACATACGCCATATGTAAGACCTCGGGGGGCAATTCCCAGGTGGCTAAGGTTGGTATTGGATGCAGCAGGTATTGATACTAATATCTTTAAATCCCATCTTTAAATCCCATTCTTCCAGGGATGCATTGACATCAGCGGCGAGGACCATGGACGTTCCCATGGACCATATGCTCGCCACAGCGGGCTGGGCCAGCGAAGCTACGTTCCAGCGGTTTTATAATAAACCTGTGGCCGCTCCTGCTACGTTTGCGGAGACAGTGTTAAGTACTGCTCACCCAGCAACGTTTATCACCGAGTGAGGGGTTTTGATTTGTGTTAATAAATATTACTTTATTTTTTCAGCTTGTCAAGTCTGAAATACGTTAACATACTCCTTCCATCAGAATTGTGGCAGTGTGTGAGCATGGACGTGATCCAGGGCATGTAATCACAGAGCTTGGAAATCTTCACGAAGTCACTCACGTGACTCATAAATGAAATAGTAAGATTAAACGAGAATTTACCTGTTTGAAGTTTGATCTTTATTTTATGAGGTTGCGATGAGGGATTGCGTGCCCTCCGCTCCCAACCCTCTACTATAAGGTCAACTGGTAATTAGAGTCTCTTTAATCTTACTACATTTAAGTCATTGTTGTTTAATCTGTGATTCCACACCGCTGCTCAGAAGAATGTCGCGCATGCGTGCTGGCGGGGTCTTCACGAAATCCCTCATCGCAACTCCTCATGAAATAAAGATCAAACTTCAAACTGGTAAGTTCTCGTTTAATCTTACTATTTTATGTTTGAGTCCAGCATCTTTCGCACCACCGACGTCAGGCTAACTGGTCTATAATTCACTGTTTTCTCTCTACCGCATTTTTTAAACAGTGGGAGAACATTAGCGACCCTCCAATCCACAGGACTGATCCTGAATCTATAGAACATTGGAAAATGATCACCAATGCGTCTATGATTTCTAGAGCCACTTCCTTAAGTGCCCTGGGATGCAGACCACCGGGCCCTGGGGTTTATTAGCCTGCGGTCCCGTCAGTCTATCCAATATCATTTTCTGCCTAATGTTCCTAATGTTCTGCTTTCGGTTCCTGCGTCACCCCAGATCCCCTGGCCTTATATACATCAGGAAAATTGTTTGTGTTCTCCATTAGTGAAGACAGATACAAAGTACCTGTTCAATTCATCTGCCAATTCCTTGACTCCATAATAAATTCACATTTTTCAGTCTTTAAGGGTCCAACGTTGGTCTTTACAATCTTTTTCCTCTCACATATCTAAATAAGCTTTTACTATCCTCCTTCTATATTCTTAGCTAGCTTACCTTCGTACCTGATCTTTTCTCCCCGTATTGCCTTTTTAGTTATCTCCTGTTGTTCTTTAAACGTTTCCCAATCCTCTGGCTTATCGCTCATCTTTGATATGTTGTACTTCTCTTTTATTTTTATACTCTTCCTGACTCCCCTTGTCAGCCACGGTTGCCCCTTACTCCCGCAAAAATCGTTCTTCCTCTTTGGAATGAGCAGATCCTGCCCCTTTTGTATTATTCCCAGAAATACCTGACAGTTTCACTGACATCCCTGATAGGGCATCTTTTCAGTCAACTTTGACCAGGTCCTCTCTCATGGCTCCATAGTCCCCTTTGTTCAACTGTAATACTGACACCTCCGATTTACCCATTTTACTCTAAAATTAAGATTAAATCTTTTCCTATTATAGTCACTTCCTCCTAATGGATCCTTAACCTCAAGTTCCCTTATCAAATCCGGTTCATTACACAATACTAAATCCAGAATTGACTTTTCCCTGTGAGCTCCAGTTCAAGCTGCTCTACGAATGCATCACGGAGGCACTCCGCAAACTCCCTTACTTGGGGTCCTGTACCAACCCGAATTTCCCAGTCTACCTGCATGTTGAAATCTCCCATAACAACCATAGCTTTATCTCTACGATATGCCAATTTGAACTCTTGATTCAACTTGCGCCCAATATCCAGGCTACTGTTGTGGGCCTGTAGATAAGTCCCATTAGGGTCTTTTTACCCTTGCAATGCCTTAGTTCTATCCATATTGACTTCACATCTGTTTCAATGTCACCCCTTGCAAGGGACTGAATTCTATTCCTCACCAACCGAGTTGCCCCACACCCTCTTTCGAACTGTCTGTATTTTCGAAAGGAGGTATATCCTTGAATATTAATTTCCTAGCCCTGGCCCTCTGGCAGCCATGTCTCTGTAATTCCCACAAGATCATACTTTTCAATTTCTAACTGAGCCTCAAGATCGTCCACGTTATTTATACTTCGCGCATTCATATACAACGCTTTGATTTCGGTGTTCATCCCACCCCCTCTCACGTCGCTCACTATTGCCCCTGACCTTACTCTCTTGTCCCTTCTCGCACTTTCCTTCCCATCAATTCGGGTGCCTATTGTAACTTTTCCTGCACTCACTTCCCCTTTAACTCCATCTCCCAATTTAACTCCCAATTTGTCAATCCCCCCCCCCCCCCCCCCCCCGCAGTATTTAGTTTAAACCCACACGTGTAGCTCTAGCAAACCTGTCTGCCAGAATGTCGGTCCCCCTCCAGTTAAAGCGTAACCCGTCCCTTTTGTGCAGCTACGCTAACGCCAGAAGAGATCCCAGTCGTCTATGAAGCTAAATCCTTGCTCCCTGTACCAGCCCCTCAGCCACACATTCAGATGCCCTTTCTTCCTGGACCTGCGCTCAATAGCTCGAAGTACTGGGCCGCGACGAGGTGGATTGGGAGATCGCAAATAAATGCTTAACACATGAAAGGTCCGATGAAGAACCTGATTCCAGAATTTCCACAAAGATCGTTTCTAGTTTAATAAAGTGGCCGCCCCGTCAAGTGCGCCTGAACAGTCGAGTAAACTGAACATATACCATTTCGTGTCCGGGTGGGTTCCGTATAGAGCGTCTGTCTTGGGCAGAATCCGGTAGATATTTCTGCTGTTGTCTACCAGCTCTTTAAAATTTAATATTGTATCGCTCGGTATATCGAATGCGTCAAGTTCGATGTTCAAGACCGATGCAAGGTCGTCCGGCGGGTCGTCAGATTAACTTTCTCTACGCAGGAGATGAATATAGAGGACGGTAAGATGCCTCCCTCGGCAAAATCCCTTCCCCACACCCAAAGGCAAATGAAGAATCGCGCTCATTCCCTAATTTCGTTTCTGTCACCGCTCCTTCTTTAGCAGTTCAGGAACGATGTCAGAAAGCTGCAAGCATTTGGCGATGATGAGGACTATTATAATGATGTGATGTTATAAGACTGGCGGGAATTCTACTGTTATGGTCCTTGCCCAGATGACTATTCATCATTCTTGACGCTGGTTTGAGTAGGATAGTGCTTTGTTGCTCGGGGTGCAGGAGGATGAGGTGTGATCTTATAAAGGTGTACAAGATCATGCCAGGAATAGATCAAGTAAACGCACCGCGTCTTTTGCCCAGATTAGGGGAATTGAGCACCAGGGGGCATGGCTTTAAGGTAAAGCGGAAAATATTTAATAGGGACCGGAGGGGTAACATTTGTACACAAAGCGTGGTTCGTGTATGGAACGAGCTGCCGGAGAAGGTATTTGTGGCAAGAAACATTTAGACAGGTACATGGACAGGATAGGTTTAGAGTTTTATGCCAAGCGCATGCACATGTGACAGTTGTAGATGTGGCAGTCGGCGTGGGCATAGTAGTCAGAAGGCCGATTTAAATGTTGTATGAGACTATGATTCGCTATGAGTCTAACAATATCTGAGCGTCCGGCCAAGAGATAGCTGCCGCAAACCCACCAGCGCCAACGGCAATGACCTGCAGCTCTTTCCCGATCGATAAAAATGAATATTGGAGCACAGATTCATCCACACAGGAACATTTCGGCCATGCGGACTATGATGCCACGTCCCATTAGTTGGCGTTTACCTCATATTTCTCTAAAGCTTCCCATTAAACGTAATCGTCCAAAAGTGTTTTAATTGTTCTTATTTCATCTTCCTCAACGACTGTCTCTGGCAAATTGTTTCATTTATACACCTCAATATGTGTGCAAAACGGTTCCCCGGGTTATGGTAAAATCGTTCCCCTCTCACCTGAAACAGATGTACTCCAGCTCTTGATTCCCTTACTCTGGAAAAACGTCTGTGCCTTAACCCTATCTATTCTTTCAACAATTTTATACCCTCCTTGAATTCACCCCGTTAATACCAGGCCATCAGTGCAGCATGCAACGTGGATACAGGGTAACATTCTCCAAGCGGTGTGAGCGGAGCGTCATTGACCACAGTCGTTGTGGAAAGAGTCACAATTCTAGGCGATTGACAGAAACACCACATGTCGGACAGGATAATATGTTTGATTGGATGGAAACTCGCGAAATTACCAAAGGTTGGCTAAGCCATTGGGGTCTAGGGTGGACGTGGACAGGAATTTCAGGATCTGGCGCCCGGACCATAGACCCTTGAAGAGCCATTGAACTCCGCTCAATGTGCGGATATGTTACTGAGGCGATTGGATATTCCGCAGCACTCTTCACCTGCTCCATGAACATAGACTGTGTCGCCCGCATAAACAAATGTGTTTGTGCAACTGCTGAAATTACTTACCAACAATATATATTCAGAATCATTCCATACTCATCCTGTCCCTGTTAACTGACATTAGACGAACTGTGCGAATGTCGAGAGCAACAGGAGGATGCAGTTGCCAGAGAGGGTGAAGGGTAAAACCACAGACCTCCCCCTTCTCTCCATCTCAAGGCCACTGCGTTTCTCCCCCTTCGTTGGCCCCTTATCCACTTACGGACCCGACTGGCCACTAAAATGTGCCGGACGAACATAACGTTGATCAGCAGGATTACACCAAAAGGTATGGGCGGAGTTAAAACACACCAAGCAGTCAATGGGCACCCGGCCACGCTCAGTGTAATAACTTTGTATTACAACAACAAGCCACGACACATTATCAATGAATTCGGCGGGATGTTTATTTGAATAAGTCTACAATGTGCAGAATGGGAGTGCGCACCATTTTCTTTAGTTCCTCTCTAAACCTAGACCAGGTAAATGCAGGAGTTAATACAGGTGCTGGAGAGCTGGCACATGTAAGCCATCTGCTGTAGAATATAACCCGGATCACTTGCCCCTGAATAATAGTGAGTCGCTGTGATGCGATAATACAAAAAGTTGGCCACATAAGGCATCCACAACACGATGAAACTGCCTGATATGGCGAACAGCAACATGATCGATTTTCTCCTGCTCTCTGCTTCTGGGTCGACGGGGTCGTCGCCCCCTTTCGAGAACAACCGCCTGCGAACTCTGTTCGCTTGCACGATGTGCCACACGGTCAGAGCGTTGAAGAGTAAAATGAAGAAAAAGGGAAGGAACGGGGTGAGGATTCGGTGAAGCCAGTCGTACCCAATCCACGCAGGGAGCGTGTAAAAGGTTTGCATGGACTGGCACAGCCACGGGAGATTGTCGGCGACATAGACAGGTATAAAGGTAAAATACCAGGGGATGTTCTTCACAACAAACAACACGCACACCGTGGCGATCACCGAGACCGCTGTTTTGGGAACACAGTACACCGCTTTCTGCTTCTGCCGACAAATGGCAACGAAACGATCAAAGGTGAAAGCTACGGTTAGCCAGACAGAAGTGTCTCTCGACACGCAGACCAGGACAATGATGCAGCTGCAGGCCGGCGTGAGCTGCAGGAAGGAGTTGGGGAAGTAGTAGGAGAGAGTGCGATTGAACATCACCTCAGTAACCACCACCATCAGGTCCGTCGTTGCCATGGCGACCAGATAGAGAGTGATGCACCGGGAGAGACCGCACTTCCCCCGGTAGAGAATGCACACCGTCACCACGTTTACTGTGAGATACAAGAAAATCAGTCACCAAACTCACTCCCGATGGAGATTCTGGCAAACAACCCTTTATGGATTACCATTTTAGAGTCATAGAGTGATATTGTGTAGAAACAGGCTCTTCGGCCCAACTTGCCCTGAGCGGTCAACATGTTCCAGCTGCACTAGTCCCACCTGCCCACGTTTGCTCCATATCCCTCTAAATCTGTCCTACCCATGTACATGTCTAACTGTTCCGTAAATAGTCCCTGCCTCAACCACCTCAACTGGCGGCTTGTTCCAGACATCCACCACCCATTGTGTGAAAGAGCTACCCCTCAGATTCGTATTAAATGTTTTTCCCTTCACCTTGAACCTATGTCTGGTCCTCGTTTCCGACACCCTAGGCAAGTGATTCTGTGCATTTACCCGATCAATTCCTTTCATGGCCATGGCGCCAGGTGCCATCGATTAAAAAATCAGGCTGATCATATCCATGCAAACAATCTGCCCCAATCTAAACTAACTGTATTTGCCAGTTTGCCAGTTTGGTCTGTTGCAATATATGCCTTGATAGTTCATGCTTAAATTCATTACATTTCCGAGCGGGACGGTGGCACAGCTGTGGAATTGCGGCCTCACAGCTTTAGAGACACCGATACTGATTTCGGGAGCTCTCTGTAAGATGTTTGTAAGTTCTTGCTGCGACCTGCGTAGGCTTTCTCAGTGTACTGCAGTTTCCTCCCACACTACAAACGTGCAGATCAGCATGGTAATTGGCTTAGTAAAATTGCAAATAGCCCCTCATGTGCGCAGAATACTGTTAGTGAGCGGGGATCGATGGTCGGCGTGGACCTCGGTGGGCAGAAGGGCCTGCTTCAGCGCTGCACCTCTAAACTAAACTAAACTAAACTAAAAAAAGGATACCAGATTAGTTCAACACACGTGGTCGCTTTTAACTATCCCAGTTGCTGCTGACAGTAAAATGAGAAATGGACAACAAGAATAAAGCACGATAACATATTGCACCGAATATTACATTTGCAACGTTAATGATGAATATATTCACGCTGATCTTCACTTACCTGCAACTCCGATAATCGCTAGGAAGGGATAGTACAAAGCGTAGATCAGGTCAATGAACGTATTAAACATTGCAAACACGGCTCGGTCAGGAGATGCCGAATTAAAGTACAGCCTGAACCAACGGTAAATTGAAGGGCTGATATTTAAAATTGCGGCATTCCCCAGGGCGGTCAATTAAGTGCACAAAGAGATTGGGTAATAAGCGCCTTGGGGAAATATAGTGGAGTTTTATTATTTTTTTGGAATAATCGTGGGGCACCGTCGTCACAAAACACGGAAACAAGCTCATCTCGTCCATGCCCAGCAACATGCCCATCTGCACTCATCACATTTGCCTGCATTTCACCAGTGTCCCTCTAAAAACGCGCCCATTAACCGGTCTAAACGAATTTTAAATTGTGTTAATGTTCCTGCCTCGACGATTTTCTCTGACAAATCGTTCCATATACCCTCCACCTCTGTGTGGAAATTTCTTCTCGGATTTCTATTTCATGTTTGCCCTCATATCTTGAACTCGAGTTCAAGTGGGAAAGTGATGCTCTGCATTCACACTGTCTATGCCACACGTGGTTTTGTACACCTTTTCCATGTCACCCCTCAGTCGCCTGCGCTCCAATGAATAACCCTCACCCTGCGCGAATTATTGTACCTCAGTTCCTCGAGTCGTAGCTGGAACTGTGTAATTCACTCACAGTTTATGTGAATCTCTCCTGCAGAAGGGTGACCAAAATGGAACGCAATATCCCAAGTACAGCCTCAACGAAGTATTGTTCAACTGCAACACAACGTCCCAACTTCTGTGCTCAATGCCCATTCTAATGACGTGCTAGCGTCCGAAACTACTTTTTCGCAACCCCATTTATCTGTTGTGCAACAGTCAAGGAACGATGTATTTGTATTCCTCATACCCTCTGCTCTGCAACACGCTCCTGACGCTATTATTCACGGTGAAGCTCCTTCCCTGGCTGACTTCGTAAAATGCAATACTTAATTCTTATCTGAATTAAACGCCATTTGTCATTCCTCGGCCCACTAATCCAGCTGATCAAGATAATACTAATATATTTTATTGTCATTACACATAAGTGCAACGAGATTTTGGTGCAATACCGCTGCAATTCTTAATACCCATCCGCACTATCTATGATAACATCTATTTTAGTGTTAACTGCCAATTTACTAGACGTGCTTTGAACATTCTGATCCAGATCCTTTATGTAAATGATAAACAAGAAAGGGCCCAGTACAGAACCCTGAGGCACACCACTTATCACAGGCCTCCAGTAATAAAACCAACCTTACACCATCTCCTTCCGCTTCCTACCAGGAAGACAAGTCTGCCTTCCGTCAACTGGCTCTGCCTGGATCCCATGTGATCTAACTTTCCAGAGTAACCAACTATGCGGAACTTTATCAAAGGACTGCACTAAGCCTGTAGAATTTCCCCATCGAGAGAACATTATATGTCCTTGCTACTTTTGAACAAAGAGTGCACTAATTCTTCAGCTGGGGGAAATAATACGTGGTCAGAATAAAGTGTCCTCGGCTTCTAATCGCTCTTTCCCATGTACTCGTTTATTGTCCGTTCAGTCTGTGCTGCTGACGGGCCAGGTTTGAACCAAGGATAATGATGGGTTTGTCCGGCATTATTGTCGGCGACGTTCTAATCTGTGGGAGCAGCTAAAACAAACCACTACGTGACTAATCTGCAGGATGTATCTCTAGGTTAGGTATCTATCCTTGATGTTTGGAAGCAGGACTGTGCTCGGATTAAGCCGCTGATCGTGAATGTATAATCTCTGGATTTGACACGTGCACCGATGTCAAATGCTCGGTCCATTATAATTTGTTCTCCACGTTTGGCATAATCGTTGTTGCCCAACTGCTCGTTCGGTCCCCACGCCCAATTCTGTGGGTCGACTCACAGTGTGGGTCGGCAGGAAACTTGTGCCCGATGTTGGGGGAGTCCAGAACCAGGGGGCCACAGTTTAAGAATAAGGAGTAAGCCATTTAGAACGGAGACGAGGAAACACTTTTTCTCACAGAGAGTGGCGAGTCTGTGGAATTCTCTGCCACAGAGGGCGGTGGAGGCAGGTTCTCTGGATGCTTTCAAGAGAGAGCTAGATAAAAAATAGCAGTCATGGGATATGGGGAGAAGGCAGGAACGGGGTACTGATTGGAGATGATCAGCCATCATCACATTGAATGGCGGTGCTGGCTCAAAGGGCCAAATGGCCTACTCCTGCACCTATTGTCTATCGTCTATCGACTATTGTCTATTGACTCGCATAGAGTGATGGATTTATTGAATACGGAAATGGGTCCTTGAGCCGAATCGTCCATGCCGGCAAATATGTCTATCTGAGCCACTTCCATTTTCACACGCCTTGCCCACATCCCTCGAATTCGAAGTGGAAATGATTGAGAGCTTCAAGTTCCTGGACGTTAACATTACCAAAGTAAAAAGGCAAACCACATAGAGACCGCAGCCAATGAAACGTGTCAACGCCTCTTTGTCCTTAGACTGCTGAGGAAATTTGATGTGACTCCCATAATTCTTACGCACTTCTACAGATGTACCATAGAATACTTAAAGTGATTGCAGATGCTGGTTAATATAAAAGAATAATGCAAAATGCATTCAGTCTGGAGAAGGGTCCCGACTCGAAACGTCACCTGTCCAATCACTCCAGAGATGCTGCCTGACCCCCTTCGTTTTTTCGGCACTTTGTATCTATGGAAAGCATACTGTCGGGTTCCATCGCAGCTTTGGGAATAGCCCTGGTTTGGGAACAGTGCTGCCTGAGACCGCAAACAGTTGTAGAGAGTTGTGGATGTAGCCCAGTCCATCACACAGATCAAACTCCACACCATCGACCCCAAATGCACTCCACCCAGGCCCGGAACAACCGAAACCGTAATCAAAGGCTTGCCCTACCCAGTTATTTTCTTCTTTTCCCTGCACCTGTCGGACAGAAGATACAGACGGCTTGACAGTGCGCACCTCCAGACTCAGGAACAGCTTCTTCCCGTCTTTTAGCAGATTCATAACGGTCCTTCCATCAGCTGGGGGTCTATCCGATTCACCCTGCCCACTTGTGAACAATGGACTTCATCTATGAAATCGGTGCGCTACAATGTTGTCAAATATATTCTGCACTCTGCATCTTACCCCTCGTTCTACTTATTGTAGTTGATTGCGACATGATTGCATTTGTGTATAGTATTATCTGATCTGTTTCATTAGCATGCCGAACAAAGCTTTTCATTGCACCTCGGTACCTATGAAATTAACACGCCTAGACCTAAACATAGAAACATAGAACATTGCTGCATGAATAGGCTATTCGCCCTTCGAGCCAGCACCGCCATTTAATATGATAATGCTTGATCATCCGAAATCAGTACCCTGTTCCCGCTTTTTACCCCATACCGTTGATTACGTTAGCTCTTAGAGCTAAATCTAACTTTCTCTTGAAAGCATCCAGTGAATTGGCCTGCAATGGCTTCTGTGGCAGCGAATTTCGCAGATCCACAACTCTCTGGGTGAAAAGGTTATTCGCATCAAAATTCGTCCTAAATTGTCTACCACTTATTCTTAAATTGTGACCCCCTGGTTCTGTCCCCCGCCAACATCTGGAATATGTTTCCTGCATCTAGCCTGTCCAACCCCTTAGAATTGTATATGTTTCTATAAGATCCTCTCTCACCCTTCTAAATTCCAGTAAATACTAGCCCAGTCGTCCCATTCTTTTATCATGTGCCAGTCCCGCCATCCCGGTAATTACCTTAGTGAACCTATGCTGCACTCCCTCAGTGGCAAGAATGTCTTTCCTCAAATTAAGCTTTCAATATAACGTGGAACCTTGTCCAAGGCCTACATTCAGCTGCAGAAGTCGCCCAACGAGTGGCCATCCTATCTCCCTGTTACTTTTGGTGTTCTGCCAATTGTTTAACGGAGATGAGGATTGATTAATGAGCTGGGGAGAATAAACTGTTGTCGCAAGACGATTCCTTGCCTTCCAGTTCTTCATGCCCATGTACGACTGTTTTGCTCATGCGTTCTGTGTGGTTGACTGGTGGAGATAGGAAAACGTGGCTGGTGGTGGGAACCCGTTGGAGGCATTAATTTAGGAGCCATTGCAGGCCAATTCACTGGATGCTTTCAAGAGAAAGTTAGATTTAGCTCTAAGAGCTAACGTAATCAACGGTATGGGGTAAAAAGCGGGAACAGGGTACTGATTTCGGATGATCAAGCATTATCATATTAAATGGCGGTGCTGGCTCGAAGGGCGAATAGCCTATTCATGCAGCAATGTTCTATGTATGTTCAATGATGTATGCGACGACTGATGAGGTGGAAGGTGAGGACTTGGGGGAATGGGAACAACACTCTGTCTATGTTGCGACTAAGAGGGATGGGAGCAAGGGCGGAGATGCGGGGTACCGATGACATACGAGTGAGATCCGCATCTATGATGGGAGAGAGGAACCCTCGTTCCCTAAAGATTGAGAACATCTCGGATGTTATACTATGGAACACCTCACCTTGGGTAGAGATGCGGCGCAGACTGAGTAATTGGGAGTAGGGAGTAGAGTATTTGCAGGAGGTAGGGTGGGAAGAAGTGTAGTCGAGATAATTGTGGGAGTCAGTGCGTTTGTAATATACGTCAGTCACTAGTCTATTTCTTGTGATGGAGACTGCGAGATCAAGAAAGAGGAGGGAGGTGGCGGAGACAGTCCAAATAAATTTGAGAGCAGGATGAAAATTGGTGGTGAAGTTAATGAAGTCCATGAGTTCTGCATGGGTGAAGAAGTTAGCACGGATGCAGTGATCAATGTAGCGGAGATCGTTCGGGCATAGGGCCAGTGTACGCCTGGAGCAGGGTTTGTTCAACATGTTTTCACCTTTCCGCCTTCCACGGAGACCGTTCCCTCCACATCTCCCTGGTTAACATCCCTTTCTATCCAAGCTACCCCTCCCCAGTTACGTTCCCCTGCAACCACAGAAGATGCAACACCTGTCGCTATACATCCCCATCGACTCGGGGAACATGACAGTCCTTTCAGGTTTGTCCTCCAACCTCATCTACTATATCCGGTGTTCAAGATGTGGACCCTTATACATCGGCGAGACCAAACGCAGACTGGGCGATCGTTTATGGAACACATTCACTCAGCCCGCGTGAACCAATCCGATCTCCCGGTTTCATGACACTTTCAATCTTCTTCCCATTCTTACACAGACCTTTCAGTCCTCGGTCTCCTCCATTGCTAGAGTGAGGTTACACGCAAATTGGAGGAACGGCATCTCATATTTCGCTTGGGCAGCTTATAGCCCAATGCCAGCATGTGGCGATGAAGGCTCCGCCAGAGCCCAGCCTGTGAATGCGGAGCAGAACATCAGACAGCCAACTATGTCATCTCTGGTTGCCCGCTCTGCAACCCGCCAAATGGAGCTCAGGGCCTCGAAGACATTGACGCAGAGACAAAAACCTGGTTGCTCAACACCCGGCTTGAGATCTATCTATTCCTTTGGTTTATTTATGTTTCATTCGCGAGAAGAAGAAGAAGCAGCCCAGTGGTATGAACATAGATTTCTCTCACTTCAGGTAGCCCCGACATTCCCTCTCTCTCTATCCCCCCCATCCAATTCGCACTAGCTTCTCATTTTCATCCTACAAACAGCTTACAGTAGCTTGTTTCCTTTATCATCTTTACTTTTTTTGCATATCTTTCATTCATTATACTTTATCTCTCCACATCACCGTTTATATTTCTCGTTTCCTGTATCCCTAACCAGCCTGAAGAAGGGTCTCGACCCGAAATGCCACCCATTTCTTCTCTTCAGATATGGCGCCTCTCCCGCCTATTTACTCCAGCTTTCTGCGTCTCCCTTTGGTTTAAACCAGGATATGCAGTTCCTTTTTATACTTTCCCATGGTATATGGAAGAAAAACTAGAGAGCACAAGTTCAAGATGCGAGGGTAAATATCTATTAGGAGTCCGAGAAGCAATTTCCCCACAGAGGCTCGAGGGTATATGGAACGAGTTGTCAGAGAAAGTGGTTGAAGCAGGAACATTAATACCATTTAACATTCGTTTCGACCGGCACATGGAGAGGATCGTGTTTTGAGGGACACGGGTGAAAGCCAGGCAAATGGGGGCTCGTGCAGATAGGCATGTTGCTGGGCATAAACGAGATGGGCAGAAGGGCTTGTTTTCGTGTATTATGGCTCCGCTGCACCATGATGACTCCAACAAGTATAGGCTCTTCCACTCCATTTCCCAAGGCGCTCATTGCCCAATCTATTTGTAGAACCTTTCTTGACACCCCTGGGGAATTATCGCAGTTATAAATGTCAGCCCTTCAATTTACCGATGGTCAGACTGTACTTCAATTCGGCATCTGCAGACCGAACTGTGTTTACTATGTTTGATTGTTTCATTGGCCTGATATACACTTTGTATTATCCCTTCCTAGCAATTATTGGAGTTGCAGGTGAATGATGGTCAGTGTAAATACATTCGTCAATAACGTTTCAAATATAATAGTCGGTGCAATAGGGCATCGTGTTTAATTCTTGTTGTTCGTTTTGCATTTTACTGTCGACGGGAACTGGGATAGTTAAAGTCGACCGTGTATTTTTATCTAATCTGGTATCCTTCTTTTAGTTTATTTTTGTTTAGATGTACAGCGCGGAACCAAGCCCTTCTGCACACACGATCGACCATTTGCAATGTTACTAAGCCAATTGTCCCAAAAATCTGCACGACGTTGGAGTGTGGGAGGAAACTGAAGTACACGGAGAAAACCCACGCAGGTCACGGCGAGAACGGGACGAACATCTTTCAGACGTGTCTCTGGCGCTGTGAGGCAGCAAATCCACCGCTGCGCCGCCGCGCCACTCGGGAATGTAATGGATTTATTTTTGAACTGCCGAGGCATATATTGCAACATGCCAAACTGGCAAATGCAGTTAATTTTGGAAGGTGAAAATTGTTTCCACAGATATGATCGGCCTGAGTGTTGGATCGATGCTACTGACGCCATGGCTCTTTCGAGCACGCTCAATTATTGAGCCTTGGAGACAGAGGGAAATGATTTGGCGAGTGGAGGTGGGTCATTCACCAACAGATACAGAGCGTCCGACCTGTCGCAGTCTTTAGGAAGGAAACAACATTTTAATCCATGAGGGGTTGTTTGCCAGAGCCCACAGCGGGATTGAGTTTGGTGACTGGTTGTCTTGTCCCTCACAGTGAACGTGGTGACGGTGTGGATTCTCTACTGTGGGCAGTGCGGTCTTTCTAAGTGCATCACTCTCTAACTGGTCACCATGGCAACGACGGACCTGCTGTGGTGGTCACTGACGTGATGTTCAGACGCACTCTCTCCTACTACTTTTTCAGCTCCTTCCTGCAGCTCATGCCGGCCTGCGGTTACAGGCAATACAGCTTGTAATTTCTTACTTTGAGGCATTTGGGACGTTAAATTGGAATACATTTCCTACAGACTAGTTAGGTAAGTATGTTATCTTTATACCCTTCAGGGAACAGCACCTCACAGGCCTTGGGTGTGTCCTGTGCCACCAGAGGCGGTGATGGGCCATTGCAGATCTTGGCGTCCAAGCAACTGTGTTGCACATCACACGAAGACTCATGGCTGCGGGATATTTATAGATTCATTATAACTTTGCCTGTTTATTTTGTAATTTCACGCGAACTTATCTCAGAATATCGAAAGTTAAAATATTCCCCTTTTCTGATCCACCATCAGTGTTGTCAACGTTATGACCTGCTTCTCAGTGTAACCTTATCCCTGACCTCCAATGTTAATCGTAGAGGTGCATAGAATCCCTCTTTCTCAACATTCCTGCTGAGAATTATTATTCAGTTAATCTATATCATTGTGCATCTCAAGTGTGGAGCCATTCCTCTTTGATTTGTTTGCCCATTCTTTAGAAAGCAACCTCATACATTATAAATGGTCTTATTAAAATGTACGATAATGGCTTTCAACCGTCATTTTCACACTCAAGTTGCATCTGGAAATCTGCAATACGGTGGTCACACCTCCCATACGTCAATCGCCAGACCTCTTGTTCAGCCCTCCTCATTTCTCACGACCTAATCTGAAATACTCTGTTTCTCGATAATTCCTATAAACATAGACAACATGAACTACACCAGCTGGTTTACCAAACAAATGACACAAGGGCCTCGTAGCATCTCTGGAGAACATGCATAGGCGACGTTTCTGATTCGGGTGCTCAGCTATCCCTATTTTGGTCCACCAAGGTACCCGGACGGGGGTTCGAAGGACGAGAAACTGAAGCGAAGAAGTGGACGCCAAGATAACGAACGTAAACGTCGCCGAAAAGCCAAATAGCAGAACGGGCACGACACCGAAAAGAAAAATAACCGAACGGACACAACGCCGAAAAGCCGCCGAACGTACATGACCTCTCCGGGAACGGTATTTGTCTGAGACCTTGTCAGTGATTGGTCCAGACCCGCCTCCATCACACCACTGGCCGGGGGGGGGGGGGGGGGGGGGGTCGTGGTGGGGGGATTTTAATTTACCTTCGCCGCTTTTGGACTTTCCTGAATATTAAATAAATCCCCGTGTGATCGGAACTGTCGGTTGATTCGACAAAATGATAATCCAAATTGGTTCTATAGATATTTACACCAACTGTAACGCTGTAACAATTATATTTCGACTTCCACAATACATACATTTTAAAAGAATATCTTACCTCCCTGAGTCGGTTCAGTGATATGCGCTCGGCGATTTCCTACGGGTTGGAAATGTGGGTCACGTAGAGAAAACCTTTACCTTCACTAAACTGTTGCACACGGCACATGATTCTCGTGAATGTAATCGGTCATGCCACGCCATTAAACGTGTTTTTTTGCTCGCAGGACAGTTGCTTCTACGTTTGGGTGTCCCGCGTGGACAGCATCACAATACTTGCTGTGTAGAGAGGCAGAAACTACTGCTTTGAGTCCCTTTACGATAATGCCATCCTCTAGTACTAAATCATCACGAACGGCAAAGAAGGGTCGAACTGGAAGTGATAGATCGTTTTTCTTGTCAGGCAAACCGCTCTTAATGTCAGAGGACAGCGATCGTCAACTATCGTCAGCAGCACTGTTGGCTTCAAGGTCCTCCAAGCAGGAGGAGGGAATGAAGGAAACAGACATAACCACAAAACCTGGTGTGGATTCACCCTCGTTGGTCTTTCAGGAGCACGCGAGAGAGTGTCAGTCAGGTGCATGTCCTTGCCACGTTTGTAGTTTAGAACAGTCATACTTCTGAAACTGTAGCGTTGAAGGCGTCTTGGAAAGACATGTATTGGTTTGTTCAAGATGCTGATCAGGGGTTGATGGTCAGATTCAATCGTGACCGTTTTCCCGAAGATAAATCTTCTTGCATGCGAAAATGACCGCGAGCAGCTCCTTTTCAATCTGGGCATAGCTTTGTTCCGTGTCTGTCGTGGGCGCGAAGCATAGGTAACAGGCCTGTTGCCGTCACCGTCATCTTGGAGGCAAACTACTCATAAACCGTACTGTGATTCGTCACAAGTCAATGTGACCGGTAATTTAGCATGAAAGTAGGCGAGAATGGGGGCACACCCTCTGCTGTTGCTCATGCCAGGCCCAAACAGTGTTTTTTGTGGGTTAGCTGGCGCAGTGGGGCCGATAGTTCATTGAAGATTGGAATTAATTTCCCCAAGTAATTTACAATGCCACGGAATCGCTGCAGGCTGAGCTCGTCCGTGGCTGTTGGTAACTTGTTGATAGCAATGGTTTTTGATGGATCGGCTTTGATGGCGCCTTTAGTGAACACATGGCCTACCTAGTTTTCACCCCATTTACTCTGAATTTGCACTTTAGAGCGTTTAAGGAGGTTGATTTCCTTAGCGCAGTCCAGAACCTTCTCTAAATTCGCGTCGTGTTCTTGAATAGTTTGTGCAGCAACGAGGATATCATCAACCACGCCGGAGCATGCGTAATCGGCAAACAATTGTTCTATAGTACGTTGAAATACTTCACTGGCAGAGCTTATGCCAAATGGTATACGAAGACATTTATAACGTCCAGGGGGTGGTTAACAGGTAGGTGTTGTGATCCAGGATAATCTACCAGGATGAACTCTTGGCATCTAGCACTGTGAATGCAGTCGCCTTGCCCAGCTGTGCAGCAATTTCTTCCAATGTGCGTACGAGATAGTGTGGTCGCTTATTTAGTTTTCGTTGCTACTACCATGGTCGAGACCCAATCCGATAGGTCATCGACGGGGCCAATCACACCCATAGTCACCATTCTCTCCAGTTCACCTTGTACCCGGTCCCGCATAGCATGGGGAATGCGGTGTGCCGGACGGGCAACAGGGAGTACCTCGGGGTCAGTCGTGATTGTGTACTTGACCGATAACTGCCCAGTTGTCGTCGAACAAACTTTTGTTTTATGTCAGGAATTGTTGAGTGGTGCCACATGTAGCAGACAATTTATAGACCTATGCACTGAAGGTGACCAGACCCAGGTCGTTACAAGCATCAATGCCTAGCAGAGAAGGCACTTTTTCTTGGACAATTAATAAGCTCAGGCTGAGGATACATGTGAATCAAGAGAGCATCGTAACTCGATTTGACCGATAGGGTGTACTGCGCCACCTGCAAATGGAAGTAGTTGCGGCCGTGTGAATGATTACCTCATTTTTTCGAATCCTATTGAGTTCAGATCAGGATAAAACGTTGCAACGAGCTCCAGTGTCGAGTTCAACAATACCATTCATTCCGTTAATGAGGAGAGTGACCATGGAATATTGATGTTTACGAGAAAAATCCAACAAGGGATGTATGTTGATATACAGTTTCTCGTTGGCAGACAGTGTGTCCTCGTTAGTCAGAGAAGCTTCCGTGGGAGCCGCATGGGAAGGCTCATGATCGAAGCTCTCACGTTGGAGCAGGTACGCTGTTTCCCAGTGAACGGCAACAACGAATGAAGAGATTCCTGCGTTTACAGAAGTGGCAAACGTTTCCATAAGCCGGGCAACATTCACGATTGCCTGTTTGCGAACCTCCACAGTTCACACGATTGTTAATGAACTTAACAGCAGATCTGCCGGGCACCTGTGAAAACTGGCGTAGGACTTGATTAACTGTGCCGTCAACATTAACAACATAAGCAGAATGGGGAGCATGTCCCAAAGATTTGGTGTGAGAATCTGCACTTGTGCAATACGACAGCAATGTTCAGCAGTCTCCAGCGTGAGATCAGCATCACAAATAATTTCACCACGTACCTTATCATTGAGATTTCCAGAAACCAGTCTGTCTCGTATGAGACTATTGCACAAATTATTAAACTCGCACCGGCTGGCGATGCGCTTCAAAGAACTGATGTACGCCTCGCCAGGTTCACAGCGCCTTTGGCTGTGCGAAAAATAATTACGGCGCTCCTGCACTGGCCAGGTTGAGGAAAATAGAAACATGAACATCTGCAACGGCGTCAGCGTGCGCCGCATGAACATACACAGTCAGGGGAGGTCTTGCTTGACAAATTTGCTGAAATAGCAGGACAGACAAAGTAGAGTCAGTAGAAGTTGGTGACTTAGATTTTCAGAAAACATTTGATAAGTTGCCACACGTGAGGGTGCTAAGGAAGATGAGTGCAAAATGTGTCAAAGGGCAGATACGAGCATGGATAGAAAGTTGGCTGGATGGCAGAAGCCAAAGAGTGTCAATAAAGGGAGCTTTTTCTTGTTGGCTGCAAGCGACTAGCCAAGTTCCGCAGGATCACTGCTGCGGCCGCTACTCTTCACGTCGTACATTGATGATTTGGACGAGGGGGTTGAAGGTTTTGTGGCCAAGCTTGCGCATAGAAGAACAGGTAGTGCGGAGATAGCAGGGGGTCTGCAGAAGGGCTTGGACAGGTGAGGGGAGTGAAGTACAAGTGACAGATGGAATATAGTGTAGGAAAGTGTGGAGCCTTGCATTTTCGTAGTAGGAATAAAGACGTAGACTATTTTCTAAATGGGGAGCGAATCCACGAATCAGATGTGCAAACGGTCTTGGGAGTGCTGGTGCAGGATTCCCAAAGGGTTAATCAGCATGTCGAATCGGTAGTGAAGAAAGCAAACTCAGTGCCAGCATTTATTTCAAGAGGGATAGTATACAAAAACAGAAATGTCGTGCTGAGGCTCTATAAGGCCGTATTTAGAAGATTGTGAACAATTAAGGGCACCATATCTGAGGAAGGATGTGCTGGCTCTGGGGAGAGTCCAGAGGTTCAAACGAATGATCGCATGAATTAGTAGGTTAACATATGATGAGAATATGTCGGTACTGGGCCTGTACCCGCTGTGGTTTGGAAGAATCAGGGTGGACCTCATTTAAATAAACACAATAGTGAAAGGATTGGATAGAGTGGAGGTGGAGTGGACGTCTAGGACTAGAGGTCATAGCCTCAGAATTAATGGACGTTCTTTTAGGAAAGAAATGCGAGACATTTCTTCACTCAGACAGTGGTGAATCTGTTGAATTATTTGCCACAAAATGCTGTAGAAGCCGTCAGTGGATATTACGACACAGATAGATAGATTTTACCGGAGTAAGGGAATGGAAAGCAATGAGGCATCGGTTTAAAATGAGAAGGGGAAGCTTTAATGCATTGTAATCTCCACTTTTCAACCTAAATCCAATAACCAATCATAATTTGCCTCACTGGAATTTCTTCACCTCTACCTTAGAATGTTAAATGGTTCAGTTTCCATTGAAATTAACACTGTCCGCGCCAGTGAAGCAATAATCCCCAAATCAATTGTTGAGGAATTCAAACAAGGCAGTGACACAACGCAGTAGGAATGTTGGAATATCGAGGGCCTACGCCGAGGTACTGAGGCTGAACACAATACTCCAAGTAGGCCTCTCCAACGATCTTGTACATCGGTAACATAACTTCCCATCTTCCATACTGGTATATAAAGGCAGCGTGATATCACTGCTAACCGTGGCTGAATTCACCTTTCAAATGATTGGAACAAGGAATATCGGACAACCAATATGAGACTGGAGCCAAGTGTGGATTTGTCACATGTACTGACAATAGAATATTATATATCTTATGTGCTGCTGTGAACAAAATAAATCCGAGATAAAATTTAAGAAGAACAAATGCAGTAAATCAATAACTGTAACGATAGGTGAAGATCATGTTGCAAAACGTCCATGGGCGAGCATAATTGCGGAGATGCTGCCTGTTTTGTGCATGGTGAAGGGCCTGATGGTCTTTGGTAAGAAGCTGTTCTTGCATTTGATGATCACAATTTCCCGATGTTTGAAGTATAATGAGAACATGGCCAGCGTGAAAAAGGCAGTCGGACCTATGATAGGTGCAAGAAATTCCCAAAACGGATGAATACTGCTACCAATTTGATCCATTGATATTACGAGATGAACACTCTTTGTAGATTCTAACTGAACCCCTGATCTAAACATCATCTGCCACGGATTTGCCTGGGATGTCGTCATGTATTTTCTTCTATTTTGTGAATCATTGTTTATTAGCTTTGAATCCTGTCCTCACGGAGGTTTCAAATGGTATAAATTATACCGTTAAGGTATCGCATCAAACTTAATTTGCTCCCGAGGTCTTTGATGACAACATAAAGGGCCCAGCGCCTCTGGTAAAAAGAGGAAATGCTTCACGAGTATTATAGTATCGAGAAAATAGTGTATGTGCTCATCGCATGCATTGGCGTTCCTGGTGAGCGAGCGGAACAACTCCCCGTTGTGAGTTGTCGTTGTATATGTCGCGGCGAGTTTGCTATGTTCTGCTCAATAACTCCGCCATCGGTCATCGTTGCACAGAGCACGGATCGGTGATATCGTTCCTGTAAATATGCTGCATTCTGTCGTTGATTTATTATCTCATGCAACTCCATTTGATGAAACTCCATTTGTGTGCAACACACGGCGGCCTGGGCGAAACTGGTGTTGCGTTCACTTGTGCATTTTGCACTGTTTTCTGAAACCTTTGCTTGGAGGACGTTTTGGAGCTCTTATCATTGTGCCGGGCCACCTCAAGAAGAGGATAGATAAAAAAATGGTGGCGTAACCCAGGGGAACAGGCAGCATATCTGGAGAGGCGGAATGGTTGACGTTTCCGTCGAGAACCTTCTTCAGACAAGTTAGGCATAAGGGGCCCGAGAGATATCGATGATGCCGTAAAGAGACAAAGCTCAAGCAGCTTACAGCCCAGTGGTATGAATATTGATTTATCTAACTCCAAATAACCCCGCCAGTCCCTCTATCTGTATTCTTCCCCCACCCAAGTCACACCAGCTTCTTGTTATCGTCCAATATACAGCTGACAATGGAGGTTTCCTTCATCATCGTTACTTTTTTTGTATATCTTTCATACTTTGTTCAATTTCTCTCCATATAATGGTCGAAATTGCTCGTTTTCCTTATCACTAACTAGTGGGAAGAAGGATCTCCACCCGAAACTCCACCCATTCATCCTTTCCAGAGATGATGTCTGTCCCGCTGAGTTACTCCAACGATGTGTGTCTATCTTTGGTTTCTACTAGTCTTTGCACTTCCCATCTACTCAACGAAGAGGGCCGAATGTGTCACAAATTATGAAGGATTAAGTGGACATGCAGGCATCTATCAATGGCACTGACACTGGGTCCGAGAGCCATTGAGGATCATCGAGGCATAGAGTGCGGAAACAGGGCTTTGTGACAAACTTGCCCACACCGACCAACATGGCCCATCTAAACTATCTCCACCTGCCTGCGTTTGGTCCATATCCTTCTAAATTTGTCCTATCCATGTACATGTCCAATTGTTTTCGGAAACGTTGCGATAGTACCTACCTCCCGCGGTTACTCGTTCCATACACCCACCACGCCCTGTCTGAAATTGTTACCCCTCAGGTTCCTATTAAATCTGCCCCTCCTCCGCTTAAACCTATGTCCTCTGGTTCTCGATTCCCCGATTCTGAGCAAGAGACTCGGTATGTCAACCCGACTTATTCCTCTCATGATTTTGTACAACTTTATGTTACTCCTGACATAGTCCTTACATTTCCATCCTCTCAACCTTAGCCCATGTTGCTCTAACCTGGGAAAACGTGATCTTTCATTGTATGGATGTCGATCATGATCTTGTACATTTTAATGACGTCAACTCAGCCTTTTGAACTTCAAAGTGATAGGTCCTTGTCTATGAAAGCTCCCCGTATACAATATATTAAGCTTGCAAGGCCAGATAATATCAGTGTGAATCTCTTCTCTTCGCCATCAAGTATAATGATATTCTTCCTGTAAGTCGGCATCCGCAAGTGCATATAGTCAAGGTGATAAAATACAGTACGTTTTCTGACCCAGAAAATATAGCTGTTCGGTAATCCATTTTGTCTTTTCTTATTTTCAGTTAATTTATTGGCGATGCTGATATTGTCCCGTGGAAAGTGCGGCCTCTCCACCTGCACCACTCGCTACCTGGTGGCCATGGCAGCGGCGGATCTACTGGTCATTATCATCGAGGTCATTTTATATCAGATCACTAATCATTATTTCCCTGTGAGTTTTCTGAATATCGCACATGTGTGTCGATTAAGAATAGTCCTAACACGTGTAGCCCTGGATTGGTATGTCTGGTTAACTGTGGCTTTCACCTTTGATCGATGTATCGCCATTTGTTGCCAGAAACTAAAAAACAAATATTGCACGGGCAAAACTGCGGCTGCGGTTCTATCAACAATTGGCATTCTGTTATGTATTAAAAATATTCCCTTTTACTTCACACTTGACCCTGCGGAATACGTCGACAATGTGCCGTGGTTCGGTGTTGTAAAGCAAAGTTATTACACTGAGCCTGGGTGGGTGGTATTTGACTGGTTCGATACGGTTTTAACTCCGCTCCTACCTTTCGCTGTAATCCTGCTGCTCAACGCTCTCACAGTCCGGTGCATTTTAGTAGCCAGTCGGGTACGTAAGAGGCTGAGGGATAAAAGCAAAGGGGAGAAACGTAGTGACCCTGAGATGGAGAGCAGGAGGAGGTCTGTGGTTTTACTCTTCACCCTCTCGGGTAACTTCATCTTTCTGTGGCTGACGTCAGTCGCACAATTCGTCTATTATCAGATAACAGGAACAGGAGGAGACTGGAATGATTCCGAATATATTTTTTATGAAGTCGGATATTTGCTGAGTAATTTCAGCAGCTGCACAAACACATTTATTTACGCCGTGACACAGTCTAAGTTCAGGGAGCAGGTGAAGGACGTTGTGAAATATGCGATCACCGCGGTGCTTCGCCTAATGAATAAATCCGCACATTGAACGGAGTCCATTGGCTCTCAAAGAGCCTCCGTCCAGCTAGTCGTCTCAAAAGTTCATGTCGCCATCCACAACGGACCTCTGTGCGCTTCCCAATCCGCAGGCATTTCCTGAACATCCATTAAATTATATCAGTTAGTCAGTCCCTTGTTAGTTAGCCAGTCTGAAGAAGGATCACGACCCGAAACGTCAACCATTTCTTCTTTCCAGAGATGTTTGCTGTGTCCAGCTTTTTGTGTCTATCTGCGGGTTGAACCTGTACCTGCAGTTCCTTCTTGCACAGTCAATCATTCCTGTGTCGTTCCGAGGGATTTAACCCTGTTTTCGCAATGTCAATAACACAGCGGTTTCAAAGCCAAGGCTTCCAGGTCTCCATATCGCACGCTGCGTTGATGTTGTGTTGTTAACCGGGTGATCTTCCTGAGAATAGAAAATCATGAAAAGACCTGATCGGATGAAAGCATGGTGTATGTTTCCCAGTGTAGGTGTATCACGAATGATAATGTGTTCCTTCGTGAGGAATGAATGAGCGAGTAAATACTTAATCGTCAACCCAGGCGCAACATTTTCCACAGTGTGTGGTGGAATGTGAAATGGGCTGCGAGACGTCGTAATCATGGCAGGTATAATAAGAATAAGAATATTCAAACGTCATTACGATAGGAACACGAGGTAGAAAGCTTTAGAGGGATATAGACCAAACGCGGACTAATGGAACTAGTGTCGTTCTGGCATCTTGGCCCTCGTGTACAAGTTCGACTGGAATGAGAAAGGGTGGTAGATCTGTAGAATTAATTGCCGCAGACGGCTGTGTGAGGCCATGTCGCTCGGTATGGTTAAAGCGGGGATTTACATGTTCTCGATTTGCAAAGATGTTAAAGGAGATGGCGGGAAAATGTGTTGAGAGAGAAAGAGAATGGCGGAGTTGACTCGATGGGCCAAATGGCCTAATTCTGCTCCCATGTCTTCTGCGGGTAGGAACTTATGCTGCCGCGCTGGATGATGAATTACTCTTTTAATCACTTCTGCCAATCTTTTCAGGTTACAAGTGCAGTCATTACTGTGGGTTGGCGCAGCGATCCTGGCCATGGTCTCATACATTATTAGCACTGATTTCTTCAATCCCACTTGATTTTGTTTCGATTTAAAAGTCCCGGTGACTCTCAAAAGTGTTTAATGATCATGTGCACAGGGTCCGGGACAATGGAATACCGGCTAATCTGCGAACTAGACGAACCTAGTGATGTCGTTCTCCATGTCCTCAGTACCGGGAGTCCGCATGCAGCTCCCTGGCATCATCGCGAAAGCGACAATGAACGAGTGGACTTTAAAATTAGATTAGCAGCGAATTGTGCATATATGATGGCATTGAACATTTGCGCTTGGATGTGGGTAGAAATTCTTCTCAAGGAAGCGTCACAGTGGCCGTTATACTAGTCTCCTATGTGTAAATAGATAAGTTAATGACCGCTCGAGTAATAACATAGAAACGGCCACACACGGCCTGGTCACTTTATGCCTGAATATCGAATATTCACTTTCTAAGGTATTGGGAACACAACGATGTATAGCCTCCCCTCCCCCACCTCATCTCCTCGGACGACTAATGGAATACGGCATATTTCAATTGACTCTTACCAATTTCTCCGGATGCAGGCTTTGTCTGGCATCTAATCTGCCCGAAACGCATAAAATCGCAGACAGATGGGGACACACACCTGCCGATAATACAGTTCAGTCTCCCAGTGACTCCACCCGCATTTCACGTTATTTCTGCTGCCAAACATAATTTTAGGACCACTCACACCCCGGTCATTATCTTCCACCCTTCCCTTTCCGGTCAGGTTGAAAGTATTGCGCAAAACATGATATCGCGTACCACCAAATGACAGCGCACATTCTTCTCCGCAGCAAGCAATAACGACAACGAACCTTTCATGTGCTCAACGCACCTTGCCGATCTCCCATTCCAGTTCGTCACCGCACTTTTTTAATCTGTATTTTCTCTGTGCGTGTAGCATTACATTCTCCACTATGAAAAACGTTTCTTTTGCACCACATGATATACTAGGGTATGATATGGGTTGCCTAGCTAGCGTGAATAAGACGGTTTTCTTCATTGTTTCGTTGTACAGTTGATATATATAAAGCAAATGAAAATCAATAGTAATACCAATTCGATTGCTTCATTGACGGCGTTCCTTAAGATTGGAAGTTCAACCCCGAGTATCCAATTTGTTAAATTACATGGATACAGCATCGGCAGGCCCAGGATTGAGATATAGGCTGATTGTTTTGGGTACTATGAAATGAAACATGGGAACATAGAAACATAGAAATAGGTGCTGGAATAGACAATTCGGCCTTTTCGGCCTAGACCACCATTCAATATGACCACGGGTGATCATCCAAAATCAGTACCATGTACTGGCCTTTCCCCCCTATCTCTTGATTAACTTAGCCCTAACAGCTAAATCTAACTCTCACTTGAATGAAGGTCGTGCCCAATTGCAACGACGTTCTGAATATGAATAATCCCAATGTTAATCTTATCGACACGGGCAAACTTTATTTCCTGAACAATCGAGTCAAACCCGATAAGATACAGTATGTGTTAAAGAAGGAACTGCAGATGCTGGAAAATCGAGGGTACACAGAAGGCTGGAGAAACTCAGCGGGTGCAGCAGCATCTAAGGAGCGAAGGAGATAGGCAACGTTTCGGGCCGAAACCCTTCTTCAGACTGTATGTACACTTCAGATACAGTATGTACACGTTTCAGCACGTCTAAATCCTGCCCGTCGAATGTCCTTAAAATAGAGTCTTGTCCACCCAATCATTCCTCACATAAGGGAGACGCTATGTCTGGAAGCAGTTTTATGAAATAACGAAGTTAATTTTTAGCAAAGTAAAACAATACATCTGGTAATGATCTTACCAAGGCCCAGGTAATTTGTCGCAAGTCGCGTTCTTCTCATTTACTGAAATACCCCAATAAAGACTCATGCAATATAACTTTTAACTGGAGAACGATCCCATGCTTCAATTGCCTGCATGGACGGATGCAGAGTGTTAAGATAATTATCATAATTATAATTATAATCATAATTACAATCATGATCATCGTAATAGTACTTTATTAGCCAAGTATATTTTGCAACATACGAGGAATGTAATGTGCCATACAGTCATACCAATAAAAAGCAGCAGAACGCACAAAATACATGTTGACATGAACATCCACCACAGTATGATTCCTCCGCATTCCTCGCTGCGCGAGAAGGCGAAAAAACATTAAATCTGTCCCTTCTATGCCCTCCAGCGGTCGTGGGCATCGATCCTTCCGTTGACCGGACGATCTGACTCCCGTAGCCGGCGGCGGGCCTTCTTCGTCGGGGCGATCATGCGGGGGGTGGGGGGAGGGGGAACTCAGCGACCCGCGCAGGGAGATCCACCCCGGGGCAGGGCTAGTCGAACTTCATGCGGCTTTTGGAGCATCCCGAGACGGTTGGAGCGTCGATCCCAGGCAAGGAATCGGCTCCGATTGTAAGTCCACGACTCCGCGGTGAGGATCAAAGTCAGTCTCGTGCAAGGCCTCCAGCTGCACGATGTTAGGCCGTAGAGCGACCGGAGATACGATCCGGAACACAATCGCATATCCGACAAGGGAGGAGATTGAAACAAAGTTTTCCCCGACCGGCCCGCCCAACCCCCACATAAAACAAACCAGAGAACATTAACGCATATTTTTCAAACACACTAACAATACCAAAAAGGATAGGCAGACTGTAGGCGAGGCTGCCTTCTCAGCGCCACCCGTGTGATTGGCCCCTTTTCGTGCACTGGAGCCTTTAGCTAGTGGGGTGCCGCAAGGATCGATGCTGGACGCATTGCTCTTGCTGGGTCCATTGCTCCTTTAGATTTGATTTCGTTATTAATCCTATTCACAAACCAATCTCCATTTCCTCACAGGTCATGTGCGTATATCGCAAGCAGCACGTGTATATCTAGCCTCCACCACAACGTGTTTGTCTTCTATGAATAACAAGGGAGTTAGATTTACACTAGGCTCTGATGGCGAAATAAATAAAGGGATATTAAAATAAGCAGGACCAGGATATTGATTTTAGATGATCAGCCGTGATCATTTTGAATGGCGGTGCCGCCTCCAAGGGCTCAATGGCCTGCTGCTGCACCTATCTTTCTTTTTTTTTTGTTTATTTTTGTTAGAAGTAAGTACAATAGTGTGATACTTAAGTACCTAATACATACATACATATTTTCCTTCTTGTACAACTTCGTACTTTTGATTTAATAATAAAAGAACAGTGAGAGCAAAAAGAAATAAAGAGTGTCGGAATAGATAGACAAGCGTGTAGAAACAGATAGCAAAAGAAGTAAAGGACAGAGATGAGAAGGTAAAAAGATTGAAAGAGAAGGAGAAAGTAAAGAAAATAAACGATAGATTGGAAGGGAGAAAGGGAGACGTGGTATGGGTGCGATGGATGAAGGCTAGAGAAGTGAATGGGCAATAAGTGACCGAGTAAGAAAATGTGTGGCGGGGAAAGTAGGAAGGAAGTGAACGCGGAGTATCGTAAGATTATAAACACAAAACACAGATCAGGGCAGCACAGGATCAGGCCCTTCGGCTCACAATGCTCGAGCCGAGAAAGATGCCTCGCCAAACCGATAGCACCCGTCTGCACCTGATCCAAATCTCTCTATGACCTGCACATGCATGTCCCATTGTCAAGGTATCTTAAACTTCATTATCTTCTGCCGCCACCACCGAGAACAATGATCCTTGGCCCCTACCGCTCTCTGTGTAAAACACCTGCCCGGCACATCCCCTTGAACCTTTTATGTCTCACCTTATATCGATGCGTTCGTGCGTTAGATGTTTCCACCAAGGAAAGAAAATGGCAGATCCTATTTATGCCTCAATTGTATATACTTCTATCCAGTCTTCCTTCAACCTCTGACGTTTCAGAGAAAACAATCCGATTCTATCTAACCTCTTCCTGTACCTGACACCCCTCGACAATAGCATTCTGGTAAATATCCTCTGCACCCTCTCCAATGCCCCTACTTCTTCCCCGTAATGTTGCGACCAGAACAGCATACGATATCCCACCTCACAAATTATATTTGCATTATCCTTCCAATTTAATGACGTCTTTCCAAGAGCAGGGCGACCAGAACCGAACACACTTCTTCGCATGTGATCTTACCAACAAGGTGTACCACCGCAGCATTACGTCGCAACTCCTGCACTCAATAACCTGACCGAAGAAGGCAAGCGCGCTGAGTTTCATCCACAACACCCTGTCTACCTGGGTCGCAACTTTCATAAAAGTATCTTCCTGCGCATTCGTCTTTCAATTCTACAACATTCTAAAGGACTCGCCATTTACCATGTTAGCCTTCGCTGGTTTGTCGACCAAAATTTAACAGCTCTAAGTTATCTATATTAACTTCCATTTGCCATTCAGGATCCATTGTCCTGGTTGATCACATTGTAACCTTTGACACATGTCTGCACAATCCATCGCACCAATCATTTTCGTAGTCTGCTAAATGTGTACATAGGTCCCATTCCAAATTGCTTTTATAGATCACAAATAATAATGAGCCCAGCACTGAACCCTGCTGCACACCACTGGTCACATCCCCCCAATCAGACCAACACCTCTCCAATATCACACTCTGAATAGGAACATTCGGGTATCCACCAGGGGATTTATCTACCTTTATATATTTGAAGACCTTAAATTCTCCATTCTTGTATGAGGATACATAATAACATGTTAGAGTGCGGAGGGGGTTACAGGGAAGAGCGCGAGAACGGAGGAGCACGATGAAAGAGATATTTGTGGAGGAAAAGGGACGATGTGTGAGAGAGGTGGGTGAGTTGGCGGAGCGGAGTGAGAAGGCCTGTACGACAGGGAGGGGGAGAGTAAGTAGGGGGTGAAAGAAATGCGTGGAGAGAGAAAGCGGGAGGGGAGTGGGAGGGTGAGAAAAGGCAGAGAATATGGAGTAAATAGGAAGGAAAGGTGTGCGGAGAGAGAAGGGGAGGATAGTGTACGAGAGAGAGAGGGAAGCAAAAATGGGGACGGGGACATGGAAAAAAGAAGAGGGAGTAGAAATTTAGGGTTTGAGGGAGGGAAGGCATAAATGGAGTGGGTTTGGAGAGACGTAGAGGACGAGAATGGGGTCGGGAGAGGGAGTGTTCACTGGGAGGTCGAGTGGGAGGGAGGGAAAAGTAGGGGAGAGGGAGTGTAAGTGAAAAAGGGGATACGAAAATGAAAGTGGAACAGATTTCTCAGGCTTCCGAAGATAGTTATTTTTTGCTACCGTGGTGTTGACTTAGAAAATAATATTGACCAACATTGAAAGGACGCTGCCAAGGTGTGTATGTGTGTGCGTGTGTGTGCATGTGTGTGTGTGTGTGGGGGTGTTTGTGTGTGTGTGTGCGCATGTGTGTGTGTGTGCGCATGTGTGTGTGTGTGTGTGTGTGTGTGCGTGTGTGTGGGTGTTTGTGTGCGCGTGTGTGTTTGTGTACGCGAGTGCGAGTGTGCGCGCGCGCGTGTGTGTGTGTGTGTGTGTGTGTGTGTGTGTGTGTGTGTGTGTGTGTGTGTGTGTGTGTGTGTGTGTGTATGTGTGTGTGTGTGTGTGTCTGTGTCTGTGTGTCTGTGTGTCTGTGTGTGTGTGTTTATGCATATCACCTTTACGCATTTGTCGGAGAATCGAGATTTTCTGGAATAGCGTACAGTGCCATGATATTCCAAACCTCCTGTTGGAGTTGTCTTTCTGAGACGATCGTATCTATTGTTCGAGGCCAATCACCGAAACGAGTCCCCGTTCTGACAGTTGGACTCTCTCAAGCCAAGTGGTCAGTTTGTTTAACAGGACTGAGGCGAGGTTGAGGAAAGATTGAAAAAACTAGGCTTGTATTCACTGTAGTTTAGAAGGATGAGAGGGATCCTATAGAAACATATAAAATTATAAAAAGGACTGGACAAGCTAGATGCAGGAAAAATGTACCCAATGTAGGGCGAGTCCAGAACCAGGGCCACAGTCTTAGAATAAAAGGGAGGGCATTTAAGACTGTGGTGAGAAAATAACGCTTTCACCCAGAGAGTTGTGAATTTGTGGAATTCCCTGCCATAGAAGGCAGTGGAGGCCAAATCACTGGATGGATTTAAGAGAGAGTTAAACAGAGCTCTAGGGGCGAGTGGAATCAAGGATACGAGGAGAAGGCAGGCACCGGTTATTGATTGGGGACGATCAGCCATGATCACAATCAATAGCGGTGCTGGATCGAACGGCCGAATGGCCTCCTCCTGCGCCTATCTTCTATGTTTCTATGTTTTCTATTTCATCAGCAGTCGAGAGATTCCCTAATGGTAATCGCCGACTATCCGGTCCCCATTACACTTCTGAAGACCTGTGAATTTAACAACTGTGGTAGGGAACTGAGTGCAACAGAATGGATACAAATCTGTCGGGAGAAGCAATCATTATTGTGAAACGCAGTGCTTGTTCAGAGACAGCCAAAGACAGATACAAACTGATCAATTTCTTGACTCATTCCAAGAATCAACAAAGTGCATTGTTGGGTGTAGGGGAATGGATATGATTTACAAATACATTAATCAGCCCGTTGCCAAAATGTAACACAGGGTGTTGTTTGAAAAGCAAAAGTCCATGTGATCCACGTCAAGTTGGCATATTCTATTCAAAATTGCGTTGACAAGAAGGGACAACGCGTTTTGGTAGAGTTTTGTTTCTTCTGAATTGATAACCGATATGACACTGAAGGTGGCGAATGTGTTGGCAGTGAAGACGGTAGCCCTATGCTGCACATAGATACTAATTTGTTGGTAAAATTGTCAACAAAAGGCAGATGGACATACATGAAATGATTATTTTGGGGGTGCCAATGTGGCTAGGTGGTTCATGGGTCGTATTAGGAAGCAGAGCTCCTACGCAGTAATATACATGGATCCTCGAAGGTCGCAACGCAGGTATATAACTTATTGGGAAATCTCATGGGACGTTCGTCTATTTAGTCAGAGCATCGCATAGTGAACCAACGTGGAGAAGTAACAAAATACTTTACATAGAAACATATAAGCATATAAAATAGGTGCACGAGGAGGCGATTCGCCCCTTCGAGCCAGCAACGCCATTCATTGTGACCATGGCTGATCGTCCGCTATGAATAATCCGTGCCTGCCTTCTCCCCATACCCCTTGACTCCACTAGTCCCTTGAGCTCTACCCAACTCTCTCTTAAATCCATCAAGTGATATGGCCTCCACTGCCCTCTGTGGCAGGGAATTCCATAAATTCACAACTCTCTGGGTGAAAACGTTTTTTCTCACCTCTGTCTTAAATGACCTCCCCTTTATTCTAAGACTGTGGCCCCTGGTTCTGGACTCATCCAACATTGGGAACATTTTTTCCTGCCTCTAGCTTGTCCAGTCCTTTTATAATTGTATATGTTTCTATAAGGTCCCCCCTCATCCTTCTAACCTACAGTGAATATAAGCCTAGTCTTTTCAATCTTTCCTCATATGACAGTCCCGCCATCCCAGGGATCAATCTCGTGAACCTACGCTGCACTGCCTCAACCACACAGAAGTCCTACCTCAAATTAGGAGACCAAAACTGTACACAATACTCCAGATGTGGTCTCACCAGAGCCCTATACAACTGCAGAAGAACCTCTTTATTCCTGTACTGAAATCGTCTTCTTATGCAGGCCAACATTCCATTAGCTTTCTCCACTGGCTGCTGTACCTGCACGCCAACTTTCAGTGACAGGTGTACAAGGACACCCAGGTCTCGCTGTACCTCCCCCTTACCGAAGCTAACCCCATTGAGATAATAATCTGCCCCCTTGTTTTTTGCCGCCAAATTGGATAACCTCACAATTATCTATATTATACTGCATTTGCCACACATCTGCCCACTCACTCAACCTGTCCAGGTCCCCCTGCTACCTCCTAACATCCTCTTCACAGTTCACACTGCCACCCAGCTTTGTGTCATCCGCAAACTTGCTAGTGTTGCTCCTAATTCCCTCTTCCAAATCATTTATATATATGGTAAACAGTTGCGGCCCCAACACCGAGCCTTGCGGCACTCCACTCGCCACTACCTGCCATTCTGAAAATGACCCGTAACCAATTTTCTATCCATGTCAACACCCTACCCCCAATACCATGTGCTCTAATTTTAGTCACCAGTCTCCCGTGCGGGACCTTATCAAAGGCTTTCTGAAAGTCTAGATACACTACATCCACTGGCACCCCTTCATCCATTTTACTCGTCACATTCTCAAAAAATTCCAGAAGATTAGTCAAGCACGATTTCCCTTTCATAAATCCATGTTGACTTGGACTAATCCATTTACTGCTATCCAAATGCTCCATTATAACCTCTTTAATAATTGACTCCAGCATCTTTCTCACCACCGAAGTCAGGCTAACTGGTCTGTAATTCCCCATTTTCGCTCTCACTCCTTTCTTGAAAAGTGGGATAACATTAGATATACTCCAATTCACAAGAACTGATCCAGAATCTATTGAACATTGGAAAATGATGACCAATGCGTCCATTATTTCTAGAGTGACCTCCACGAGGACACTGGAATGCAGACCATCAGGCCCAGGGGATTTATCATCCCTCAGTCCCATTTGCCTACCCAATACTATTTCTCGCCCGATGAAAATGTATTTCAGTTCCTCCGCCCCATTAGATCTTCTGTCCTCCAGTACATATGGGAGATTGTTTGTGTCCTCCTTAGTGAAGACAGATCCGAAGTACTTATTCAACTCTCCTGCCATTTCCTTGTTGCCTATAATTATTTCACCCGTGTCTGCCTTCAAGGGATCTGCATTTGACTTTGCTACTCTTTTTCCCGTAACATATCGAAATTAGCTCTGACTGTCCTTCTTTATATTCCTGGCCTGCTTCCCCTCATACTTCATCTTTTCAGCCCGTATTGCCCGTTTTGTTTCCTTCTGTTGCCCCATGAAAGTTTCCCAATCCTCTGGCTCCCGGCTACTCTTTGCTGTGTTATACATCTTTTCTTTTAGTTTTATTCTATCCCTAACTTCTCTTGTCAGCCACGGTTGCCTCCTACTCCCCTTAGAATCTTTCTTCCTTTTGGGAATGAAATGATACTGCGTTTTCCGGATTATGCCCAGAAATTCCTGCCATTGCTATTCCACCGTAATTCCTGCTAGGATCCCTTTCCAGTTTACTTTGGCCAGCTCCCCTCTCATGCCTTCATAGTCCCCTTTGTTCAACTGCATCACTGCCACTTCCGATTTAACGCTCTCCTTCTCAAATTGCAGATTAAAACTAATCATATTATGATCACTACCTCCAAGCGGTTCCTTTAACTCGAGTTCTCTGATCATATCTGGTTCATTGGCCAACACTAATCCAGAATTGCCTTTTCTCTGGTCGGCTCCATTACAAGCTGAATCCATCTCGGAGGCATTCTACAAACTCTCTTTCTTGGGGTCCTGAACCAACCTGATTTTCCCAGTCTACCTGCATATTGGAATCCCCCATCACCACAGTGACATTACCTTTGTTACATGTCAGATTTAACTCATGCTGCAATTTATACCCTACCCTATACTTTACAATTCCTCAGCTCAATCCGCAGTGACTCTACCTCGTCAGTCCGTATGCCTTCCCTTGCAAGGGACTGAATTCCATCCCTCACCAGCAGAGCTACCCCCTTCCTCTGCCCACCTGCCTCTCCTTTCTATAAGATGTATAACTCTGAATATTAAGTTCCCAGGCCCGATCCTCCTGCAGCCACGTCTCAGTAATCCCCACAATGTCATATCTACCAACCGCTAACTGAGCCTCAAGCTTCTTTTTGTTCGCGCATTCATATACAATACTTTTAATTTCTTACGCATCTCACCTTTCACCTCGATCCATATTACACTTGGCCATACTCTCCTATCCTAGATGCAGGAAGATTGTTCCCGATGTTGGGGAGGTCAAGAACAAGAGGTCACAGTCTAAGGGTAAGGGGGAATTCCTTTAGGACCGAGATGGGGAAAACATTTTTCACACAGAGAGTGGTGAGTCTATGGAATTCTCTGCCACAGAAGGTAGTTGAGGCCAGTTCATTGGCTATATTTAAGAGGGAGTTAGATGTGGCCCTTGTGGCTAAAGGGATCAGGGGGTATGGAGAGAAGGCAGGCACAGGATACTGAGTTGAATGATCAGCCATGATCATATTGAATGGCGGTGCAGGCTCGAAGGGCCGAATGGGCTACTCCTGCACCTATTTTCTATGTTTCTATGTTTCTATGTTTCTATCCCTTTCTGAGCTTCCTTTCCCGTTAATTCTGGGGTCATTAACCGTCCCTTTACTCTCTTTCCTTTTAACTCCATCGTCGACTATCTCATTTGACACCCCACCACCCTTATTCTGGTTAAAACCACCCGTGTAGCAGTGGCAAACCTGCTTGCCTGAATGCTGGTCCCCCACCAGTTAAGATACAATCCGTCCCTTTTGTACAGTTCCCCCTTACTCCAAAACAGATCCCAGTGATCTAAGAATCTAAATCCCTGGCCCCTGCACCAGTTATTCAACCACACATTCAGGCCCCGTATCTCACTGATCCTGCTCTCGCCAGCACGAGGAACTGGAAGCAAACCAGAGATAACAACCCTTGAGGTCATGCTTTTCAACATTTTCCCGAGCTCTCTAAAGTCATGCTGCAGAATAATCATCCCCTTCTTTCCAACATCGTTTGTGCCGATATGCACTACCTCTTCCGGCTGTTCACCCTCGCCCTTGAGGATTTTCTGCACTTTGTCCGTGACATCCTGGATCCTGGCACCAGGAAGGTAGCACACCATCTTCGAATCCCGTCTGTTGCCGCAGAAACCCCTGTCCGTACCTCTCACAATGGAGTCTTCAACTACAATGGCGTTGCCTGACGTTGGCCTCTTTGGTTTTGGCTCAACAGTCCTTTTTGCTTTGCAAGCCAGTCCGTCGCTCAGTGTTTGAACGTCTTCTGTCCATGCAGCTTCTAAGTGGGTGAGCCTGTTCACAAGAGGTACAACACCCGGGGACCTTTGCATTCCAAGTTTCCCTCCCTTTCTCACGGTCACCCACTTTCTCTCTTCCAGTACCTTAGGTGTAACAATCTCACTGTTGGACTTGTCGAGGAACGACTCAGTTTTTCGGACGAACCTGAGGTCATTCACTTGCTTCTCTGGTTCCACAACACGATCCTTCAGGAGCTGTACCTGGATGCACATCTCACATATGTTGCAGCCAGAGGAACCAACAGTGTCCTTGACCTCCCACATACTGCAAGCATCGCACTGAATCAGCTTGCCTGACATCTCCTTCTTTTGTCTCTCCCTCTACAGCGTTTTTCGTAGCCTCCTCTCCTCAGCCTCCTCGCCGATTACTCTGGAGCCAAAGACTAGCACTTTTCTCACAGGATACTTCCCTCACAAGGCCGCTCCGGCACTGCCGCTCCCTAAGAGCTGGCTTGCATATATTGACTGATAAATTGCCTAATTTATCAATTTACAAACCAAATTCATTAGTTTTCAACCGTGTTGCCCCTCTGGCTCACTTCTAACTCTCCTCCCACTCAGGCTAGAGCCAATCAGTTTTTTCTCCTGCTTATCTTTGTTTCTGTTGCTTCCAAATCCAGGGGTTTAGATACATAATTGGTTAGTAAACAGATGAGACATGAAGGCATGGGCATTCATAAGTTAGGACAACTAATACATGACAAGGGAAGTCATACAGCAACAGTATAAAAGGCTATTAGATAAGAGATAAAATAAATTACAAAAACGGTATTGAACAGAGACGATATTTAATAAACCACAATATATCGTTCTTTCTTTAGAATATTGCTCGAATACCATCAGCAGAAGATAAATGGGTTGTTAAAATTATAACATTAATAGGCTACAAGACATTTAATAAATTGAATTAAACAAAATAATTAAAAATGTAATCTCACATACATTTGCTGACATGAGTGAGATGCAAGACGAAAGAGATCGTGGAGCTTGCTTCGTCAAATCAATGACGTGATGGGTGATCAGTCTGTGTGCTCAACTCAACCACTATCCAGTGAAATTTATATAACCAAAGATTTGATACATACAACATTTTGTTCTGAACAGAGTCACAGATCGACAGATAATCACACAGAGAGAAGAAAAGAAACCTCTTTTCCGAGTGAAAGACTCAGCATATGTCAGACAATGGCCCCGTTGCCTCATAAGGTAACGTCACCAATCACTCGAAATCTGCATTTTTTTTAACCGCTGTTGCGTCGACGTACAAAATCCCGACTCTGGTGGGACTCGAACCCACAACCATTGAATTACTTGATCATACATCAGTAGAAGTCCAACACGCTATCCATTGCGCTCCAGAGCCAAAACTCACCAATTCCAGTGCGAACCCATAATTAAACTGTACAATAAACAGCGATATGCCACACCCATACCCTCAGCCACTCACACTGGTTTTGTCCACTCTGGAGAGGCGACGAAAATAGTATCACAGTTTCCAAAGTATTGAGGCCTTGCAATCGACAAAGACGATTTGCAACAACTGGACGGTAGGTATATCTGGTGAAACCCGGGATTTTTCAGTCTCCGCCAGCAGGCTGCCGGGGAGAACCGTGATCAGCGGTGAGAAGGACATAGGGTTATATGTAATAGGAATATAATTCGGTCATTCGGCCATCAAGTCTACTCCGCCATTCAATCATTGCTGATCTATCTCTCCCTCCTAACACCATTTTCCTGCGCCCACTGACACCTGTACTAATCAAGAATCAATCTAGCACTGCCTTAAAAATATATCTACTGACGGCCTCCACAGCCTTCTGCGGCAAAGAATTCCACAGATTCACCGCCCTCTGACTAAATACATTTCTCCCCATCTCCTTCCTAAAAGAACGTCCTTTAATTCTGCGGCTGTGACATCTAGTCGTATACTTTCCCACGCTTGGAAACGTCCTCTTCATGTCCACTCTATCCAAACCTTTCACTACTCTGTTTGTGTCAATGAGATTCCCCTTATTCTTCTAAACTCCAGCGAGTACAGGCCCAGTGCTGCTAATCGCTCATCAGTTGAACCTACACATTCCTGGGAACATTCTTGTAAACCTCCTCTGGACCCTTTCCAGAGCCAGCACATCTGTTAGCTATATTCCAAATACTTCCCTACCAGCGCCTTGTAAAGCCTCAACCTTACGTCATGTTGACACGCCGCTGTACACCAGAACATTGTGTTTTGCGCTATCGCCGTGTTTTGCTGGGAGCAACTGGAAGAATGTGTTTGGGTGAAAAGTGCGGAAAATTCAGCACGTGAAACCGGAACGAGAAGGACCTTTCGCCCGGAGTGAACTCTTATGCAGATCGAGAAGGTCAGAAAAAACTATTTTCACCCTGCCGATATGTGACTGGCAGTGTGCTATTGTTGTGCAAGGATAGCGAGTAAAGACAGGACGGGAATATGAAGATTATTTTGGAGAACGAACGGGAACTTTTTAATTTCAGAAAGAGGCTCATCGAGTACAAAGCACAGACTCAGCAGGGGGGGGGGGGGGATTAGCAGGAAGTTCACTCAGGTGAAAGGTGAAAACAGGAATATCTTCATGACATCAGCTGTGTCCACAAACGCAACTGTCTGACTGCGTACGCTGCCCGGTGCCTGAGTGTGTTCAAAAGTTCTGTCTGTTCTTATGAAAATAGATAACATATTTGGACTGGAGGGACGTTGACAAATATTTCCCTTAAACAGGATTTCTGATTCAAAACTTACAATGGAACGGACAGAGATGGGGCAGAGAATAGAATGAAGTGAATGGTGATGAACATTTCATGATAATGGACGGAGGTACCAAACTACAACCCAGAAGCTGACACGACCACGAAGGAAGCCACAAATTATACGCAGATAAGGGGGTATTAACCTGGAAGAGAAAACTATGTTAATGTGGTATTAATAAGGAAGGTGGTAAACAAACAAAAAGACAAAGAGGACTCGATTGTTCAAATCTCGGAGGGAAAATTGTTGAAAACTACGAGATTATATTACCAAAGCCCAACTTGGAAGGAACATTATCTGTTGTAACCCTCCGACGTTTTCGCCACTTCCAACGGGATCCAACCACTTGCCTCATCTTCCCATCTCCTCCCCTTTAGACTTTCTGCGCAGACCGCTCCCTCCGTAACTCCCTGGTCAATGCGTCCCATCCCACCCTCCCCTTGGTACTTTCCCTTGCAACGGAAGGAAATGCTAAAATTCTCGCTTTACACCCCCCCAGCCCATTTGACTTCATCCAAGGACCTAAGCAGTCTTTTCACGTGCGGCAGAGGTTCGGGTGCACCTCCTACAACCTCATCTATTGCATTCGCTGCTCAAGCGTAGACTTGGCGATCGCTTCGTCGAAAACCTCCGCTCCGTCCGCAATAACCAATCGGATCTCCCGGTTGCTCAGCATTTCAACTGACCCTCCCATTCTGAATGCGACCTTTCTGTCCTGGGCCTCCTCCATGGCCAGAGTGAGTTCCACCATAAATTGTAGGAACAGCACCTCATATTTCGCTTAGATAGTTTACAGCCCAGCGGTATGAACATTGACTTCTCCAATTTCAGGTAGTCCCTGTTTTCCCTCTTTCCCCTCCCCAGCTCTCCCACAGCCCACGGACTCCGCCTCATCCTTTCTTCTTCCGCCTCCCACTATCACATAAGTCTGAAGAAGGGTCTCGATCCGAAACGTCCTTTGTTCCATAGATGCTGCTTCACCCGCTGAGTTTCACCAGCATTTTTGTCCACAGATGATAAGGAAATGAATAGTTTCAATGATTTGGTTATAATACTAGTAAAGCAACACTGATCCAAGTAAAACGGACATTATTAGAAATTCTGCACACTGCCCGTTGAATTACAGATAACATAATTCGAAAATGCAGGTTTAATTCTAAACGCTGCCATTATCCACGTGGAACATGCACGTTCTGCAGTGGGTTGGCTGGGTTTCCCGTGGATTATCCGATTTCCTCGTACATCAACGGCGAGCGGATTGATGCTTCAATTGGCCAAATTGCAAAAGTGAGTTGTAGAAACGAGAAATGTCACTGTTTCTTAGTGTCCGTGTTCGTTCCCTTTGTCCTTTGTGGACCGCACGTCCGTCAGAAATTAAATATCTACTATTTATATTATCGAAAACATTTTGGGATTCCAATTTATATTGACAACTAATCTTTACTTTTGCACGTTCATTCCTTCTGTCATATTAATGTTCATCTTCCTTTAATTGTGTTGCAATGATCTCGGTGACTGGCGAAGGAGACTCGAAGACCAAATATTCTTCCTCTACTCCTCTGTTTTAGTTCATGCACCGCGGAACCAGACTCAGAAATTCAGGATGCATTGAGGGAAAGACACGGGACGTAAAACCGGTGAATAAACAAAGCCAGACCTGGACGCTGAAATTGATTCCTGGTACATGCCGCTACAGATGCGATGTTGGACTCGGTGCATGGAGTAGCTGAAGGTTGAATATTGTATTTGTTTGCACAATGGTAACGAGACGGTAGCGTGGCCGAGCGGTCTAAGGCGCTGGATTTAGGCTCCAGTCTCTGCGGAGGCGTGGGTTCGAATCCCACCGCTGCCAGCGTGGCATTTTTTGTTTGCCTGCTGTGTGGAAAATGGGGTTAATGCGGGCAGTTGGGTCTACTGTAAATGGGGCAACTTGGTCGGCATGGGCAATATTACAAAAGGGCCTATTTGCATATTTGTTATAAACAATATTTGACATAGACATATTTGATATGGACTATAAACAATAGGTGCAAGAGTAGGCCATTCGGCCATTTGAGCCAGCTCTGCCATTCGATGTGATCATGGCTGATCATCTCCAATCAGTACCCCGTTCCTGCCTTCTCCCCATATCCCCTGACTCCGCTGTTTTTAAGAGCCCTACCTAGCTCTCTCTTGAAAGCATCCAGAGAACCCGTCTCCACCACCCCCTGAGGCAGAGAATTCCACAGACTCACCACTCTTTGTGAGAAAAAGTGGTTCATTGTTTGCGTTCTAAATGGCTTACTTATTATTATTAAACTGTACGCCCTGGTTCTGGACTCCCCCAACATCGGGAACATGTTCCCTGCCTCTAGCGTGTCCAAACCCTTTACAATCTTATATGTTTCAATGAGATCCCCTCTCATCCTTCGAAACTCCAGAGTGTACAAGGCCAGCTGCCCCATTCTCTCAGCATATGACAGTCCAGCCATCCCGGGAATTAACCTTGTAAACCCCCTCAATAACAAGAATGTCCTTCCTCAAATTGGGGGACCAAAACTGTACACAGTACTCCAGGTGAGGTCTCACTAGGGCTCTGGACATCTGCAGAAAGACCTCTTTGCTCAGACATTCGATTCCTCTTGTTATGAAGGCCAACATGCCATTTGCTTTCTTCGCTTCCGGCTGAACCTGCATGTTTACTTTCACAGACTGATGTACAAGGACCCACAGATCCCGTTGTACTTCCCCTGTTCCCAACGTTGCGCCAATTAGATAGTAACCTGCCTTCCTGTTTTTGCTACCAAAGTGGATAACATCACATTTATCCGCATTAAACTTAATCTGCCATGCATCTGCCCACTCCCTCAACCTGTCCAAGACACCCTGCATTCTCATAGCATCCTCCTCACAGTTCACACTGCCACCCAGCTTTGTGTCATCTGCAAATTTGCTAATGTTACTTTGAATCCCTTCATCCAAATCATTGCTATATATTGTAAATAGCTGCTGTCCCAGCACCGAGCCTTGCGGTACCCCACGAGTCACTGCCTGCCATTGTGAAAGGGGCCTGTAAATCCCTACTCTTTCTTTCCTGTCTGCCAACCAGTTCTCCATCCATGTCAGCACTCTACCCCCAAAACCATGTGCCATTATTTTGCCCACTAATCTCCCATGTGGGACCTTATCAAATGCTTTCTGAAAGTCCAGGTGCACTGCATCCACTGGCTCTCCCTTGTCCATTTTCCTCGTTACATCTTCAAAATGTCCAGAAGATCAGTCAAGCAGGATTTCCGCTTCGTAAATCCATGCTGACTCGGACTGATCCTGTTACTGCTATCCAAATGTTCGGCTATCTCATCTTTTATAATTGACTCCAGCATGTTCCCCCATCACCGATGTCAGGCGAACTGGTCTATAATTCCCTGTTTTCTCTCTCCCGCCTTTCTTAAAAAGTGGGATAACAGTAGCTACCATCTAATCCACAGGAAACTGATCCTGATTCTATAGAATATTGTAAAATTATCACCAATGCATCCATGATTTCTAGAACCGCGTCCTTAAATACCCTGGGATGCACAACATCAGACCTTGGGGATTTATCAGCCTTCAGTCCCAGCAGTTTATCCAACTCCATTTCCTTCCTGATGTGAATTTCCTTTAGTTCCTCCGTCACCCCAGATCCTCTGGCCACTACTATATCAGGAAGATTGTTTGTGTCCTCATTAGTGAAGACAGATGTAAAGTACCTGTTCAACTCATCTGCCATTTCCTGGTTCCCCATAATAAATTCACCCTTTTCGGTCTTCAAGGGTCCAACTTTGGTCTTAAATATTTTTTTTCCTTTTCACATACATAAAGAAGCTTTTACTATCCTGCTTTATATTATTGGCTAGCTTACCTTCGTACCTCATCTTTTCTCCCCGTATTGTATTTTTGGTTATCTTCTGTTGTTCTTTAAACATTACACAATCCTCTTGCTTCCCGCTCATCTTTGCTGCATTGTACTTCTTCGCTTTAATTTTGACACTGTCCCTGACGGCCCTTGTCAGCCATGGTCGTCCCTTTCTCCCCTTGGAATCTTTCTTCCTCCTAGGAATGAACGGATGCTGCATCTTCTGTATTATTTCAAGAACCACCTGCCATTTTGGATCCACTGTCATCCCTGTTAGTGTATCTTTCCAGTCAACTTTGGCCAGCTCCTCCCTCATGGCCCCATAGGCCCCTTTATTGAACTGCACCAATGTGACCTCCGATCTATTCTTCTCCCTCACCAATTGTAGATTAAACCTGACCATGTTATGGTCACTGCCTCCTAATGGCTCATTAACCTCGAGGTCCTTTACCAAATTCGGTTTATTCCATAACACTAAATCCAGAATTGCCTTCTCCCTGGTAGGCTCCAATACAAGCTGTTCTAACTTGTTCTAACTGTTCTAGCTGTTCTAACATTTATGACTATATGACTCCAAATAGGTTTAAGGAGGTGGTCATCCGGGGTTTGATCCTCGGACTCTGCCGCACGCTTTGCATTTTTACATCACAGCGGGACCTATGGTCCTCGTCCAATCAAGGTAGACAAAAATGCCGGAGAAACTCAGCTGGTGAAACAGCGTCCATGAAGCGAAGGAATACGTGACGTTTCTGGTGGAAACGTCCCCTATTCCTGCGCTCCATAGATGCTGCCTCGTTCGCTGACTATCTCCAGCATTTTCTGTCTACCTTCGATTATTCCAGCAACTGCAGTCCATTCTTAAATAGTCCTTGGCCAACGAGTCGACTATCGTCCCACTGCATACTCAGTTTCACTTAGAAGAACCAGGCCGTTCCGTCTGCATTTTATGTGCACCAGTTTTCTTCTGCAATACTATGTTTGAATAGCGATATACAGACGATGCATGTGCGCTTTACAAGGCAGCTGCAAGGCCTCGTCATTCGTCCTAATTCACGGCCCTGTTTCGGACCATACATCAGCAAACGCTGCTGATCACCAACAGAGGGCGCACATATCACACAAGCTCTTTCATTTCTACCTCCTTTTCTTTTGCGTAAAGGGGATCTTTGACAAAAATATGGCGTCGCTTGTATTCCCGCGACGGAGCGACGGGACAACGCCCACATACTGAGTGCTTCCTTCTGCTTTGGGGTGATTATATTTGAATATCTTCACCTGCAGAACTAACTGAGACTGTTCATTTCAGATGCCAGTCATTCCTGTAAGATGGGTTTCCCGATGAGGTCGGTAGAAATCTGCGCAGGTACGTCTTTCCAAATCACTGGCTTGTGTGGTGAATGTACTCCCACAGTAGGATAGCTGCGATACGGAAATGTATTGTTTTTGTAGATTGCAACCAGGTCGTTTGCCCTGTTGAATCTTGGGAGCTTCTTCTGTCAGTCGTTCCAATGATTAGTCCTGAGGAGCGGCACGTGGAGGCCGCGAGAAGTGATGTGTGCTTGTCCTTCATAAAACTGTGGGGGAATACTGCATCGATAAATAGCTGCTGTACCTGCACTGTACATTACGCATGTTATTGCAGGTTTGGATCGTGGTTTCTCTGACCACAAATATACTCTGACTATCACCAACAGAGCTCATCACAAATCTCAGCGTCCGTATTTATTGCATCTTTGCACGTTAATGATATCCACTTTCTCTTAAACAGTGGTGAAATCCGTCATTACATGCTCATCACTGAGCGGCGATAAATAATCCATCCCTGTGGGATCTGATGGATCACTTGGAAGTTGCAGATAATTACAGCGAGTGAAGCAGGGGGCGTTTTCATTCTGAGTGTTTGTCAAGTGACATTCACACCAATGAGCACTTGCAACTATCTGTCTGTGGGTGTCACGGACCGGTGCAATCCCCAGACTGGAGTTTGGGGTAGAAAAGCCGGGTTCCACATTACAGTACCTCGCACGGTGTCTGACAGTGAATAGCACCGTCCCTCCAACAGTGCAGTAAAAGCCAGCGCCATTGCACCGCTATTACAGCATTCCCCAGCAACATCGCCAACAGGGCAGTACTCCCCCTGTGGTATATCTCTGTCATGGCAGTATTCCCTTAGCACCATTGCGATATTCTCCTGCACCATCTCTCCGACACTGTAATACCCCCACGCACCACCTACATTGTGATATTCTTCCGCACCACCTCTCCAACAATGTGACACTTACCCGCACCATCTCGCCGACACTGCGATACTCTCCCGCACCACCTCTCATGCTTTGTGATCCTCTCCCCAACATCTCTCCGATAATACGATATTCTGACACGCCACCTCTCCGGCAGTGCGGTGATCCTCATCCCCATCTCTCCAACAGTGCGTTGTATCCACAACGCCACCTATCCGTCATGGTTTTATATCCCCAATATTATTTCTCCGACAGTGCAGTATTCCCTCATCCTCATCTTAGCGTCTGTACATTGCTCCTGCAATGCCACCTCTCCGTCATAGAAGTATTCCCCCAGCACCATCTCTCCTACACTGCAATACTTTCCTGCATCAACGCTCCCACAGTGCAGTATTCTTCATTCCCATCCCTCCGTCAGTGCGTTGCGCCCCCAGCACCATCTCTCTGACGGTGCAATACTCCTCAGCACCATCTCTCTGACAATGCATTGCTGCCGCAATAGCACCATTCCGACAGTATAGCACTCCCTCAGCATCATCTCTGCGACTGTGCATTGCTCTCCCAGCACCATCTCTACGACAGTGCATAGCTGCCCCAGCACCATCTCTCCAACTGTGCGCTACTCCACTGGCAGCATACTTCAGACAGTGCACTATTCCACAGCACCATCTCGCCAAAGGTTTATTGCTGCCCCAACAGCATCTCTACGATTGTGTAATATTACCTTCAAACCCGTACGTTCATTTTCCCAGAATCGTTTGCTTTATTGACAGTGTATTCTGCCGATCTTGAAACTAGCCGCTAATCGGGTGAAAATCTGAACATTGAAAACACTGCAAGTGGTCGGCGGGGCACGGCTCTGGATTTTATCGCGTTTCCGGAGAAAGAGCAATAATAATGTAAAGGTGAGTCAACAAATAATATGCTGTACATTTAATTCTGCCTTCCAGCCAGCGGACTGACCTGCTGAGTTTCCTAGCTCAGAAAGAATGTTCTCCCTTTTCTGTTAGAATTCACCAACCACAGTTACATTTGGAAGAATTGCTTCATCCAGATTGCAAAATCACAAGGGGTCATTGCTCAACCCTTCAATGTCTATTGGCGAATTGGATATTGGATGGGCAATGTCTATTCACCTGCATGTTGAGCACCGATGCGTGTCCATCGAACGTGGAAGTGCAGTGAATTCTGGAAACATTGAGACATGGAAATTAGGTGCAGGAGTAGGCCATTCGGCCCTTCGAGCCTGCACCGCCATTCAATATGATCATGGCTGATCATCCAACTCAGTATCCCATACCTGCCTTCTCTCCATACCCTCTGATCCCCTTAGCCACAAGGGCCACAACTAACTCCCTCTTAAATATAGCCAATGAACTGGCCTCAACTATCCTCTGTGGCAGAGAGTTCCAGAGACCCACCACTCTCTGTGTGACAAAGGTCCTTCTCATCTCGGTCCTAAAGGATTTCCCCCTTACCATTAAGCTGTGACCCCTTGTCCTGGAACAACCAAACTCGCACCAATCACTGAGGTGACAAAATCCAGGAGAACATTTGTGACGCTGACGTGATTCCAACACACAGTCTTCTGATCTGGAGTCAGACGCGGTACCGTTGCGCCACGAGGTCGGTCGGTAAAAGGTACCTCAGATAAGATACTTCGACGAGCCGCTGTAGTAGGGACGGTGTAGCAAGATGGCATTGATCACTATGTGGGCTGCCCACCCTGTCATTGTGGGTTTTGTGGCTTCCAGGCACAGCTCAGGCGGAGGGATGGCACTCCATATAAAGTTATTAAGGTATTGGACAAGCGAGATGCAGGAAACATGTTCCCGATGTTGGAGGGTGTCCAGAGCCAGGGGACAATGTTTAAGAATAAGGGTTAGGCCATTTGGAACTGAGATGAGGAAAAGCGTTTTCCCACAGAGAGCTGTGAATTTGTTGTTCTCTGCCTCAGAAGGCAGTGGATGCCGGTTCACTGGATGCGTTTGAAAAGAGAGTTAGATAGAGCTCTTAAAGATAGCGGAATCAAGGGGTATGGGGAGAAGGCAGGAACGGGGGTGCTGATTGTGGATGATCAGCCATGATTACATTGAATGGCGGTGCTGGCTCAAAGGGCCCAATGGCCTACTTCTGCACCTATATTATATGTATATATGTATGTATCCTTGCCTGATGAGCCGTTTTCTCTTTACCGCTTTGGCCACTGACCGCGGACCCACATTTTCTGATAACCTTTCTCAGCGTGATCTTTGTTTAGTTTACTGTGTGGGATTTAATCGGACCGTCGCCGCCTCCGCCCTGTCCGCCCAGTACTTTATTTACACTGCTCCTTGGTTAGGCTCTAAGCACCATTGTTTCTTAATGTCTATATTAACAATTTGGATGAATATGTGTGTCATGGAACTGCAAAAGCTGGCTTACATCGAAGAGGGACAAAAAATGCTGGAGTAAGTCAGGGGAACAGGCAGTATCTCTGGATAGAAGGAATCGGTGACGTTCCGGGTCGAGACCCTTCTGCAGACTGCATCAATGGAGAGGGAATGACAAAGATAAGGACCTGTAAGAACAAAATAGATGGAAATATAGAAACATGCAGAATAGATTGTGTTTACTGGGAGAAGGTGCAACAAAGCAAACCGAGGAGAAATATGATCAGTGGGCAGTCAGAATGGGCGGAGAAATGGGAAAAGTGTGGGATGGAGAGAGAGGGAGGGCAAAGGTTGTTTGAAGTTAGAGAAGTTACTATTCATACCGCTGGAATGGAAGCTGAACAAACGGAATGTGAGTTGCTGGTCCTCGGGTTTGCGCTGAGCATTGCTCGGACATTGTAGAGAAGGCCCAGGACAGAAAGGACCGTGTGGGAATGGGACGTGGTTAAAGTGTTAATCAAGCTGGAGATAGGTAGGATTCGGTCTGATGAAGGGGTTCGACCCGAAACGTCACTCATCCCTTCTCTTCAGAGATGTTGCCTGTCCCGCTAAGTTACTCCGTCATTTTGTTTCTCTCGCAGCATATATTTTGCCCCCCCCCCACCCCCAGCCCAATGCAACAACTCCCTCTTGGACACGTCAAGTCTGCTTCAAGAGAAATGCCAGTGGTCTAAAATGTTGATTCCCTGCCCCGAGCACCAAGTGAACACCACACATTTTCCGTATTATTCTGCTACTCCTACGACCGATAGCACGTAGAACCGAGAGTAATCTGTAGATTACTTCACGGCGTAATTTTTAATCTTTTGACCAAACCTTTCTTTTAACTCTGGAGGACCTATAACCATATAGCCATATAACAATTACAGCACGGAAACAGGCCTTCTCGGCCCTTCCAGTCCGTGCCGACCATTTATTTTCCCCTAGTCCCATCTACCTGCACTAAGACCATACCCCTCCATTCCCTTCCCGTCCACATACCTATCCACCTATTGGCTTGCAAGATATTTGTGCAAACGTGTGCAGTGAATTCTGGTTGATCTCTCTAGTTGATAATATTCTGCAGCCGCTTTGAGTCCCGTGTACCCCGATACCACGAAAGTAACAGTCTCCACTCTGGAGTTTCGATTGTTGCCACAGAACCAATTGAGCATCTATCTAACTCGTGAGTCTCTTGTGATTGTTCACCTGCCAGACCTCATTCTACCCCGCTGTTCCATGGAACCAGACTCGCTGCCACAGGCTTGACTGCTTCTCTCCCCTGAACGCCCACCCGCCTCAGAACACAAAAGGGGATAATAGGAGGGAAATGACCAGAAGAAATTGCTGCCCCCTGTGCCCACAACATTTCCCAGAGGCCACTCATCTATGTTCTGTCTGGTCCCTAGGTGCGACCACTTGATTATAACTCATATCTATGAGGGTCCGGCGCTCACGGTCCATGCTAACGTTGTTCAAACGAAGCTCCAGTTCCTAATGTGAGCAGTCAGGCACAGCAGATTTGCACAAGTCCTGCAGGCATAGTCCTCATCGATACTGGAAGTCTCTGCGACTTCCCGCATTCGGCAGCTGGAGCACATCAATGACATAATGCCATATATTCTGCACTTAGAGCAGCGAATGTTCACACAGAAAAGGAACATACCGTACTTGATCGTGCACATTCCACACAGCCTCCTCTTCGATTGCCCTCAGCAGTTACACGGAAGAAAAGCACTCGCATATCAAGGCTAACTCTCAACACGACCTCTCGAAATGGGCCACTCCGTCTGTGCCCACGTTATGTTTTTGCAGCCCTAAGGCCCGTCACTCCCAGATTCTCACGGCTGCTTTTTATTAAATTCCTACCATACTTCAGCGTCGCATCGGCTTGTGGAACAATACACATTGAGCCAATCTCTCCCTGTAGCTGATGCACTGGAGTTCAAACAACATCCTGATCAACCCCTTCTGCACTAGCGTCATATCATTCACGTCCTGTCTGTACTGCGACTGTAGAGCTGAGCACAATAGTCTAACATTCTAATTGTGTTTAGTTGTCACTTCATTATAGTGAATGTACGACCAAATGATGACACCCATTTCCTACATTAGTTGCAACTCTGCTCCAAGACCAGGAATACTAGAACTCACACATTACCAAGAATTGCGTCGTAAACGGTAGACAATAGCTGTTTGCATTTGTCAACTGGATAAATCGATACTCACCAACTCGTGTGGAAGTTCCTGGTAAGCGCCAATGTGAGGTAAGTCAGTGTAATCAGCGGAACTGAATATTGAAGAGTATACCTCCTATCGAAAAGACAGACAGGTGGGCAGAGGCGGTGGGGTTGCCCTGTTGGCGAGGAATGAAATGCAACCCCTTGCATTAGGTGACATTGAAACAGGAGATGTGGAGTCAGTATGGCAGAACTAAGGAATTGTAAGGGTAAAAACACCCTAATGGGACGAATCTACAGGCCCCCAAACAGTAGCCTGAACATGGGGCGCAAGTTGAATCAGGAGTTAAAATTGGTATGTTGTAAAAGTAATGCTGTGGATGTTACGGGCGACTTCAATATGCAGGTAGACTGGGAAAATCAGGTTGGTACTGGACCCCAAGAAAGGGACTTTGTAGAGTGCCTTCGTGATGGTTTCATTGAAAAGCTTGAACAGAATTGCCTTTTCCTACAAAGGAGAAGGCAATTCTGGATTTAGTGTTATGTAATGAACCAGATTTGATAAAGGACCTCGAGGTTAATGAGCCATTAGGAGGCAGTGACCATAACATGGTCAGGTTTCATCTACAACTGGAGAGGGAGATGAGTAGATCGGAGGAGTCAGTGTTGCAGTTGAATAAAGGGGACTATCGGGACATGAGGGAGGAGCTGGCCAAAGTTGACTGGAAAGATGCAATAGCAGGGATGACAGTGGAACAGAAATGGCAGGTGTTTCTTGGAGTAATAAAGAAGGTGCAGGATCAGTTAAGTCCCAGGAGGAAGAAAGATTCCAAGGGGATAAAGGGACGACCATGGCTGTCAAGGGACTTCAGTGGCAGTATAAAAATTAAATCGAAGAAGTACAACATAGCAAAGATGATCGGGAAGCAAGAGGATTGGGTAATGTTTAAAGAACAGAAGATAACCAAAAAGACAATACGGTGAGAAAAGATGAGGTACGAAGGTAAGCTAGCCAAGAATATAAAGCAGGATAGTACTAGCTATGTGAAGAGGAAAAAAATAGTTAAGACCAAAGTTGGACCCTTGAAGGCCGAAAAAGTTGAATTTACTATGGGGAACAAGGAAATGGCAGATGAGTTGAACAGGTACTTTGGATCTGTCTTCACTGAGGAGGGCACAAACAAACTTCCTGATATAGTAGCGGGCAGATGATCTGGGGTGACAGAAGAACTTAAGGAAATCCACATTAGGTAAGAAATTGTGTTGGATAGACTGATGGGACTGAAGGCTGATAAATCCCCAGGGCCTGATGATCAGCATCCCAGGGAAGTGTCTCTAGAAATCGTGGATGCATTGGTGCCAATTTTCCAATGTTCTATAGATTCAGAATCAGTTCCCGTGGATTGGTGGGTAGCTAATATTATCCCACTTTTTAAGAAAGGCGGGAGAGAGAGAAAACGGGGAATTATAGACCAGTTAGCCTGACATCGGTGGTGGGGAAGATGATTACGAAATTACGGAAGATGATTACGTCAATTACGAAAGATGAGATTGCTGCACATTTGGATAGCAGTAACAGGATCGGTTCGAGTCAGCATGGATTTACGAAGGGGAAATCATGCTTGATTAAACTAGTCGACGTGACTAATCTTCTGGAATTTTGTGAAGATGTAACTAGGAGAATGGACAAGGGAGAGCCAGTGGATTTCGTGTACATGGACTTTTAGAAAACATTTAATAAGGTCCCACATAGGAGATTAGTGGGCAAAATTGGGGCATATGGTATTGGGGTCGAGTGCTGACATGGATAGAGAAGTGGTTGGCAGATAGGAAACAAAGAGTAAGGATTAACGGAAACCTTTCAGATTGGCAGGCAGTGACTAGTGGGGTACCGCAAGGCTCGGTCCTGGGACAGCAGCTATTTACAATATGCATCAATGATTGGGATGAAGGGATTCAAAGTAACATTAGCAAATTTGGAGATCACACAAAGCTGGGTGGCAGTGTGAACTGTGAGGAGGATGCTGTGAGAAAGCAGGGTGACTTGGACAGGTTGGGGGAGTGGGCAGATTCATGGCAGGTGAAGTTTAATGCGGATAAATGTGAGGTTATTTACTTTGGTAGCAAAAACAGGAAGGCAGATTACTATCTAAATGGCGTAAAGTTGGGAAAAGGGAAGGTACAATGGGTGTCCTTGTACATCAGTCTATGAAAGTAAGCATGCAGGTACAGCAGGCGGTGAAGAAAGCGAATGGCATGTTAACCATATAACCATATAACAATTACAGCACGGAAACAGGCCATCTCGGCCCTTCAAGTCCATGCCGAACAACCTTTTCCCCTTAGTCCCACCTGCCTGCACTCAAACCATAACCCTCCATACCCTTCTCATCCATATGCCTATACAATTTATTTTTAAATGATATCAACGAACCTGCCGCCACCACTTCCACTGGAAGCTCATTCCACACCGCTACCACTCTCTGAGTAAAGAAGTTCCCCCTCATGTTACCCCTAAACCTCTGTCCCTTAATTCTAAAGTCATGTCCTCTTGTTTGAATCTTCCCTATTCTCATGGGGAAAAGCTTGTCCACATCAACTCTGTCTATCCCTCTCATCGTTTTAAAGACCTCTATCAAGTCCCCCCTTAACCTTCTGTGCTCCAGAGTATAAATACCTAACTTATTCAACCTATCTCTGTAACTTAGCTGTTGAAACCAAGGCAACATTCTAGTAAATCTCCTCTGTACCCTCTCTATTTTGTTGACATCCTTCCTATAATTGGGCGACCAAAATTGTACACCATACTCCAGATTTGGTCTCACCAATGCCTTGTACAATTTTAACATTACATCCCAGCTTCTATACGCAATGCTCTGATTTATAAAGGCTAGCAAACCGAAAGCTTTCTTTACCACACTATCTATATGAGATTCCAGCTTCAAGGAACTATGCACGGTTATTCCCAGATCCCTCTGTTCAACTGTGTTCTTCAATTCCCTACCGTTTACCATGTACGTCCTATTTTGATTTGTCCTGCCAAGGTCTAGCACCTCACATTTATCAGCATTAAACTCCATCTGCCATCTTTCAGCCCAGTTTTCCAACAGGCCTAAATCACTCTGTAGACTTTGGAAAATAAGTATGCAGGTACAGCAGGCGGTGAAGTAAGCGAATGGCATGTTGGCCTTTATAACAAGAGGAATCGAATATAGGAGCAAAGAGGTCCTTCTGCGGTTGTACAGAGCCCTAGTGAGACCACACCTGGAGTATTGTGTGCAGTTTTGGTCCCCTAATTTGAGGAAGGACATTCTTGCTATTGAGGGAGTTTACAAGGTTAATTCCCGGGATGGCGGGACTCTCTTTTGCTGAGAGAATGGAGCAGCTGGGCTGACTGTGGAGTTTAGAAGGATGAGAGGGGATATCATTTACACATATAAGACTTTTAAGTGTTGGGACACGCGAAAGGCAGGAAACATGTTCCCGATGTTGGGGGAGTCCAGTACCAGGGCCCACATTTTAAGAATACGGAGTAAGTTATGTAGAACGGAGTCGAGGAATCACTTTTTCTTACAGAGAGTTGTGAGTTTGTTGAATTCTCTGCCTCAGAGGGCGGTGGAATCAGGTTATCTGAATACTTTCAAGATAGATCTAGATAGGGCTCTTAAAAATAGCGGAGTCAGGGGATATGGGGAGAAGGCAGGAATGGGGTACTGATTGGGGATGACCAGCCATGATCACGTTGATTGGCGGTGCTGACTCGAAGGGCCAAATGGCCTACTCCGGTACCTTTTGTACATTGTCTATTGTCTTATTTTTTTCTGTGTATAACCGTCTATTTCACTCTGATATTTCTTGTTATCAACCTGCTAGAAACAATTCACTGTGCCCAATTAACCGATCAAACTGAGCGTGTTTGGAATGCAGGAGAACAGTGGAGCGCCCGGGGAAACCCATCGTCGATGATCAGTGAGACATTGCCTTACATGAGGCGACGCTCTCTACCACACACGTGCACTTTTGTCTCGGCTTCTGATTTTGGCGCGTCATTTGGCGCTAGGAATTTATCACTGGTTATTCACCGTTTGACATATTTCATTATTTTCCTTCCTTTCATTAAGTCCGAACCTTTTCTGTGTTTTGTGTTCTTTTTTGAATAATTTTTTTATTAGCAATAAACAATTCTCAATGTTTAAAACTGAGTTATAAACATCAACTTAAATCAATATTTGTACTCTAATGATTATTATCTTATTTTTTTTTGAAAATAAAAATGGGTAAAGAGAAATACCATTATTAATCAATAAAATTATAATTCCTTAATAATTATTTGGTATAAAAGAAAAAGAAAAAATGAAGAAAAAGAAAAAAGACATATTATGTATATATATCAATTAAAAGCCACACAATATATTATAAATGAAACAACTACAAATAATAATATCAGTAAAGACATGCATATATCCTGGTATACCAATACATTATTTTCATCAAATCCCGCAGGGTGTCAGTCGAGCCGTGATGCCAAGAACAGCTACTTCTCTAAATACTGTATATATGGAGACCATATCTGTTGAAAAGAATTATACTCGTCCAAAAGGACAAATCTGATTCTTTCCAACTGCAACGTCTCCAACATCTCTGATGCCCACATTTTAATTGTTGGGGATAATGTTCCCTTCCAAAATTTCAATATTATTTTTTTCCCTAATATCAAACAATAATCAAGGAAATTTCTTTGATCTAGTGTAAATATCAAATTAGCCTCTGGAATTCCCAGTATTATTAGCTTTGGGTCGGGTTCTAATTTAACCTTAAGAACTTCAGAAATTACTTAAAAAATTTCTGTCCAATAATAATTCAATTTAGGACATGTAACAAAACTGTGTGTTAAATTTGCTTCTAAATTCTTACATTTATCACAAATAGAGGAGAGATTAGGAAATATACTATTTAATTTGGCTTTTGAATAATGTAATCTATATAATACTTTAAATTGTATTAATATATGTCTAGCATTTAACGAGCACCGGTGTATTCGCCAATTTCTTCCCAATTTTCTTTGGTTATAGGTGATCCAATTTCATTTTCCCATGCTTGACGATATGTTTCAGTTATTGGATTCTCCTTATCCATAATGATGTTATATATATAAGCTATTAATTTTTCTGTGGTTGGATGCCAGTTAAACGATTCATCTAATAATCCTGGTTCCTTATTTTTAAAATCCTGTGTATTAGATTTAATATAATCTCTAATTTGGAAATACCTAAACAAATGCTGTGAAGACAATCCGTAGATATCTTGTAATTCCTGAAATGAAAGAAATTTTCCATTTCTATAAAGATGCTCTACCCTTGTAATTCCTAAATTATCCCAATGTCTGAACCCTCCATCCAATGTGGAGGGCTTAAATAATGGGTTATTCATAATTGGTAATCTAAATGAAAGGTTGTCTAAATGTAAAGTCTTGACTATTTGTTTCCAAATACGTCTATTATTATAAATGATTGGATTGTCCCTATAAATTTTTTTTTGAACTTCCTTTGGGGCAAAAATAATTGAATCTACGTTGAAAGGCAAACAATCTTCCTTTTCTATCTTTAGCCACGTTGGTTCCAGGTCCGTATTTACCCACCAAAAATTCATATTCTTAATCTGTACTGCCCAGAAGTAGTATAAAAAATTTGGAAGTGCTAATCCTCCGTTTATCTTTGACTTACATAAATGTTTTTTACTTATTCTATGATTTTTATAATCCCAGATAAAACTATTAACAATATTATCAATTTTTTTTAAAAAGGTTTTCGGAAGGAAAAAAGGGATGGCTTGAAACAGATATAATAATTGTGGTAGAAAAACCATCTTTATAGCATTTATTCTACCAATCAAAGATATAGGCAGTGTTTTCCAATATAAAATATATTTTTTAAGTTTATCTAATAATTGAGGATAATTCGATCTAATTAATGAGTTATGAGATTTAGATACATTAATTCCTAAATATTTAATTTTGTGTTTTGTGTTCTGTTAAGGATTAAAGCAACAACAGTTCCTTATTTTTCCAGAGTAATATCCATACAAATTGTTCGCCAGTGAAATGTGTCTCTCGTGCTTAAAAGTAGTTCTTAATTTTCGCTGTCTTCCAGTGTTTTGTTTCAGATTGTCCTTGATGGAACGCACAACTGAATGGGCAAAGTTTCCCTATTCGTGAGTCGCACTTCTTTGAGTGTCAGAGGGTGACACGGGAGAGAGTGTTCCAGCAATGGACAGAATGTCGAGGATCCTCGTGCTTTCCTTCACGTCTTTTGCTTCATTCAAGCGGAGGCCAACCGATAAGCAATCCTTCCGAAATCTGAATTAGCGCCCAACATCACGCCACAACCTTTCTATCTTTTCATAACTCGAACTCCCATCGGGCTGAGTTGCCCGCAAACGCGGATATGTCCTATTTAATGTCATCATAAGTATTAAGATAAGATGGTTAATGCCATGGAATGCATAAAGGTGGAATAATACTCAGGGCGACGAGATTAATCCACGGTTTTTGCAGAAGGCGCATGGAATTTAATCCTCATATGTTAATTCATGCACTTTGACAAATCTATCGTGGGTCGGTCATATGCCATGATTGTTAGATTCCTAGAATTTTTTCAGAAACACCAGAATCATATGTATTCCACAGTTATGGTGGTAAAACAGCACACGTTTAATTATTAGCTTATTTCACTGACCTGGCCAAGGAATAATAGATACATTAATATGTGGTGGAATAAATTGAATAATAGGTAGAATATTGGGATTCTGTTATTAGACGTTGCACAAAAAAGCCTCCATTATTTTCGTACCCTCGGTGGTTTTTTTCCATTTCTCCCTTGAACGCAATACTGAATGGGCACGGTTTCTCTATTCGTGCGCTCCAGTTAATCAGAGCACGATGCAATTTCTAATTCCTTTACGGCAAAAATAACCAACATTCCAGCAGTTTATCCTATGTTCACGATCTCCAAAATGATCTCACGGAAGACTGGACAGTGGCTATTACTGTGTACTTACGACAGGCTTCAAATATCTTTACCAGGAAACTGCCGCCAGTCAACCTAAGATCAATGGAGGATCAGTCACGAGAATAAATACTGAGAGACAGGATCTAGCTGCCGTTAAAGAGGCGGCGGCTGATTAGGAATGTGAAGCACGGTGTTCGCGTGGAAAATCATGACACATATTTGAGTGAATGTTTTGAACAGATGACCAAGGGAATTAACGAAGACTGGGTGGTTGAAATTGTCTACATGCACTTTAACAGCGCCCGAGACACCATTTCGCAAGGTGGCGAGGCTAAATGTTTAGGTCATTTGGGATCGTGCTGTGCGAACCATTTGATAAAATCATGGGATGGTGGTGAAACATTAGAGGTTAATAATGGAGGGTTGTTTCTCAGATTGAAGCATGTAACCATTGACGCGTTGCTTGGATCGGTTCTGAACCAAATGTTATCTGCCGTAGATCAACAATCGTGGTGCTAATGAATATGACATGATCACAATGTTTGCCGATGCGGAACTCACGTTGTACAGAAATCCATCTGTGTGGGGTGTGACTAATTTAAATATCTGTCGGCAAAGCAAAAACTAAATCACCAGCGATGTTCAAATGTATTAAACCAATGTTTAATGTCACTTCATGGGAGGGTTTAGTAGCCAACCGTGTTCCATAAAATGTACCGAATGTTGTATAAGCCCATTAATATAAACCGATCTCTCCATCTCGTTCTTTGGGAGAGACGAGTGTCTGTATTATATGACGAAGAACGCGTTAACCGTTAACTATAACTGACGACATGTGCATCATGTGATATGGAGCAAATGCAAGGATCAAGCATAGAAACATAGACACAAAGAAACATGGAAAACAGGTGCAGGAGTCGAGCCCCACGAGCCAGCATTGCCATTCAATATGATCATGTCTGATCATCCAAAATCGATACCCTGTTCCTGCGTTTTCACCCAATCCCTTGATTCATTTAGCCCGAAGAGCTAAATCTAACTTTCTCTTGATAAACATCCAGTGAATTGGCCTCCACTGCCTTCTGTGGCGGGGAGCTTCACAGATTCAGAAATCTCTGGGTGAAAACGTTTTTCCTCATCTCAGTCCTAAATGTCCTACCCCTTATTTAGAAACTGCCAAACCTGGTTCTGCACTCCTTCAACATCGGGAACATTATTCCTGCATCTGGCCTGTCCAATCCATGAATAATTTTATGTTTCTATAGGATCCCCCCTCATTTGTATAAAATCCAGTCAATAGAAGGCCAGTCGACTCATTATTTTACCATTTGTTAATACCACAATATCGGGAATTAACGCTGCTCTCCCTCAATAGCAAGAATATTCTTGCTCAAATTAGGAGACCAAAACTGCACACAATACTCCAGGGTTGGTCTCACCAGGGCCCTGTACAACTGCAGTAGAACCTCCTTGCACCGAAACTCAAATTCTCTCGCAAGGATGGCCAACGTTTTCTTCATATTAGCTTTCTTCACTGCTTGCATGCCTACTTTCAGATGTACAAGGATACCACTCTCGTTGCACCTCCCATTTTCCTAATCTGAAACCATTCAGATAATAATCCACCCTCCTGTTCTTTCCACCAAAGTGAATAACCTCACATTTATCCACATTATACTGCATCTGCCATGCATCTGCCCCGTCTTCCAACATATCCAAGTCACCCTGCAACGTCATCTCATGCGCTTTGCAGCTCATACTGCGACACAACTTTGTGTCATCCGCAAACTTGTAGGTTACATTTAATTCTCTTGACTATACCGTGAATATACTGTATATTGTATAGCACTGAACATCGCGGAACCCCACTAGTTACTGTCTGCCATTCCCAAAAGGACCCGTAAATTCATACCCTTGCCTTCCAACCATTTCTCTATCCATGTTAACACCCTATACCATGCGCTCTAATCTCATGTGTGGGACCTTGTCAACGTCTTCTTTTAAGTTCAGATACACCACATCCACTGGCCCGCACTTATCAATTCTACTTGTTACATCCCCAAAACATCCCAGAAGATCAGTCAAACATGATTTCCTCCTCATTAATCCATATTGAGTTTTGACCGATCCTGTCATTGCTTTCCAAAGTCGCTGCTACAACATCTTTAATAATGGACTCAATCATCTTCTCCACAACCGATGTAAGGCTAACAGGTCCATAATACCCTGTTTCCTCTCTGACTCATTTCTTGAAAAGTGGGATTACATTAACTACCCTCCAGTCGACAGGAGCTGCTCCAGAATCCACCTCCTTGTGTGCTCGGGGATGCAGACCATCAGGCCCTGCCTCCAGTCACACAGTTTATCTAACAAATTTCCATGAGTAATGTGAATTCCGTTCAGTTCCTCCCTTCTACCAGATGCTCGGTCCCCTAGTAGTTCTGGGAGCAATGCCGCGGGGAACACGGCGTATGTGAAAGATTGACACGCGAGTTTTCTCACAACCTGGCGGCATTTTGCCATTTCAATCCGAGACTGAAGCCCCAAACGCAGACAATTGTTATTAAAGCAGTTGGCTGCGAGTCAATTATTGCCGGCAACGGTGCCAGTGTGGAATGTTCAGACTTGTGGACGCCTCTCGGTTTAAATAATTACATCGTCCCTCCTCACCAAACCGGTCATGCTCAGTATAAATACAGCAAATTATTTAACACGATTTTCAATATTCTCCATCGGCACCTTCACATTGAACAAAAGATGGAAGGGAAAAAGATGAGGCATGCTCTTTTAATCGTTTATGGAATGCTGTTGCTGTCTGAACGGATCGCAGGGGAATTCGGTAGCGGTACGTCGCTGTATACGATCGTGTGTTTAATTTAAAGGCCAGCGGCACCAGCTGTGTCAGACCTTTATTTTTCAGTCACGGTGGCGCAGCGGCAGGGATGCTACCCCATAGCTAGTACAGCGCCGGTGACTCGGATTCGACCCCGACTACGGGTGCTGTCTGTACAGAGTTTCTACGTTTTCCCCGTAACCTACGTGGGGTTTCTCCGAGATATTCGGTTTTCTCCCACACTCCAAAGACGTAAAGGTTTGTAGGGTGATTGGCTTGGTAAAGTAAACATTGTCCCTAGTGGGTGTAGGATGTAAAATGTCTCCCTCGTTAATGTGATATTCGCGATATCCAGTATGAACTGCCATCAGATCTCACAGATAAGATCATGAGTGGAATTGATCGGGTAAATGCACAGTCTCTTGAGAAAAGTAGGGGAGTCGAGGACCAGAGGAAATAGGATTAAGGTCAAGGGGAAATGATTTAGTGGGACCTGAGGGATGACTTTTTCCACCCAAATGGTTTTGGATGTATGGAACAAGCTACCAGAGGAGGTTTTTGAGGCAAGGACCATCCCTGCATTTAAGAAGCAGTTAGGCAGTTACATGAATGCGTCAGGTTTGGAGGGATATTGACCAAATGCTGGCAGATGGGACGTGTAGCTGGGCCATGTTTACCGATGTGGGCAACGTGGCCGAAGGGCTTGCTTCGACACTGTATCAGTCTATGACTCTACGTCCGTCATAATTGTCCGAGCATGATGGGTGAATGAGGAAACAGATTGGCCTATGTAATGAAGTGGAATTAACATAAGATCTCACTGATCCCATGAGAACCGATGGGCACCTGGAATAAGTGCAATAATTCGGCACAAATCATGTTGCATCAATGCAGGGAATAATGTTTCATGTTCCCACCTCATTATCACTGCACATTTGGAAAATGTATATGTTCTTTTTCATGACCAGCGAATAAATGCGAAGAAGGAGGAGGAACTTGCAGACGAAAGTGTATTCCCGTGGCCGAGAATACATCATACTTGCAGTGTAATAGATTAACTAAATGCTGCAAGCGACTTTAGAAATCATGCAGTCTTCGTCACGAACATCATCCTGCTCTTCAGTTCACTTACAACTGTCCATGGATAGCAATTCGCTGAAGAACTGTATCAATAAATACACATGATTGTATTGGTCACTCACTATTTCATTATTTTATATTAATTTTGAGATATCACTCCGCTCGGACAGTTATTCACGGGAGTTATCTATTGCGAAACTATGAACACACAGGATATGGTATTAAATGACCACTTTCAGGTTGTAAAAGCAAGAGTTATTTGTGCAGAGGTGAATGGGCGATTGTGTAGAGGTGTATTAAACCATGACGGGGGGGGGGGGGCGGAATAAGAACACGAAAAATAAACTTGTGAGAGGGAATGATTTAGTTGGGATAGGAGAGACAACAGTTTCACACAGAGGGTGTGCGGTATATGGTGCAATAATCACATTGGAAAAACAATTGGACAGGAATATGGATTGCAATGATGAGGATGGATGTCTGCCAAACGCAGACTGAACGGATTGGCTGGAATGTTGTATATTTGACGGGATGGACGGGCTGGTTCGAAGAGTCTGTTTCAGAGCTGCATGGCTCTATATCTGTCGGTTCCCTCGCGGTAACACAGAATTATAAAAGCAAACAAGACTAAGGGGGACCCGTTGGGGCCTAGTCACACGGAAAGCCTGGACCCCAGCGAAACGCATTCCCCAATGCAATATTTAACCACTGACCTGTTCCCCCAACGCAACGGCGGAAGCATTCTGTAGCCGGGGGACGTCTTCAGGCAGGTCCTGTCGGGAGCTGGTGGGCGTTGGGGGTGTGGGGGGCGGGCGGAGGGGTGTGTGGGGTAGGGGTGTGTGTGGGGGAGGGCGATTTGTGGGGGATGGGGAGTCTGTGAAGGAGGCGAGTGTGTGGTGGAGGGGGGTTGGGCAGGGGGCGTGTGGGTGTGGGGGAGGGGGTATGTGTGGGAGGGGGTGTGGGGGAGCGGTGTGTGTGGGGTAGGGTGTCGGGGGTAGGGTGTGTGTGGGGGAGAGCGTGTGGGGGGGGACGGGGTGTGGGGGAGGGAGGTGTGGGGAGGGAGGTGTGGGGGGAGGGGGTTGTGAGGGAGGGGAGATTGTGGGGGATGGGGCACATGGGTGTGTGTGTGGGAGAAGCCGTGTGGTGGAGGGGTCAATGGGGGAGGGTTGTGTGCGGGGTTGGGTGTGCGTGGGGGAAACAGGTGTGTGGGGGTGGGGGGGTGGGGGAGGGGGGGTGTGGGATTGTGGAGGTAGTGGGCTTTGTGCGGGATGGGGAGGTGGTGTATGTGGGAGGTGGCATGGGTGTGGGTGATAGGGGTGTGTGTGGGAGGGGGTTGTGGGTAAGTGGGTGTGGGAGTGGTGTGGGGAAGGGGTGTGTGGGGGAGGGGGTGTATGGGGGAGGGTGTGTGGGGGGGCGTGTGGGAGAGGTGTGTGAGTGGGAAGGGTGTGTGTGGGAGGGGAGTGTTTGGGGGAAGGGGTGAATGAGGAGGAGGTTTATGAGGTTGTGGGCATATGGGGGTTTGTGGGGATTGGGGGAGGTGTGTGGGTGGTAGGAGGAGTGTGGGGAGGGTGTGTGTGTGAGGGAGTTGCGTGGGGGAGGGGGTTGTGGGGTGGGGTAGAGGGTGCATGTGGGGATTTGTGGTGTTGTGTGGGTAGCTGAGTTGAGGTGGTACGGGTGGGGGTGTATGTGGGGGTGTGAAGGGGAGCGGCGGTTTAGTGGAGCAGGGGGTTCAGAGGAGGTGCGGTGTGGGTGGGGGGTGTGTGGGCTCATCGGTTCCTGGCCCCGGCTGCGACCGCACTACTGGCTCCAGGACCTGTCTCCGGACTCACTCACGGTCTCCCGTCCCCAGCGCCTGCCCCGCCCGCGAACACAACCCGACCCCGCCCGCGAACACAGCCAGCCGCCGCCCGCGAACACAGCCAGCCCGAGGAACACAACCCACTCTCCGCTGCTTCAGCTTCAGACTGACAGGCGAGGACCAATCTGCTGATCTCACAATTTGTAAACCTTGATAACTTGTGTAATCTACCACCGATCGGAAGAAAATTCGTTGCGCTTGGAGCAGAGAATAACAGTGAGTAAGGTGGCGAAAACATCCTAGCGATATAAGGTACCGGTTTTGCGAAAATTTAAAACAACGCAGGCCAGCAGTGGTCAAGATGAATGTTTTGGTAATAGTACAGATGTTGGAGACACATAGCAGTTGGACAACATTTACAAAGAATGTTCAGCAACAACATTTAACTGTGAACCCAGAATTGGTTCTTGGCCGCGTCTCAGTTGATGCGCGGACCAAATAGCGGGAGTATTCGCATACATATTTAATCTTCCATACTCCTCTCTGAGGTACCCAGCTACTTCAAGAAGACCAGCATCATCCCATGGCCGAAGAAGCAAGTCTGCATGCCTAAATGACTGCCGTCCAGTTACCTTGATATCCACCCTAATGCAATGTTTTGAGAGATTAGCTATGGAACGCATTAAATCTAGTCTACCGAGCGACCTTGACCCACCAACCAACAGGTTCACCGACGACGCCATCGCCCTAGCCCTACACTCATCCGTGGATAAGTTGGAAAAGAGAGACACCATCGTCCGAATAAGGCCTGACACAGCTCTGTCTTTAACGCAATTGTACCATGCAAGCTTATCACCCAACTCGCGCGACTTGGTGTCAGCACATATCTCTGCAACTGGATCCTTGAAATCTTCACGAACAAGCACTGAGGGATTGAATGTTGTAGTTCATCAGTACCATATAACTTATTTTACACAGATAAGAAGTGGTACAAAATAGAAATGCTCGTAGATCAGTGGTGAGTCTATTGAACGGGTCTGTTTATTGAAGGCCTGATCATATACAACGGGTATTTGTGTGAGCAAGCCCAACCTGTTCAATAAACTACAGTAACCACAATACCTTTACTGTATATCATCATGACATAATGGTTATTTGTGGAGTTAAAACAATCGTTGATCAATATTGCATGAACTTTCACCTATGCCAATGCCGTGGGAACATCGCGGTGCCCAGCCGGGCTCCGAATCTCTTCAAGATTGAACCGGCCAAAGCGAGTGTTAACTTAGATCTACAGGTAATTGGAACGATCTGCAAGTGTCAACAGTCAAGGCTCAAGAGCCAAGAGTGTTTTATTGTCGTATGTCCCAGATACGACAATTACATTCTTTCTTGCTGCAGCAGAACAGAATATGTAAACATTAGACAAAGTGGTAACCGTTGGGTCCCAGCAGCACACGGGAGGGCTGGTCACCCATCGCAATATTCCACCTCTCAACCAATTCCAATATTGCTGACCAGTGGGGGGAGGGGGGGGGGGGGGTGGGGGCTTTCTGTTGCGCTAGTATTGGTGTTGTGGACCGAAGGGACTGGTTTCCAGACGACTAGTATAGACATTGTGGGCCGAATGCATTCCTGGGCTGGCAGATCAGTTACTGAGGCCAAGCAGCTCAGTCACTGGGGCCTGGCAAGCTGGCAGCTGTGAAACTGCCAGAAATCCTGCCCAAAACACGTGACAGACTCTATTAGCGAGAAGGAGGAGAGGGTGGACTGAATGTATTATTGGGCTGTCAGTTAAGTGAGTCATGGCTGGTGGGCTGGCAGTTTACTTGCTCACGGCTGATGGGCTGGCAGTGCAGTCACTTACTACTGGTGGGCTGGCAGTTCACTTTTGGCTGGTGGGCTGGCAGTGCAGACACTCACGTCTGGTGGGCTGGCAGTTCAGTCACTTACAGCTGGTGGGCTGGCAGTTCACTTACTCACGGATGGCGGGCTGGCAGTGCAGTCACTTACAGCTGGTGGGGTGGTAGTTCACTTATGAGCGGTCTACTCATGGCCGGTGGACTCACTCACTGCCTTGGGACTAACTCATGTTCTTTGGACTGACTGACTGACTGACTCATGGCCTCTGGACTGACAGGCTGTATCACGGCTCTTGGACGAACTGACTTATGCCCGACTTCTGGGGTCACGTTCGACTTTTGTAAACTGAAAACTGTAACATCCACATTGAGGAACAGCTTCTTGCGGACAGCCATCAGGCTA